>CM054147.1:52532688-52555188 GCA_028751875.1 Rapana venosa | reverse complement strand
GATTCTTATTAATCATTTTGTGCCTGTCAGTGTTGCAAATGCCCTTCATGGGATGATTTAAGTATTTTTGACTTGACCTGACTTGACTTGTTCCGTCAAAGTTTTGTGGGTGGGTGGGGGAGGGAGGGTGGTTCAAGTTATAATGAGGAGAATCGAACTCACTATCTCACCCGTGGGGATGCCGGGGAGCCTACCAGTATAAATAGCATCCCCACCTTCTTAAAATTATGTTCTAGAAATTTCCTCTTTTCTGCCTTTTTCCTTTTCTTCCTGTCACCTCCTTCTTTGATTTTTTTCTACCTTCTTGGTCCATTCTCCTTCCTTTTTTTCCAGAAAGACTTAACAATTCTCTCTTAAGCATACGTCGGATGTGCTGGGCCTGACTTGTCAGGCGCTTAACGGCAGCGAGACGCCTTTTCGCTCATACAACAGACAACAATAGTTGCTGTCTGAGCGTTCGACGAAGACGAAGAAGAAAAAGAAATCACTACTTTTCGCTTTTTAAGCGGGCACATTACATAAATCTAGACCACTGATCCACATGAATTGTGTATGGCTAACTTACGAAAGCGTAGCTGAATGGTTAAGACAGTTCGACTTCAACCCCATGGGTCCATGAGGTCGTGGGTTCGAATCTCGGCAAAGGCGTCTGGTGTATTAATGGTATGTACTTTTTTACAATTTCCCTGGTCAACTTCAAGCCGATGAGGGACAAGCTCTTCGGACCCCTGGAGGGCCTTCAGCGCACGGCAGCATTTGTCAGAGCCTCAGGAGTTGCTGTCTGAGCGTTCGATGAAGAAGAACTTCAATTGCAGACCAGCCAGTGCCTTCATTCCTTTCGTGTATGTACGCACGCAGAAGATCAAATAATTATGCACGTTAAAGATCCAGTAACTTATATCAGCGTTTGGTGGAGTTAGACTAAATAGGAGTCAAAAACAAATAGCAATAACAACAAAAGTTGAAAAGCTACAAGCAAGCATAAAGAATACAAAACGGCAACGACAACAACAACAAAGCTAAACCAAAAAGAAACATAATAAAACAAACAAGCAGGCATCTCCGAAGTCAGAATGCAGCTACCTTCATGGTGGGCCAAAAACGGATCACCATACGCAAAAAATCTCACCTTTGGTGAACCTCGGAGCTCTAGCCGAGGAACGAAATAAAACCAATAATTATGGCTGACTGCTTACTCAATCTCTCTCTCTCTCTCTCTCTCTCTCTCTCTCTCTCTTCTCTCTCTCTCTCTCTCTCTCTCTCTCTCTCTCTCTCTCTCTCTCTCTCTCTCTCTTCACTCGACGGGATAGCCTACTGGTTAGAACATTGCGCTCGCAATCTGACGACCCAGGTTCAATTCCCGTTCAAGGGGATATTTTCCCCTAGAGTTAACATCAGTGCAGACTCCACTCTCCCCAAAAAGTCCTTCGGATGAGACTATAAACCGAGGCCCCGTGTGCGAACGCACACAGATTATCTTGCGCAGACGTTAAATCCTGTTCCGCTTTTCGTAAGAGTAGGTCATTATGTGCCGGTGGGAATAGATGACAGAATTTACAAAACCGCATACACACGGAGACTAGATGTTAAAAAAGCACATAAATGCTTATTCCATTATCCTCGATACAAAATAATAAAATAAATATAAAACTCTCTCTCTCTCTCTCTCTCTCTCTCTCTCTCTCTCTCTCTCTCTCTCTCTCTCTCCCTCTCTCTCTCTCTGATTAAACTAAAGAAACATTTATATTCTGTAATCTCCAGCAATATTTTATGACACATCTAAAGAAACATTTATATTTATGCTGTAATCTCCAGCAAGAATATGTATTGAAAATTTCACATAGACTTTGATTGGATGGTCTATCATAGCATTCTAGAATGGTCTTGTTATTATTTTACTTATTGTTTATTGGTTCCTGTCGTTTATACTTGACATTACTTTGTGTTCAGGTTGAAACTGAGTTTACGCCAGAGCTTAAAGTCGTTTCCATTCATAGAGAGGTGGTCTTATACATTACGTTAAATGCATCATGTAATTTTTCTTGTATTTATTTGTATTTACAAAAGAAAGTGAGGCACCGTGGTCGAGTGGTTTAGGCGGTCAACTCGTGATCCAGAGGTCGCAGGTTCGATCCCCGCTCGGCTCGGTGTTGTGTCCTTGGGAAAGACACTTTACTCCTATTTTCCTCACTCCACCCAGGTGTACAAGTGGGTACCAGCTCTGCTGGGGAAGTATCTGGTGACAGACTAGCGTCCTGTCACAGGGGTGGTGAAAAACCATCAGTTCGCTTAACGCTACAGAAACCGGGATAAGTTCCGGCTCTATGGGCCTTCTGGCTCGAAAGAACATACTTTTACTACAAAAGAAAGTCGTGTGTAACGCCACTTGTCAATAGGCCACATTGTGCAATGACAACAAATTGGTCAAAGCATCAAAGCGTCTCTCTCTCTCTCTCTCTCTCTCTCTCTCTCTCTCTCTCTCTATCTCTCTCTCTCTCTCTCTCTCTCTCTCTCTCATACGTGAGTTTGCTAAAACATGGTTCAGTTTCTTCCATTCGAAATCTCAGCTTTTATCTTTTCAATGCTTTGTTAGTACGGCAGGAATATGTTGAAAATTTGGAGAATGGATATTGAACAACTGTTAACTGTACACAACTGCTTAAAGTAGATAATTTGGTCTCATTTTTGGATAGCCCCATGTTACATTAGTTATGTTTTGGCAGTTGCCATGTATGCCATATTTTGTTTTGGCTTCGTTTTGATATGTTTGGTTTGACCCCATTCTAGGGGCTGGTGGCCTGAAGCATAAACTTTGTTCATTGTTCTCTCTCTCTCTCTCTCTCTTTCTCTCTCTTTTCTCTCTCTTCTCTCTCTCTCTCTCTCTCTCTCTCTCTCTCTCTCTCTCTCTTATCCCTCTCTCTCTCACTCTCTCATACGTGAGTTTGCTAAAACATGGTTCAGTTTCTTCCATTGGCAATCTCAGCTTTTATCTTTTCAATGCTTTTGTTATTACGGCAGGAATATGTTGAAAATTTTGAGAATGGATATGGAATAACTGTTCAATGTACACAACTGCTTAAAGTAGATAATTTGGTCTTTTTTTTAAGATAGTCCCATGTGAAGAATAAACTTTGTCCATTGTTCTCTCTCTCTCTCTCTCTCTCTCTCTCTCTCTCTCTCTCTCTCCTGGCTTTACCCCTGAATTGATCTTGCTGTTTTTTGTCAGAAAAAGACAGTCAGATTGTAGTGTGGCAAGTCAGATGTGTCCATCTCACTCAGTACACATTGATCTCTGACTTGTGTCCAACTGCTATAACTGACCTTTGTCAAGTCTGGCACGTGACTTAATTCTTCTCAAGCGGCTTTCATCCGTAACACAACAGACAGAAAAGCAGCCATTTAAGAAATTGCATTCCTCACACCAAAACCGTTTATCAGTGCTCTGTGTGTGTGTGTGTGTGTGTCCCTCCCTTCCTCCATCTCTCTCTCTATCTCTCTCTCTCTCTCTCTCTCTCTCCCCCCCCTCTCTCTCTCTCTCTCTCACTCTCTCTTGGGGACGTATTGGATGTAAAAAAGCATGAGTTCTTATTCATTATCCTCAAAATAAAAGAATTTGACTTGACTGCTCTCTCTCTCTCTCTCTCTCTCTCTCTCTCTCTCTCTCTCTTTCTTTCTGGCAGAATGGAAATTTTAAAAAACAACACATGAGTGTTTATTCATTATCCTCGAAATGAAAGAAATTGACTTGACTTGATTTGACCTCTCTCTCTCTCTCTCTCTCTCTCTCTCTCTCTCTCTCATACGTGAGTTTGCTAAAACATGGTTCAGTTTCTTCCATTTGCAATCTCAGATTTTATCTTTTCAATGCTTTGTTATTACACAGGAATCTGTTGAAAATTTGGAGAATGGATATTGAATAACTGTTTACTGTACACAACTGCTTAAAGTAGATAATTTGGTCTTATTTTTGGATAGTTCCATTGCTCACATTAGTCATGTTTTGGCAGTTGCCATGCATGTCATGTTTTGTTTGGGCTTGTTTTGATATGTTTGGTTTGACCCCATTCTAGGGGCTGGTGGCCTGAAGAATAAACTTTGTTCATTGTTCTCTCTCTCTCACTCTCTCTCTCTCACTCTCTCCTCTCTCTCTCTCTCTCTCTCTCTCTCTCTCTCTCTCTCTCTCTCTCTCTCTCTCTCCTCCCTTTACCCCTGAATTGACCTTGCTGTTTTTTGTCAGAAAAAGACAGTCAGATTGCAGTGTAGCAAGTCAGATTTGTCCATCTCAGTCAGTACACATTGATCTCTGACTTGTGTTCAACTGTTATAACTGACCTTTGTCAAGTCTGGCACGTGATTTAATTCTTGTCAAGCGGCTTTCATCCCTAACACAACAGACAGAAAAACAGCCATTTAAGAAATTGCATTCCTCACACCAAAACCGTTTATCAGTGCTCTGTGTGTGTTGTGTGTGTGTGTGTGTGTCCCTCCCTTCCTCCATCTCTCTCTCTCTATCTCTCTCTCTCTCTCTCTCTCTCTCTTTATGTCTCTCGAGCGGGGACTGAATGTACAAAAGCACATGAATTCATATTCATTATCCTCGAAATAAAAGAATTTGATTTGACTTGACACCCCCCCCCCCTCTCTCTCTCGGGTGGGGACTGAATGTAAAAAAAGCACCTGCGTGCTTATTCATTATCCTCGAAATAAATGAATTTGACTTGACTTGACTTCTCTCTCTCTCGCGGGGACTGGATGTAAAAATGCACATAAGTGCTTAATCATTATCCTTGAAATAAATGAATTTGACTTTACTTGACTTCTCTCTCTCTCTCTCTCTCTCTCTCTCTCTCTTTCTCTCTCTCACTCTAGGGCGGGAACTGGATGTAAAAAAGTACCTGCGTGTTCATTCATTATCCTCAAAATAAAAGAATTTGACTTAACTTGATTTTTCTCTCTCGCGCGGGGACTAGATGTAAAAATGCACATAAGTGCTTATTCATTATCCTCAATATAAAAGAATTTAACTTGACTTCTCTCTCACACTCTCTCTCTCTCTCTCTCTCTCTCTCTCTCTCTCTCTCTTTTTTTTTTTTTTACTTTATTATCATATGGTGTATCCCTAAGGGCGGGGACTGAATGTAAAAATGCACACGGGTGCTTTTTTATTATCCTCGAAATAAAAGAATTTGTCTTTGTCATTGTCATTGTCTCATTCCTCTCCCACCCCCCTCCCTCCCTCCCTCTCTCTCTCTCTCTCTCTCTCTCTCTCTCTCTCTCTCTCTCTCTCTCTCTTTCTCTCCCTCTCCTATGGAATCAAAGTAACAGTTCTTGGTTTCCTGTCTAGCATTTCTGTCGCCTGCCTTTTGGGTGAGTGTTGGATCAGCTATCGGCAAGACAATCACAGTACCTTTCCACCTTTCTCTGTACTGATATGGAAATGTGCACAGACTTTTTGACATGAATCTGATCAGACTGTCAAATATATTTGTCTAACTTTTGTGCTGGGGACGGGATAGCTCAGTGGTCAGATCGCTCACTTTCCCCCAGCTAAGGTTAAGCAGCATCGAGGGTGGTTACCACTTGGATGGGTGACAGTTTGCGCGCCTTGGCTTCAGTACAGTTCCCCCAGTTCACCCAGCTGTAAATGGGTACCTGCCCTCTTTAGGGTCAGGGAAGGTAAAGCAGCGAGGGAGAGGAGATGGGTGCAGCCCTCAATATGCTGACCCCTTGAGAAACTGAGGTCTCTGACGCTTCTATTTCCTACAACCAAATAGGTTATGGGACGTCTTATCTTACTTTAAGTTTTGTGCTAGATAAGACTGGGCTTTTCTATGGGCAGGGTTGTATTTTTGTACTATTTGCTATATACTATGTGTACTGAAACGAAATTAGGCGTGTGTGGTTTTTAAAGAAATTATTTTTATAAACGCAGTTTGTACCAAAATCAAATTTCTTTTACAGAAGGCCTCAACTAGAAGGGCCATAGACCAAAATTATATTCACAAAAAGCATAATAAAGCGAAACAGAAAAAGCAAGTAAAGAAAGAAAGACACATAAACAGACAGACAGACAGACACAGATACACAGACAGACACAGACAGACAGATACACAGACAGACAGACAGACACAGATACACAGACAAACACAGATACATAGACAGACAGACAGATAGAGAGGGAGAGAAGAAGAGAGAGAGAGAGAGAGAGAGAGAGAGAGAGAGAGAGAGAGAGAGAGGAGAGAGAGAGGAGAGAGAGAGAGAGAGAGAGAGAGAGAGAGAGAGAGAGAGAGAGAGAGAAGCAAATATATATAAGAAAGAATCGTTTGCGTGTTCAGTCCCAATTCAGTTCATTTCCATTTTCGTTACCAAAACCATTCTTGTGAGTAAGTAAGACAAGTCCGATGTCCATTACTAACTACCCCCACACCCCCACATCCCCCCTCCCCTCACCATCCCCCCCCCCCCAACCCACCCCATTTGGCTACACATCAGCTTTACTTTTCTTCCACTTTTTCTTCTATTTTCCTATATCACTCTTGCATTCATACTGCACGTACTAATGCATCCTACACATGTTTGTCTCTAGTGTTCCACGATGACCTCCAAAAACAGCAGAGGAGGCAGCTGCTGTTTCGAAAATTGGGCATAAATTTGTTTATAGTGGAGATGCCTTGCCCACAGTACATCCCCACTCTCTCGGCCAAGAGGGCATAAGGACAGTCAGCGTTGGAGATGCTCTCCAAAGGCCAACCAGCCCCCAGGGTTGCAGCACATAAGGACTGTGCAAGTCAAGCCTCCTAGTCAGAGAGTCATAGTCAATCACTAAAGACTAAGCTGTAAAGTGGAATTCCATGAGTGGGAAAGCCACTGGTCATACAGACTCTCACTTTGCTGTTGCCCCCAGCGTCAATGGTTTAATCAAGAACTGTGATAAAGCCCAGGCACTGAAGGCATCCACAGAAATAAAGAAAAAACACTTTTTATAAAAGACTAGCTTTTCACTCGAAAACTCATGGGATTTTACACGAATTTGATAAGTTTGAAATTTTTTTCAGCAAACACTGTACCCCATTAGTCCTTTGTCGTCTGCTAGCTTCCTTACCGCAATATGCATGCGCAGGGTCAACACTGTAGGAACACAAGCAATCCTCATTTGATGGTTATTTCTAACTTTCTCCTGACTACCTGGTATTGTTCGAAGTCCTCAATCCCAAAAATAAGCACACTGTGCATTTTTGGTACTTTAAAAAAAAATCTGTGAAAATCAGCAGAAAATTGTCCGACTAGCACTCTGTAGAACATACTACATCACCCGTAAGCTAAAATTGGAGTGTAGCTTTCACTGCAAATCTCCTTAACTCCCTTGCTCCATTCTTACTTCTCTCCCTTCCCTGTCTGATTTCTTCCCCTTACAAATCGCCTCCCTTAGTTATCTTGACTTGACCTCCTCATTCACTCTTAAGCAGTCGTTTGTGATGTCCTGAAATGGAATGTTGTCCTTAAATAGATAAAGACGGTTCGACTGCTGCAACGCAGTCAAAAAGTAACTTTAATTTTTTGTTTCAAACTGCTCAGAATATTGTTTTCTTACCAACACACATGAAAACACAACCCAAACTAAGGTAAAGGAGTCCCATAACCTATAAGGTCGTAGGCGAGGCGTCAGAGACCTCAGCTTCTCTAGGGCCAGCATAATGAGGGCGGCGCCCATCTCCTCTCCCTCGCTGCTTTACCTTCCCTGACCCTAAAGAGGGCAGGTACCCATTTACAGCTGGGTGAACTGGGGGAACTGTACTGAAGCCAAGGCGCGCAAACGGTCACCCATCCAACTGGTAACCATGCTCGACGCTGCTTAACTTGGCTGGGGGAAAGCGAGTGCTCCGATCACTGAGCTATCCCGTCCCCAACCCAAACTAATAACAATAAAACCCAACCCAAACTAATAACAATAAAAACATATTACATATTTATTTTCGTCACAACCCAAAATAATAGCAATAAAAACATATAACATATTTTTCGTTCCTCAGCTAAAGCTCTGAAATTCACCAATGGAGAGATTTTTGGTATGCGACCGTCTTTTCCCCACCGTTTTGGTAGCCACATTCCGACTTCAGGGATATATTACATATATAAAAACTCACTCAAGACTACGAACGTAAAACGAATAGTTCCTACCTTTTTTTCGGAAAGGTTCTCTGATTTTACCCGATTTGAACGTAAACAGAGACAATAAGGGGGGGGGGGGGGGGGATAGCCTAGTGGTTAGAACATTACGCTCGCAATCTGACAACCCGGGTTCGATTCCCGTTCAAGGGGATATTCTCCCCTGGAGTTAACATCAGTGCAGGCTCCACTCTCCTCAAAAGTCTTTCGGATGAGATTATAAACCGTGGCCCCGTGTGCGAACGCACGCAGAACATCTTGCGTACACGTTAAATCCTGTTCCGCTTTTCGTAAGAGTAGGCCATTGTGTGCCGGTTGGAATGGATGACAAAATTTACAAAACTGCATACACACGGGGACTGAATGTAAAAAAGCACATAAGTGTTTATTCCATTACCCTCGATATAAAAGAATGAATAAATAAAAAATAAATGAACAGGAATTATCAGATTTTTGGAATCATGCGTCTTGCGATTTTTATTTATTTTATTTATCTATTTATTTATTCTGTTAAATCGAGAATAATGGAACAAGCATTTATGTGATTTTTTACATCCAATCCCCGTGTGTATGCGGTTTTGTAAATTTTGTCATCCGTTCCCACAGGCACACAATGGCCTACTCTTACGAAAAGCGGATCAGGACTTAACGTGTGCGCAGGATGTTCTGCGTGCGTTCGCACACGGGGCCTCGGTTTATAGTCTCATCCGAAGGACTTTTTGCAGTCTGTGATTTGGTAACCCACTGGAGGGTGGCGCTGCTCTTGTGGCGACGCGCTCTCCCCGGGGAGAGCAGCCCGAATTTCACGCAGAGAAATCTCGTGACTTAAAGTGGTATAAAAAATAAAAAAAATAAAAATAAAAAAAAAGAAGTAAAGGAGAACTCAGACAGCAACTATTGTTGTCAGTCATATGAGCGAACGTGTGTCACGCTGCCACTAAGCGCCTGACAAGTCAGGCCCAGCGCGTCCGACTTCGGTATTGGTGAGAATTGTTATCTTTTAAAATCTAAATCGTCCCCGTCTAGGGGAACGGGATAGCTCAGTTGTCAGAGCACTTGCTTTCCCCCAGCCAAGTTAAGCAGCGTCGAGCGTGGTTACCAGTTGGATGGGTGACCGTTTGCGCGCCTTGGCTTCAGTACAGTTCCCCCAGTTCACCCAGCTGTAAATGGGTACCTGCCCTCTTTAGGGTCAGGGAAGGTAAAGCAGCGAGGGAGAGGAGATGGGCGCCGTCCTCAATACGCTGGCCCTAGAGAAGTGAGGTCTCTGACTCCTCGCTCCCCTACGACCTTAATATAGGTTATGGGACACCTTTACCTTTTTTAAAATTCTTTCTGACGAAAAAAAGGGCAGGAGAATGGACCAAGAAGGCAGAAAATAGACAAGAAGGAGGTGACGTGAAAGAAAAGGAAGAAGGCAGAAACAAAAGAGAGGGATAGAAAAGAGGGAAATCCTAGTACAGAAGGTGTGGGTGCTCTTTTATATTGAAAGGCCCCCATGGCATCCCCACAAGAGGAAAAGAACGAAGAACGTTGGTATATCTTTGCTTACGTCAGCGCCTCGGGTTTTTCACAGTTCCTGATTAAACCATTGACGCTGGGGGCAACAGCAAGGTGAGAGGCTGTATGACCAGTGGCTTTCTTTCCCACTAATGGAATTTCCACTTTACAGCTTAGTCTTTAGTGATCGACTATGACTCTCTGACTAGGAGGCTTGACTCGCACAGTCCTTATATCGTGCTGCAGCCCTGGGGGCTAGTTGGCCTTTGGAGAACACCTCCAACACTGACTGTCCTTATGCCCACTTGGCCGAGAGAGTGGGGATGTACTGTGGGCAAGGCATCTCCACTATAATAAAACTTCTGCCCAATTTTCGAAACAGCAGCTGCCTCCTCTGCTGTTTTGGAGGTCATCGTCGAACACGGCGGACAAACATACATACTGATAATTAAAAGAATATCCTAGCACATAATAAGGTGGGGCTGCTATTTATATTGACAGGCCCCTGGCTTCGCTACAGGAGAGAGGTGTGGGGGGTGGGAGAAGGGATTGGTTTTTCAGTAATAGGCCTGACACTCCTGCAACCTATCCCATGAAAAAGAAATCGCTTTAAATCCTCAGTGAAACCGTCACACCTTTAAATCAATTAATGACTCACACTGGCCTTTAACGTTAAAGTCTTTCTTTTTTTTCTTTTTTTTGGCTTGAAGTCAGTGCCTTCAGACTTGGACACTGAGGCCTTGTTATCTTGATATCAATATCGTCATTACTTTGCCTGTCTCCCCTCCCCCTCCCATCCCCCCCCCCCCCCCCCCCCCCCCCCCCCATCGTCCCCCTCCCTTCCCTTCACTACTCTTTCTGTTAATGAATCGGTGGTCTAGAGGTAACGCGCCTGCCTAGAAAGCGAAAATTCTGGGTTGGAAGTGTGTGGTGTTTCGATCCCCGTTTGGGCCCGAAACTTTCCCACCATCCACGAGACTGAGTGGTGGTCTGGGTGCTAGTCTTTTGGATGAGACGATAAACTGATGTCCCGTGTGTTACGCATAATTTAGCGCAAGTAAAAGAACCCACGGGAGAAAGAGAGCTGTCCTTGGAAAAATTCTGTAGAAAAAAATCCACTCTCTCTAGCCAACTTAGCATATCTGCCTAACAAGACAACACTGTTTACTTGCATGTGTCTGCTCTTTGTATGGCATGGGATATATCCAGGTAAATCAAGCCCTGTAAAACACGTGCAACGTCCCACCTTGCCAAAACAGGAATCTGCCACACTGGGTTGTCGACACAGAAAATAGTTGTCCTTCTTTAGTTCATGTAATCATTGTAATGTTGATAATTCAGTAACCACTGACATTTCCAACAGTCTGTCAATACCAACAGCTGCACAATTTCACTATACACCACCTAACCAAAAACTAGAAAGATGCTGTCACTCATATCATAGATATTCCACTTGAAACACAGAGCGATTTTGTACAGGTCCATCACTTGTTTACATCGGAAGCTTCCCCGAGAGAGAGAGAGAGAGAGAGAGAGAGAGAGAGAGAGAGAGAGAGAGAGAGAGAGAGAGAGTGAGTGAGAGAAATATTCCTATGAATTGTGATTAACTCTTTAGCTTCTTTTAAAGTCCATATCAGTCCCTAAACGGAAATTTCCACAAGGACGTAAAGACAATCAAAACGACACTTAACAGTTTCCTGCTCGATTCAGCTCTAAAACATTCTTGATTTTTGGACACACTGGATGAAAGTCCTTCGGATGAGACTATAAACCGAGGCCCCGTGTGCGAACGTATGCAGAATATCTTGCGCACACGTTAAATCCTGTTCCGCTTTTCGAAAGAGTAGGCCATTGTGTGCCGGTGGGAACAGATGACACAATTTACAAAATCGCATTATCCTCGATATAATTTTTTTTTTAAATCATGTCATATGAGCGCTTTGATTTGTTGCTTTACAAGATTCAGCGCTATATAAATTCCATACATTTTTATTATTATGAAGGTGACAATACTCACAGGCAGGACTGTCTCCAGAGGGGGACCTGGCCGCCACCACCTGCTTGACCAGCAGCAGTGTCCCTGCCACAGCCAACAGATGCAACATGTCCCAGCTCTCCCTCCGGCCCCAGAAGCAGCGGAGTACTTGATAAGCGACCTTTTTTGTATGTTTGTCCGTCGTGTTCGACGATGACCTCCAAAACAGTAGAGGGGGCAGCTGCTGTTTTGGAAAATGGGCAGAAATTTGATTAGATTGGAGATGCCTTGCCCACAGTGCATCCCCACTCTCTCGGCCAAGTGGGCATAAGGACAGTCAGCGTTGGAGATGTTCTCCAAAGGCCAACCAGCCCCCAGGGCTGCAGCACATAAGGACTGTGCGAGTCAAGCCTCCTAGTCAGAGAGTCATAGTCGATCACTAAAGACTAAGCTGTAAAGTGGAATTCCATGAGTGGGAAAGCCACTGGTCATACAGCCTCTCACCTTGCTGTTGCCCCCAGGGTCAATGGACTGTGATAAAGCCCAGGCGCTGACGGCACAAGCATACTCAGTAGGTCCGAAAGTTTCACTGATGAAGAACAGGCAAAATAGATAATTATAGTTGATGTTTTTGTTGTGTCAAATAAGTCTACATGACTTAAATGGCAATAAAATATTCTGAATCTAAATCTGAATCTGGCAGTGCGATTTGATGATGACACAGACAGTTTGTTGACAGAATAGACTTCACATTGAAGACAATTCCAGAACATTGTGACAGTCTGTGTGTATTTTAGATTGAAGACAATGCCTGAATACTGTGATAGTCTGGATGTATTTTAGATTGAAGACAATGCCTGAACACTGTGACAGCCTGTGTGTACTTCACATTGAAGACAATGCCTGAACACTGTGACAGTCTGTGTGTACTTAAGATTGAAGACAATGCCTGAATACTGTGATAGTCTGTGTGTATTTTAGATTGAAGACAATGCCTGAACACTGTGACAGCCTGTGTGTACTTCACATTGAAGACAATGCCTGAACACTGTGACAGTCTGTGTGTACTTAAGATTGAAGACAATGCCTGAATACTGTGATAGTCTGTGTGTACTTTAGATTGAAGACAATGCCAAAACACTGTGATAGTCTTTATGTCGACAGACTAAATCATTGTAGAGGAGGAGTTAAAAGCGATGGAGCACATACTTCACCTTTCAGACACATTTTCCAACACAAACTGTGACAATGAACAGCAATGTTGTGAACATAGCTCAGACACATTCTTCACCACAAGCTGTGACAAGGAACCCTCACTGTTATGAACATTGTTCAGGTCTCAACAAAAATATAAGAAAAAGAGAAACAGTACCAATGTCTGTCAAATCCAATAATGTGTTCAATGACTGTGGTGATTTGATCAATAAAAGTGTCTTCTATTGATTTTGGCAGTTCTGGTAAAATCTAAGAGACAGACATGATAAATCCTCTACAAAGATCTATAAACGAAATTGTTGCAAATCTATATTAAATTATACCAATTATAGCTTTTGGAGTATATATATAGAATACATATATATATATATATGTTTATAAATGTAGTTTTTTAGGTCGATATTAACAGAAGATAAAAATCTAAGAAATGCAGTAAAGTCATAATTAGGAACTTTATTTGTTGTTAAGTGTAATCACACTTACATAAACCCTACTAATAAAAATCTGCAAAGGGTGACAAAGCCAGCATAATGAAGCAATTCAAATTGATTAAAAACTGACAATTAAAGGAAATCAAAAAGCTAATAAAAACATTAACAACATTTAAAAGAAAACATTTTAAAGTTTAAAATATGCAGAAAAGTAAGAAAATCTGAATGAATCTTAGATTAAAAAAAAATTCTAATCCTCTCAAAAGTTTAACCAACTCATAATCAAAGCCTGATTACACGATTGTGAAAGTCTGAGAAAATTCTAAATTGTTCTTAATGAAACCCACAGTAAAATCTAATCAAACAAAAATGCATTCTTTATGTTTGTGATGTTTCATTCATTACTGTGACACGTTAAAGAAAGCAATTTGACTGTAAACTTAAGTGACACTGATTTAATTGAAGAGATGTTGTCTTGCCAGTTTTCATGGCAACATTTCAATTTCACTTCATTCATAAGATAGAAACAAGTGGATCGGTGGTCTAGAGGTAACGCACCTGCCTAGAAAGCCAGAAATCCGGGTTCGAAGTGTGCGATGGTTCGATCCTCGTTTGAGCCCCAAACTTTTCCCCAATCCACTAGACCGTGAGTGGTAGTCTGGATGCTAATCTTCCAGATGAGACGATAAACAGAGATCCCGTGTGTAACAATTATTTAGTGCACGTAAAAGAGCCCAGGGAACAAGAGAGTTGTCCCTGGCAAAATTCTGTAGAAAAAGCCATTCGAATAAGGAAACAAGTACTTATGCAGACAGCGAAAATAATGGGTAGCACTGCTCTTGTGGCAACGCGGTCTCCTCCAGGGAGAGCGGCTTGAATTTCACGCAGAGAAATCTACTGTGACTTAAGTGTTATGCAGTACAATATAAAAAAAACAATATAAAACAATAAAATCCACACACAAAATCTGTGAAAATCAGCAGAATTTTTTTTACGGACTAACACTATCGAAGATACTCCATAACTCGCAAGCTAACACAGGAGTGTAGCCTAGGTGCACGTGCACCCTCTTCCGTGGAAAGGGAGATCAGTCTCCCCTCTTCCACCGAAAGGGAGATAATTCTACAGACGTTCTTCAGAACATTCCATTCGTGTGTGTGTGTGCGTGCGTGCGTGTGTGCGTGCGTGCGTGCGTGTGTGCGTGCGTGTGTGTGTGTGTGTGTGTGTGTGTGTGTGTAGGGAGGGGGGGAAGCCTCGAGTAGAGAGTTGAGTAATGTGCGGAAACTACCCAGGAAAAGTTAACTGAAAGTTTAGTTAATCTTGTTCGACTATTCAAACCCAGCTTGACACTGTCTGGCGGCAGAGTTAGATTAAAAATCATGCGGGGACGGATAGCCTAGTGGTTAGAACATTGCGCTGGCAATCTGATGACCCGGGTTTGATTCCCGTTCAAGGGGATATTGCAGACTCAACTCTCCCCAAAACGTCATTGGGATGAGACTATAAACCGAGCCCCGTGTGCGAACGCATACAGAACATTTTGCGCACACGTTAAATCCTGTTCCGCTTTTCGAAAGAGTAGGCCATTGTGTGCCTGTGGGAACACATGACAGAATTCACAAACCGCATACACACAGGGACAGGATGTACAAAAAAGCACAGAAAGTGTTTATTCCATTATCCTCGATATAAAAGAATAAAATTAAAAAAAATAACAAATAAAACTATTTTTGTATCGCTTATGATAAATATTTCAGTTAAGTACTTTTCTCTCACCCAAAGTTCTGGCTTAGGGTGGTTTCATGTCTGTTTTTTCATAGATACAAATGGCAGTCACATTCTTCGTCTGAGCATACTTGTGAAACGTGCTGTGGTAGTTGATAAAACAAGCTCAACACATACAGTGTTTTTCTGTAGTATTTTTTGTTCCTCTGCGAGAGCTCCAGGGTTCACCAATGGTGAGATTTTTGTTGTGTATGCAACCATTTTTACCTACCATGAAGGTAGCTGCATTCCGAATTCGGGCTTGTATGCTGAGTATGTTTGTGCTTCTGTAACCTACCGAACGCTAAATTGAATTATAGAATCTTAAGTGTGCAAATTGAATCTTCAGCATGTGTATATACACGACGGGAGTTGAAGTACTGGCATGTCTGCACTTGAAATTTATCTGGGAGATGGTAAAAGCTCCCCATTATTAATTCACCAGACGACGCCGAGATTCGAACCCACGACTTCATGGACCCATGGGATTTAAGTAAAATAGTCAAACACTCAACTATAGTTTCTGTCACAAGTGATTATAACCATTAACACACAAAACTATCATATGAAAAAGGCCCAGTTTTTTTGCTCCAAATCTTTAATTTGCATATTGCCTGTGTGTTCATTTTAACTCCTCTGTTCTGGAATTCGTACCATTTGAAGGCAGTAGTCCTTCCCGGGAAAGACGAAGACTATACAGTGTTGCAGAGCAGAATTGTTCATCTTTGGAACTTGTATTTTCTTCTTCTTCTTCTTCTTCTTCGTCGTCGTCGTCGTCGTCGTCATCTTCGTCTTTTTCTTCTTCTTCTTCTTCTTTTTCTTCTTCTTTTTCTTCTTCTTCTTCTTCTTGTTCGTCGTCGTCGTCGTCGTCATCTTCGTCTTTTTCTTCTTCTTTTTCTTCTTCTTCTTCTTCTTCTCCTCCTCCTCCTCCTCCTCCTCCTCTTTGCATTCTTCTTCTCCTCCTCCTTCTCCTCCTTTTCCTCCTCATCCTTCTTTTCTTTCTTTTACTTCTTTTCTTTCTTTTACTTCTTCTTCTCCTTTGAACGAAAATGCAGTGCACTGCCGTTAATTAAGCGTCTGACAAGTCAGGCCCAGCACATCCGACTTTGGCATGGGAGAAAATTGTTCTATTCTAAGTCTTTCTGGAGAAAAGGCAGGAGAATGGACCAAGAAGGCAGAAAATAAACAAGAAGACGGTGACAGGAAGAAGAGGAACAAAGCAGAAACAAAGAGAGTGATAGAAAAGAGGTAATTCTTAGTACAGAATTTCCAGGACGTGGGGATGCTATTTATACTGACAGACCCCTGAAATCTCCAAGGAAGATTTTTCCATCCGACCTTGAAACAATACTTAGGCATTATATTATAAGCTTTATATTATATACAATAGGCCTTATATTAAACCGAATGGCAGAAATATTTTCAAATTTTCTTTTCAATTGTACAATTTTTTTTTAATCAAAACTCTGGAAAAATCCTAACTATATCATATTTCAAGGACATTAAAAGCGAATTGCGTTTGTAATGATTCCCCCTAAATCCCACATTAAACTTTGATGATTAAAAAGTCCAATTAAATCCATAAACAAGTTCGAGTTAAATCAAATTCAAGTCCTGGTTATGCAGCCTACATAAAAATCAATATAGCAATATTGTAATAAACTTCTCATAGAATGTAATAAACATTTATTGAACTAAAAGAACAAAAGTCCTATCCAAATTATATAAACTCCTTATCAATTCTATATTTTTTTAAAAATCACCTTACAAAATCTAGACGCACTCTCAATAGATAACTAATGAAGCCAACACGACACTATCTTGAAGTTCAATAAAATCGTAACTCAATCCTGGTGAAATTCTTTTTAAAAAAGATCAAATGCAATATCTGAGGCTCTTTAATGCTTGTGACACGTCTCTAATTGCTTCAGCTAGTTACAAAGTAGTAACAGTTCTCTCCCATGCTGAAGTTGGTTGTGCTGGGCCTGACTTGTCAGGCGCTTAACGGCAGCGCAGTGCATTTTTTTCGCATTGAGAGACAATAATGGTTACTGTCTGAGCATTTGAAGAAGAAGAAGAAGAAGAAGAAGAAAGTAGGTTTTTCATAATAGGTGTGTGTTCTCTTTTTTCTTCTTTTGGCGTAACATTTTAGACTTATTTCTGTTAAAGAACCCCCCTCTCCGCCCCCCCCCCCCCCCCCCAACCCACACCCACCCCCGCCAAAAAGAAGTTTTATTCAATTCAAGTTATTTACGAAGAAAAGCCCCATGAAAAAATTTTACATTCATGAACTTGAACAAAAACCTAACTTGCTGTAAGCATTGCTTTCTTAGCCCTTAAAAAAAATGTAGGACTAAAACTTATCCCATTCAGTTTGCTTGTGCTTGGCTCTTGTTAAGTCTTTATAGCTAAAAACCAATGTTTTTTTAAACTCCGATTGTGGGTGTTTGTGCCTCTTTTTTCCTACAAACAGTCGCCTACACACATACACACACATACACACACACGCACACATACACGCACACACACACATACACACACACACACACAACATAGACACATTAAAGTGGTAAGGTAAAGGAGTCCCATAACCTATAAGGTCGCAGGGGAGCGAGGCGTCAGAGACCTCACTTCTCTAGGGCCAGCATATTGAGGGCGGCGCCCATCTCCTCTCCCTCGCTGCTTTACCTTCCCTGATCCTAAAGAGGGCAGGTACCCATTTACAGCTGGGGGAACTGTACTGAAGCCAAGGCGCGCAAACGGTCACCCATCCAACTGGTAACCACGCTCGAAGCTGCTTAACTTGGCTGGGGGAAAGCGAGTGCTCCGACCACTGAGCTATACCGTGGATAGACGTTTAAATTGAAGACTGACTGACTGACTTTCTTACTTACTTAGAAACACACACACACACACACACACACACACACACACACACATACACACGGGATAGTCTAGTGGTCAGAACATTGCGCTCGCAATCTGACAACCCAGTTCGATTACCGTTCAAGGGGGACATTTTCCTCTGGAGTTAACATCAGTGCAGACTCCACTCTCCCCCAAAGTCCTTCAGATGAGACTATAAACCGAGGTCCCGTGTGCGAACGCACGCAGAACATCTTGCGCACACGTTAAATCCTGTTCCGCTTTTCGTAAGAGTAGGCCATTGTGTGCCGGTGGGAACAGATGACAGAATTCACAAATCCGCATACACACGGGGACGGAATGTAAAAAAGCACATAAGAGCTTATTCCATTATCCTCGATATAAAAGAATAAAATAAATAAATAAATAACACACACACACACACACACACAACATACACACACACACACACACACACACACACACACACACACACACACACACCAATTACACAGCAATTTCTTGCAATCAGTAATCAAGACCTGACAGAACCGGAAGTCAATGTTTAACAGTGTGCGCCCTCTACCGGAAAATGGGAGATCACTCTTTAGACATTCTTCAGGGCATTCAACTTGAAGGAAAAACGTGGACAGAAAATCAATTCGTCCTGAAATGGCGTAAAACAAAGTTCAGCAAAGTGTATAAAACCAATCTTATCCTGTTTAATTCCATGCGGACATTGTCTCATATGTGAGTGACGTAAATCTTGTCTTTGTTTTGTGTGTGTGTGGGGGGGGGGGGGTCCCTCTGAGGTTCCTCAATGGTGAGAGTTTGCATATGTGACAGTTTTGGCCCACTTTGAAGGCAGCTGCATTGCCACTTCGGAAATGTACTTCAGTCTTCTGTATGTGTATATAAATGAAAAAAGTTAAGGCACTGGCAGGTCTGCACTTGAAGTTGACCTGGAAAATCTTTTTTTTTAATCTCCAGCCGTAACTGACTAGATGTTGCCAAGATTTGAACCTACAACTTTATGGACCAATAGGATTGAAGTCAAAGGGTCTTAATCATTCAGCTATAGCACCGTCATGTGTGATCTGGTTGTGGAGAAGGCAGGAAGAAAAAGAGAGGAATAGAAAAGTGGGAATTCCTAGCAAAGAATTTCCAAAATATATATTAATACTAACAACCCCCCACCCCTCTCCCATGCATCCTCACTGAAGATGTGTGATTAAACTTCTTAAATCTCTGCAGACTTTTTTGCAAAATTCTTATAATGGAGACAAAACCCTAACAAGCTCTTGGTCATACCCTGAAGGTATCATCATTACAGTTTGATAAAAGCCCAAATGAACCCCAGTGAAATCTGAAGCCAAATCAAATGGAACAGCAGGGAAAGGATCTTTATGCTCTGATATTATTTTCACTGATTGCTGCTGCGTGTTTAAAGGCAGTGATTTGAACACGGGTCAGGCTGCTATAAATGACAGGATGATTGCTTCCTTGTCTCTGCAGGAGTTGAACTTTGCTTCTTTCAGAAAATAAAATTATCATTATCGTTCTTCTTCTTCTTCTTCTTCTTCTTCTTCTTTGTGTTTGAATGCTCAGACAGCAACTTTTGGTGTCTGTCATATGAGCAAAATGTGTTGCTTGCCGTTAAACGTCTGACAAGTCAGGCCCAGTGCTTCCAACTTCAGCATAGGAGAAAATTGTTATCTTTTAAGTCTTTCTGAGACAAAGGGATGAAAGTAGACCAAGGAGACAGAAAAAAGACTCTAAAAAGGTGACAGGAAAAAAATGAACAAAACAGAAACAAAGAGAGGGATAGAAAAGAAGGAATTGCTGGCACAGACTTTCTAGAAAGTGGAGATATTTTTCATTCCCACAGTCCCCCCCCCCTTCCCCCCGCAGCATTCCCCATGACGGAATCATTCTACTGAAATCGTTTTAGAAGAGAAATGAAAGAAAATCATTTAGATTTGGTCACAAGCTAAAAACCAAACAAACAAACAAAACTAAAAACACACTTCGCTGCACTTCTCAACAATGCCTGTAAAGAACAAAAAAGAACAGAAAAAGGACAAGAAACCTCCAGCATTCCTATGGAGGAATAATTCCAGTGAAATCGTTTCAGAAGAAAAATGAAAGAAAATCCTTCAATTTGGATCAGAAGTTAAAACTGACCAAACAAACAAACAAAGCTAAAAACACACCTCACTTTACTTCTCCACAATTCTTTTCAAATATAAGAAAAAAGACAAGAATCGTTTAAATCCTGTTTTTTTAGCATATTGCTTTTAGACATTAAATTTTCCTTTATTCCCCAATCAGAGTGGTCAGAAAGAAATACTGATCCTTTAAAAACAACACCAAGAAAAACTAAGACTGTTAGCCATTCCTCCCATAGCCATAATCAGTCGACCCCACACCCACTCACACAACAAGTACTGGGCCATTTCCATTAAACCCTAATCACCATGTCATGAACTTGGAACAGCAAATGGTTTGAAGTGAACTCCCTTTACCAATAAAAGGGGAGGTCACTACTCAGACGTTCTTCAGTGCGTTCAACTCGTAGACAAAGCCGTAGACAGAATGTCAAGTAGTTCTGAAGTGCTCCAAAACAAAGTGAAGCTGAAGTTTCTCAATCATTGTGGTTATACTGAGGAATTAATGAATGAGTTGCAGGTTGACGGTGTGTGGGATAGGAGTTAGATGGAATGTGGTGTGATGGGAATGTGAAGGAAGCTAGCTAGCTGTGTGCTCGTTTACATGGTAATGGGGTTGGTCTTTGGAATAAATTAATTGTAAACACACACATGCACGCAAGCACACACATTAACACACACAATGGACATAGCACATGTGCACACACCCACACACAAAATCTCTCTCTTTGTCTCTTTGTCTCTCTGTCTCTGTGTCTCTGAATGTGTGTGTGTGTGTGTGTGTGTATGTGTGAGTGTATGTGTGTGTGCTTGTGTATATGTGTGTAGTGTGTGTGTACATGTGTGTGTATGTGTGAGTGTGTGTGTGATCTATGATATCTTTTGCAAAGGTGTCATCTTATTTTTAGAGAAACCATTCACAAACAAAAACATATTCTCACCAGATACAGAAACAGACTACTGTGCGTGAATTACAGAAACATAAACATGTCTAGCATGCACCCTATATCAGAAGAGGGATAGGCTCCGCCAACTTCAGTTTGCCCAAGAGACACGGCTAGACAAGAATACTTCAATGTCCAGCCTCAACAACTCTTCTGGTAGTTACAGGAAAGAAAACGTAAGTGATCATCACTCATTCATTTTCATTTATTCATGCTAACTGTTACAAGTTCTTTTCATATATGTTTGTCCACACACACACACACACCAAAGAGGTTTCTCTTCAGGTCTCTGACTTCACTCACAACAAGATCCGACATGAGGTCAATATTTACATCCATTCTGTGTGAATGGTCATCTTTGTCTATGGGCTTTTGCCTGTCACAATAGTTCAGTTTAAGTCTATGTCAATAGAAGATGGACGTTTACTTTCTAGTTCTGTATAGATAATGGCTTCAGCATATTTGTTTTGTGTCAATATTACTTCTGTGTATCCCATTTTGCTGGCGTCTGTCTGCAATACTACATAAGACTTCACTACACTACATTGCACTGCACTGCTCTGCACTACGCTGCACTACACTTCATTGCACTACACTACACTACTCTACACTGCACTGCACTACACTACACTACACTGCACTACACTACACTACACCACACCCCACCACACCACACCACACTACACCACACCACACTATACTACACCGCACTATTCATACTGATTCCTACAAATTCCTATCACATAATTATGTCTGTCCACACACACACCAAAGAGATTTCTCTTCAGGTCTCTGATTTCACTCACAACAAGATCTGATATGTACATTCATTCTGTAAGAATGGTCATTTTTGTCTATGGGATTTTGCCTGTCACAATAGTTCAGTTTAGGTCTACTTCAATGTCAGGTACACCTTTTCTTTCCTGTTCTGTATTGATACTGGCCTCAGCATTTTTGTTTTTATCAACATTATATTTTTATTGTGCTTTTGCCATTTTTAACTTCCTGAGAGATGACTTTTTCCGTTTGATAATGAGTGAAAGTGTTAGAGCTGGTCACTAAGAACAAGGTTGTTTTAAGGAATCTGGTTTGGGTTTTATCTCATTTTATGTGTGGCTGGTGTGGTTTTCCCACAACCTGGTGCCCGTCCTGGGTTGACCCTTATGATTGGCCAGGGCGTTGCTACAAGGAACGACAGTAGAGTTGGTTTTATACCCTGTTTTAATCTGTTTGTAGTTGAACACTGCTAATATGATCTGGCCTCTGTGGTCTGCAGGGCTATAAACAACAGGATTGGATTGCATTGCTGCTGTGTAGATTATTTTGATGGCCTCTGTCTACAATACTACATTAGACTTCACTGCACTACACTACACTGCACTACACTACACTACACTACTCTACACTACACTACACTACTCTACACTACACTGCACTGTACTGCACCACACTACACTGCACTGCACTACACTACA
>CM054147.1:52502065-52517065 GCA_028751875.1 Rapana venosa | reverse complement strand
CTATTTATTTATTTGTCTATCTATCTGCCTATCTGTCTATCTGTCTGTCTGTCTGTCTAGCTGGCTAGCTAACTAGCTAGCTAGCTATCTGTCTGTCTGTCTATCTATCTATCTTTTTTTTTTATATTTGTCTGTCTATCTACCTATCTATCTATCAATCGATCTATCTATCTACCTATGCATCTATCTACCTATCTATCTATGTATTTACCTATCTATTCATCTATCTCTCTCGATATATATATATATATTTATGTACTTATCTATTTATCTATTTATCTACCTATCTATATGTCTATTTATTTAAACCATTTTAAAGTCACGGAAGATTTCTCTGCGTGAAATTCGGAATGCTCTCCCCGGGGAAAGCGCGTCGCCTCAAAAGCAGCGCCACCCAATTTTTTTTTTCTTTTTCCTGTCTGCAACTGTATTTGTTTCCCTATCAGAGTGGCTTTTTTTCTACAGATTTTGCTAGGGACAACTCTCTTGTTGCCGTGGGTTCTTTCACGTGCGCTACATAATTATGTGTAACACACGGGACCTCGGTTTATCGTCTCTTCCGAAAGACTAGCGCCCAGACCACCACTCATGGTCTAATGGATGGGGGAAAAGTTTCGGGCCCAATACGGGATTCGAACCACCACAGACTTCTGACCCGGACTTTTCGCTTTCTAGACAGGCGCGTTACCTCTATCCACCTATCTATCTACATATCTATCTATCTATGTATCTATCTGTCCGTCTGACTATCTATCTATCTATCTATCTATCTATCTATCTGTTTATCTGTCTGTCTCTCTGTCTATCTACCTATCTACCTACCTACCTACCTATCTGTCTGCCTATCTATCTATCTGTCTGTCTGTCTGTCTGTCTGTCTGTCGTCTGCCTGTCTAATCTATCTGTCTACTCTGTTTTCCATTACCTTCTACCTTATCTCTTATCTACCTCTCTTTCTACTACTACCTATTACCTATCTATATATCTACATATCTATCGCTATTATCTACCTATCTATCTATCTAATTCTACCTTTATCTAACCATATCTATCTTCCTATTCTATTATCTACCTATCTATGCTACATTCTATCTATCTACCTATCTATCATCTCATATCTACCTACCTATCTATCCTACATATCTTCTACCTACCTACTTATTATCTATCTATCTACCTATCTATTAATTGTCTATCTACCTATCTATTTATATATCTACCTATATATACTACCTCTCTATCTATCTATCTACCTACCTGTCTATCTATTTATGCTATATTGTCTATCTATATATTTGACTATCTATCTATCTACCTATCTATCTACCTATCTATCTATCTACCTACCTATCTACCTATCTATCTACCTATCTATCTATCTTTCTACCTATCTATCTATTTATCTATCTATCTATCTACCTATCTATCTGTTTATCTTTTTATCTATCTACCTATCTATCTACTACTATTATCTACCTATCTATTTATTTATCTTCCTATAGATCTACCCTCTTATCTATTCTTACCCTACCTACCTATCTTTCTACCTACTATCTATCTACCTATTACCTATCTACCTATTATCTTATCTACCTATTATTTATTATCTGTACCTATATATTACCTCTACTATCTTCTATCTACTACCTGTCTTATCTATCTATCTATTTGTCTATCTATCTATTGTCTATCTATCTATCTACCTATCTATCTACCTATCTAATCTAATTACTACCTAATCTACCTATCTATCTACCTATCTATTCTATCTTCTACTACTATCTATTATTATCTACTCTATACACCTATCTATCTGTTTTATCTTTTTATCTATCTATTATTTTATATATCTACCTATATATCTTCCTTTCTATCTTCCTATCTATCTACTTTCTACCTATCTATCTATCTATCTACATTCTATCTATCTACCTATATATCTATTACCTATCTATCTATCTACCTATCTGATCTACCCTATCTATCTACCTATCTATCTACTACTATCTATCTATCTATCTATTCCTATCTACCACTCTATCTACCTCTCTATCTACCTATCCTATTTACCTATCTATCTACCCATCATACTTATCTATCTACCTATCTATCTATTATCTACCTATCTCCTATATACATATCTATCTACCTATCTATCTACCTATCTATCTACCCATCTACTTATCTATCTATTTATCTATCTATTTATCTACCTATCTACCTATCTATCTACCTATCTATCTATTTTTCTATCTTTTTTAGTTCCTCAACTAGAGTTTCGAGGTTCACCAATGGTGAGATTTTGGCGTATGCGATATTTTTGGTCTACCATGAAGGTAGCTGCATTTTGAGTTTGGGGTGTATGTTGGGTATGTTCGTGCTTCTGTCATCCATTGAAGGCTGATATGAATGCTGGGATCAATAACGAGCATATTTAATCTTTAGTATGTGTGTGTATACACGAAGGGAATAAAGGCACTGGCAGGTCTGCTACTGTTGTGTCTGTAGCTATTATCTCTATTCATTCTGCCACAACTGCTCCTACTGCTGTTGTTGTTGCTGCTGCTGCCACAACTACTTCTGCTTCTGCTGCTGTTCCTACTGCTTGCTGCTGCTGCTGCTGTGCTGTGCTGTGCTGCTGTGCTGCTGTGCTGCTGCTGCTGCTGCTGCTGCTGCTGCTAGCTGCTGATGCTGTTGCTGCTGCTGCTACCGCAGTACCTAATAAATAATCTACTGCCTACTGTTACCAAGTACCCACACAACCCAACACTCTTCAACCTTTTTACCACTACTCGTGTCCTGCTTCTTCTTCTTCTTTGCTTCTCTTGGCATTCTTTTTCATTAGTCTTCTTTGTCGTCTTCTTCTTCATTTCTTATTGACTTTTCTTATTCTTCTTCTTCTTTTCTATTGTGGATCTTCATCTTCTTTTATTCTTTTCATTTTCTTCCTTCTTCTTCAAATTCTCTTCCTCTTTCCATTCTCTCTTGGAATTCTTTCTTTACGTTCTTTTCGTCTTCTTACTTCGCATTCTTTTGCATTTGTCTTCTTCTTCGTCGTCGTCTTCTTCTTCTCCTCTCTTTTCTTCGCCTTCTTCTTCTTCTTTATTTTATCTTCTTCTTCAAATCTTTTTCTTTTCCTCCTTTTCAAATTCTTTCTTCTTCAAATTCTTCTTCATCTTCTTCTTCTTCTTCAACAAGGCAAATGGAACCGGGAAGAGAAAGGACGAATGCGGAGCGTCTCTGCACACGGTACTTCCTCATCCGGGCAACTGCGCGTGGTATTTCAACTGCTCCTTCCGGCCAGACGCTGTCATGGCGACCTACCACAGTGACCTGGTGATGGAGTGCCCCTACCCTCAGCTCTTCTCCCCCCTCTCTCTCCAGTGTGAAGACTTTGAGGACGTCGACTGTCATGATCGTTACGAGCCCAAGTCTCCTTGTGAGTTTTGGTTCCTGCTGGGGTTTATGTTAAGGAGCGGTGTGTTGCTGTTGGTTTTGGGGTTAGTGGAGGGAGGTAGGGAGGGAGGAAATGAAGGAGGGAGGGAGTAGGGATGAGGAAGGAGGGATAGCTGGACTAATGAGGAGGGGAGGAAAGGGAGCAGGAGAAGAAGAAGGAGAAGAGGAAGAAGAAGAACGAAGTGAGAAGGAAGAAGAAGAAAAGAGAAGAAGACGAAGAAAGAAGAAGAAGAAGAAGAAGAAGGAGGAGGAGGAGGAGGAGGAGGAGGGGGAAGAAGAGAAGAAAGAAGAAGAAGAAGAAGGTAAAGAAGAAGAAGAAGAAGAAGAAGAAATGATAGATGAGTTTTATAGCGCTGAATTTTAAAAAAGCAAACAATCAAGATTAACTTGTGGTGGGTTGACTGGTTGGCTGGATGCGTTGGGCTGGCTGCTGGTTGGTTGGTTGGTGGTTGGGTTGGTTGGTTGGTTGGTTTGGTTGGTTGGTTGGTGGGTTGGTTGGTTGGTTTGGTGGTTTGGTTTGGTTGGTTGGTTGGAAATTAGAGCAAAAGGCATGCAAGAGAAACGAATTAATCGATACCACCAAAGGACGAACTTGGAAGACACACGGGGACTAACGGACACAATGGATGATGGATGGAGGGATGGATGATGATGGATGGATGGATGGATGGATGGATGGATGGATGGATGATGGATGGATGGTTGGATGGATACTGCGGTCCTGTGCCTTTTTGGGTTCTTTCTCTATGGCTGTCATCTGATGCTTTGCCCAAGTGATAAACCATGATAAATTCATTGCTTTTGCTGTTTATCCAATGGAAAATTGCCAAGTGGTACAATGAAAGAGAATAAAACCATGATTTCAAAGTGTGTGCATGTGTGTGTTTTATGTGTGTGTGCGTGCGTGAGTGTGTGTGTGTGTGTGTGTGTGGGTGTGTGTGTGTATGTGGTGTGTGTGTGTGTGTGGTGTGCGCGCGCGTGATGTGTGTGTTGTGTGATAGTCCCCAATACATTCTCCATTTTTACATTTTCTCGGTACATTTTCTGTCCGTCTATCTGTCTCTTCTCTGCCTGCCTTGTCTGTTTATGTATGTATGTATGTATGTCTATCTCTCTCCTATCTCTCTCTCTCTCTCTCTCTCTCTTCTACCTCTCTCTCTCTGCTCTCTCTCTCTCATTCTCTCTCTCTCTCCCTCCATCTCACACCACACACACACCCTCTCATGCACACAGCAAACAACACACATGCAACACACCACACATAAAAACACACACAATCAAAACACAAACACAATCAAACACTCACACACACAGACACACAGGCAACACCACACACACACACACACTCACGCACGCACACAACGACGCACGCACCAAAACATTACTTAATGTATAATATCTGTAGGTGTATGCTTATGTGAATACCACATTCATTCTTCTTTTTTTCTTCTTCTTCTTCTTATTTTTTCTTCTTCTTCTTTTTCTTCTTCTTCGTCTTGCCTTCTTCTTCTTGTCGTTGTTCTTCTTTGCATTCTTCTTCTTGTTCTTTGCATTCTTCTTCTTTTGACTTATTTTCTTTTCTTCTTTTTTGCATTTTTTCTTCTTTGCAATTTTTTCTTTCCTTTCTTTGCACTTCTTTTTCTTTGATTTCTTTTCTTCTTCTTCTTCTTCTTCTTCTTCTTTTTCTTTGCATTCTTTGTCTTCTTTGGCATTTTTCTTCTGCTTTGCATTCTGCTTCTTCTTTGCATTCTTTTCTGTCTTTATTCTTCTTTGCATTCTTATTTTTCTTTGCATTCTTCCTTCTTTGATTTCTTGATTCTTGTTTGGCATTCTTCTTTGCCTTCTTCTTCTTCTTTGATTTCTTGTACTTCTTCTTTGCTTTCTTCTTTGCATTTTTCTTTTCTTTGCATTCTTCTTCTTGTTTGCATTTTTCTTCTGCTTGCATTTTCTCCTTGCATTCATCTTCTTCTTTATTTCTTTGCATTCTTCTTCTTTGCAATTTTTTTCTTCTTCTTTGATTCTTCTTCTTCTTCTTCTGTAAGTCAGCCAACTACTATTACCTGTCGTATGAACGAAAATGCGTTGCGCTGCCGTTAGGCGCCTGACAAGTCAGGCCCAGCGCATCCCACTTCGGCATGAACTTCGTCAAACTTGGATTTTATAACGTACAGTGCATAAAAGACACGAACAAGACATCTACAAGAACCCAATGTTTAGAGATAAAGAGGAAAACTCTACAGTTAATGTTTGTTATATAATAGAAGCAGAGAGATTGAGCAATGAAATAGAATGTGACGTAGATCCTTGACATTCTATGTAAAAGCGAAAGAAATATTGTTATTATTATTATATTGGCTCACAGCAACAGCATTTGAAGGCTGTTGCGTGATCATTGTTGTTATTATCTATGTCTCTGTCTGTCTGTCTGTCTGTCGACTGTCTGTCTCTGTCTCTCTTCTTTCTCTGTCTGTCTCTCTCTCTCTCTCTCTCTCTCTCTCTCTCTCTCGCGCGCTAGAGGAGCGCGCGGCGCGCGCGTGCACGCGTTTGTGGTGGGTTTGAGAGAGAGAAAGAGAAAGCTGATAGTTTATTCAGATTTTAGGCCAGGGAAAAAAAAAAAGGGGGGGGGGGGGGGATAGTGAGAGAGAGAAGATGATGAGAGAGAGAGTGAGAGAGAGGGAGTGTGTGTGTGTGTTGCGTGTGTTGTTCTTGTGTGTATTGTGTGTGTGTGTGTGTGTCGTGTGATGTTGTGGTGTGTGTGTGTGTGTGTGTGTGTGTTTGTGTGTGTGTGTGTGTGTGTGTGTGTGTGTGGGTGTGTGTATGTGGGTGGGTGGATGGGGGGGCGTGGGGTGAAGGTATATGTCATATAATTTTTCATCTTATTCATTGCCCCCTTTCTTTTTTGTTCTTGGGGTTGTGTTCAAATGAACATGAAGTGAGTAATCTATTACCTTCAGAAAATAAAATTTGTTCGTTCTTTCTTTCCTCTACATTTGTTGATGAGAGATATAGAAGGAGAGGGAGAAGAGATGAGAGAGAGAGAGACGTATGGAGTGAGAGACATGAGAGAGAGAGTGAGAGAGAGAGAGAGAGAGAGTGGTGCTTGTGTGTAGTGTTTGTGTAGCTTGTGTGGTGTGTGTCTGTCTATTGTGTGTGTCTGTGTATGTGTAGGTTTGTGTGTCGGTGGCGCGCGCGCGTGTGTGCATTGTGTGTGTGTGTTTGCCTGTGTGTCCTAAATGCAGAATACAGAAGACATAGAGACAGACAGACAAACAGACAGAAAGTGCTGAAAAAAGAATGCAAAAGGTCGGAGGGGCGAAAAAAGTGGAGACAGACAAACCAGACAGACGAGAGACAGACAGTAGACAAATAAGAGTGAGTGAGGAGAGAGGAGAAGAGAGAGTGTGAGAGAGAGAGCGAGTTTGTCTCGAGAGAGAGAGAGAGAGGAGAGATGAGAGAAAGAAAGAAACAGAAACAAAGAGAAACAGAAATGGTAACAGAGAGAAACAGAAGGAGAGAGAGAGTGAAGGATAAAGAGAAGAGACAGAGAAGAGAAGCAGATAGTCAGATACAGACTGACAGGCAGACAGACCGACAGACAGAGGCCATTTCAACTAATTATGTGTATGGAAATGGGGGGGTTTGGTTTTTGGGTGGTGTACATATTCATAAAGTTACTACTGCAAGCTTGTAAAAACTTATATCGACTGCACTTTAACAGATAAAGAGGATAGATGACATTAAACCTGTTTTTGTTCTCCAAAGAAGCTATGTGCGCACGGCGCGCGCGCGCGCTCACACACACTCACGCAACACACACACAGGCGGGCGCACGCACAAACACACGCAAAATCGCACCACGAATTTAGAAAAGAGTTTTTGTATATATTCAAGTGCTCTTGAACACACACACACACACACACACACACACACACTCATACATACACACGCGCACGCGCACAAACACACACACACGCACACGCAGGCAGGCACGCACACACACACACGCGGGCGCGGGCGCGCACACGCACGCACGGAGATTTTTCTTTTTTGCTTTTTGTTTGTTTGTTTTGGGTTTTCCTTTGTTTTAGGGTGGTTTTCTTGGGGAGGTGGAGGGGGTATTTGGACTCTTTTTTCGTCTTTTGTTAGATATTTGTCTTTATTTGTTTTGGCTGTTATTCTTGTTTTATGTTTGATATTGTCGTGTTGTTGTTGTTGTCTGCTACGTATTTTTGTGTTTGTTTGGTTATTTGTTGTGTGGTTGTTGTTGTTTTATCTGTTTTTTGTTTAGTTGTTTGTATAGTTGAAGGTTAGTGTGTGGGGGGGGGCAGTTTTTGTGTCTTTTTTATTTTGTTTGTCTTCTTTGTTTCTTTGGTTTGGTTTTACTTTGTTGCTTGTTTGTTTGTATTTGATCGATATATTGTCAGGAGATTTTTTTATTTATTTGAATTGTATGGTTTGATATTGTTCAGGGTTTTTTTGGTTTTGTTTTTAATCTATGTATGCATATATTATTGTCTTCTCTTGCTTGATTTGTATGGTTCATCATTCATTAGGTTTTTATTCTATGTCTGCATTTTTTTTTCTATCTTTTTCTTCTTTAGATAGATGGCTTGATGAAAAAAGCAAATGCACTGCTTATTCAATGTGCCATCTGAAAATAAAAGTTTGACTTTGACGCACGCACACGTGCACACACCCACACACGCACAAATTTTAAAAAATAATAAACTCAAACTTAAATGTTTTTAAAAGGATACTTCGATAAGACAATGGCTCCTTTGCAGTATGCCTTCAACTTCAACTATGTGAACAATTTAATCAATCAATAATTATGTAATTGGTTTAATCAATTAATTTATTAATCAATCAGTCAATCGGTATTATATTTATACGAAGAGACTAAAGCAAGCAGACAGACAAAGACACAGAGAAAAAAGAGTGAGACAGAGAAAGAGGAAGGAGAAACACACACCACACAACCACAACACACACACAGACACCACACACACACTATAATACATACACACGCACGCCACACACTCACACACACACACACACACACACACTCACACACTCACAGAGAGATAGAACACTGAACACGGAAAATTCGTATTGTACTTCGGCCTTAGGCCACAATACAAAGCATTGTTCAGGAAGGAGGTAGGTATACACCATAGCAGAAAACGTTTTTATCCATTGCGCATTTCCAGGTCTGCAAGCACACAGAATCACACTCATGTTTTGTAGTTATCATCATCCCCATCAGCCATCTTCAGCATCTCCATAACCATCGCTATCAGCACCTTCATTATCTATAGCAGCAGCTGCAGCAAGTATATCAACATAGCCATCATTGCTTTCATCATCTTTGTCATCAAGAGAGACAGGCAGACAGACCGGACAGAGAGGCATCAGCACACCACACACACAACACACACACACAACACACACACACACACACACACACACACTCACACACACACCAAAACACCACAGAGTCGGAGACAGACAGAGAGCAAAAATAACTAATTGCCATATACAAGCAATAAAACAAAACAAAACCGAGCTAAATGACTGCAATCAACATCTATATTGGCAATAATCTGCAAATGGTTTTACTGGTTGATGCTAAAGTACATAGCAATGCATTATTCCATCTGCGCATCGATTATTCCATATCTGCTTTAGTGCCCATCCAAAACATTATTGCCACCACCATTATTTTTAGATTATGTTATAGTCCCAGCGGCGATTTTCCGATTTAGGGACTGTGGTCGCAAGTCATCCCATTTGAGCGCCTTGGGCCACCCTAAAAATAGTACAGTTCTGATAAAGCAGCTTGTGCCAGACCCGGGAAAGCATGAGAGTGCTCCTTCCACACCACATGCTCTCCATCACTTTTAGTCGTTTTCCAGCAGTCACGTGTGTATCCCATCATTCCTCCTCGTGTCACGTGCTTTGCTCGTGACTTCCTGTAGAGTGGGCGAGCGGTGTGCGCGCTGTCTGTTGAGCTAATGCGGTTCTTTTCTTTGTTTTTGTTTTTTACTTGTTATCAGGATAGCTCAGTGGTCAGAGTAGTCGCTTTCCCCAAGCCAAGGTTAAGCAGCATCGAGCGTGGTTACCAAGTGAATGGTTGACCATTTGCGCGCCTTGGCTTCAGTACAGTCCTCCCAGTTCACCCAGCTGTAAATGGATACCTGCCTCTGTAGGGTCAGGGAAGGTAAAGCAGTGAGGGAGAGGAGATGGGCGCTGCCTTTAATATACTGGCCCCCTGGAGAAGCTGAGGTCTCTGGTGCCTTACTCCCCTACGACCTCATAGGTTATGGGACACCTTTACCTTTCTTTTATCTAAAAGGTTTTTTCAATTTTGTGAAGGTAAGAAAACAAAACGTGATTTCTGCTTCATGCAATACACCTGCGTACTTCTTTTATTTTATATTTTATATCATCTCATAGCTTTTCCCTGCCTTCAACAGCCGAAATTCTTTCACCCTGCCAAAGTGTATAACCTTTATGTGCGTTTGCGTGCACATCTGGACTTGTTAGAACTATTAATTGTTACTGGTTGCATGACTGTGTAAGAATGAGTTGAGTGGCGAGCGCTTTGGTTTGTCTCTGCAAGATATAGCGCTATATACATTCCATTTTTCATTATTATATTGTTATTATTATTATTATTATTATTATCATTATCATTTATTATTTTATGCCTGTATTTAGGTACCTGCAGTGAGATATCTACAGAATGATGCGTTCCCTGGTCATGTCTATATTTTTGTTCACATGTGAAACGTGGAACAAAACAGCAGAAGTTGAAAAGAATACAAGCAATGGAGATTATATGCTTTTGCAAACTCCTTGATACAGAGATCACATCACTAACGAAGAAGTAAACATCAGAATCAAAAACGCTATTTGGCCATACAAAGAGCTCCTGACTTTAGTGAAAACACACAAACTAAAGTAGTTCGGGCACGTCACACGAACATCTGGACTGGCCAAGACTGTCCTACAGGGAACACTGTACAAGGAGGGAGACGAAGAGGCAGACAGATAAAACGATGGGAAGACAACATCAGAGAGTGGACTGGCCTTGAGTGGAACGATTTGCTATGGATACTGATCTGCGCTGTGTTCTGTGATAAATGTTTCCTATACTTGCAACCCACGCGAATTTCTCTTTGCTTATAAGATGAATAAAGTATTTGTACTCGTAGCAGTTTTCTTCTTTTTCTTCTTCTTCCTTGCATTCTTCTTTGTTGCAGTCTTCTTTACACTCTTCTTATTTCCTTTCTTCTTCTTTTTCCCTTGCTTCTTCTTCCACTTTGAATTCTTCTTCTTTGCACTCTTCTTGTTTCATTGCATTCTTCTGCTTTACATTATTCTTATGTTTTTCTTTTACTCTTCTTCTCTTTACGTTCTTCTTCTTCTTGCTTTTCCTTCACTCCTCCTTTTCTTCCTCTTCTTTTTCTCTTCTTCTTCTTTTTTTCTTCTCCTTTTCTTCTTCTTCTTCTTTTTCTTCTTCTTCTCCTCCTCCTCCTCCTTCTCTCCTCTTCCTCATTCTTCGTGTACTCTCCCTTTCTCTTCTCCTCCACTCTTCTCTTCATTCTCCTTCTTCTCTTTCCTCATCCTCCTCCTCCTCCTTCCCTCCGTCCTCTTCTCCTTCTTCTTTCTCTCCTTTTCAGCTTTAACACCTCATTCACATTTGTATCGGGGGGGCAAAAGTCCGCAATGTTATTTTGGAATGTCTTAACAATATGAAAATTGTTGCTTTTTTGTGTGTGTCTTTCGGAGATAATGATGGATTACCAATCTGCCTGTAAGTATGGTTAATTACCCTTCATGGGAGAATTAAAAGCGTTTTTTTGACTTGACAATTGACTTCGATGTCCTTTCGTTAAGACATGAACACAATGTGAGTCTTATACGGCTTTGACCTTTTATTCTTACCGGACAGGTGACATTCGAGCCAATCACAGTCGGGAGACTCTCACTGCATCCCCATGCTGGTTTTGTGTTAGGTGTTTCTCGTGTGTTTGCTAAGACTCTGTGAGTCGATTACACTACGCTTGTTAGATACGCCAGCTGTGTGGGAGAGGGTGATGGTTTGCATCCCTGGTCCCCTTTCTCTGGCAACGTTCTTCGTGCAGTGTTACCGTCTTAGGCTGTCTTTCAAGGTGGACGGTAAATGGTGTGTGTGTGTGGGGGGGGGGTGAGTGTGTGTGTGTGGGGTGGGGGTGTTGGTGTTGGGTGTGTAGTGGGGTGGTGTGGTGTGTGTGAGGAGTGTGTGTGGGGGGGGGGGGGATGTTTCGTTCTTGTATTTAAACGTCTGTTTCACTATAAGTCAGACGTTAATTCAAGAACGAACATTCCCCCCCCTCCACAACACACTCACACACACACAAACACACACTCACACACAACCAAACACACACACAGACACACACACACACAACTTACACACTCACAACACCACAACACACACACACACACACCACACACACACACACAAACACACACAACACACAACATGGTCCCTGACTGCAGATTTGGAGGAGAAGTTACAGGGCTGTGGAGATGAGATGCTTCGGAGACTCCTTGGCATCTACTTCAAAGACCACATAAGGCAACGAAAGCGTGCATAACAGAATCCAGAAAACCATTGGTCCTATGAGAACCTTCTAACGATGTGAAAAAGCGTAAACTTAAGTGGTGTCTATGGGGCCATGTCACAAGATCCCAAGGAATTACAAGACAGTTTTGCAAGGCACTGCCAGGAGGAAGAAGAAGAGGGCAGACCAAGAAGGTGGGAGGATAACATCAGTGATTGGACAGGAGGGGCCCTAGAATAACAAAACCCTGAGAAAGGCAGAACAGAGAGAGGAATGGAGGGAATGGTTGCTGTGTCTTTGAGGGTCCCCACGTGTCGTCAGACTGCGGGACCGTTAGATAGATAGATGATAGATAGATATATAGATAGATCACTATAAGTATATTAGGTTCTGTGTGTGTGCTTATTTTGTGTTGGTGTGGTGTGTGTGTGTGTGTGTGTGTGTGTGTGTGCCTGTGTGTGTTGTGAGTGTGTGTGTGTGTGTGTGTGTGTGTGTGTGTGAGAGAGAGTGTGTATGTGTGTGTGTGTGATGTGAGTGTGTGTGTGTATGTGTGTGTAGTGTGTGTTAGTTCTAGTAGTTACGGTCTATTCACTTATAAGTGATATTTGTTCTGTTTTGTGTGTGCGTTTGGTTGTGTGTGTTTGTGTGTGTGAGAGGAGAGAGTGTGGTGTCGTGGTGAGTGTGTGTGTGTTTGTGTGTGTGAGTGTGTGTGTTATCTTGTGTGTGAGTGTGTTTTTGTGTGTTTGTGAGTGCGTTTGTGTGAGTTGTGTGTGAGAGAGAGAGAGTATGTGTGTCTGTGGAGAGAGAGAGAGTGTTTGTGTGTGTTGTTTTCTCTTGTGTGTGTGTTTGTGTGTGTGTGTGTGTGTGTGTGTGTGTGTGTGTGTGTGTGTGTGTGTGTGTGTGAGATGTTGTGTGTGTGTGTGTGTGTTGTGTGTCAATTAAAGTCAAAGTCAAAGTCAAAGTCGAAGTCAAACTTTTATTTCCAGATGGTACATTCAATAAGCAAAACATTTGCCTTTTTCGTCAAGCCATCTATCTAAGAGAGAAAAAAAACCAACAACAACAAGCAAAATAACAACATACAAACAAAATTATCTAACCCTATAGAAAAGGAAATTATAATGATAAAGATGACGATGGTGACTAGGACGATGATGAAGATGATGATATCAATAAACAATGACGATTACTACTGCCAGAAATACCAATGAAGATGATGATAATACGATGAAACTACTAATGAATGAACAAATGAATGGAATGAACGAAAAATAATGGAATGAATGAACGATTGAAATGAAATAAATGATTATGAATGAATGAATGACTGAATGAATGTATGGAATGAATGCATGAAAATGAATGAATGGAAGAAAGGGAAGAAAGAAAGAAAGAAAAGAAAGAAAGGAATAAAGAAAGAAAAAGAAAGAAAGAAAGAAAGAAGAAGAAGAAGACCAACAACAACAACAACAAACATCACCACTACCACCAACAACAACAACAACAACAAAACTCACCCACAAGTGACAATCACTACCATAAAACCCCAAAACAAAACAAAACCCACAGTAAATAAAAAAAACCTATTTTTTAAAAAGCCAAAAAATTCCTAACCCATCCATCTTAGGCAGAAAACAGTTATTCCAGATTCCTGACTATCTGCTGAGGATGGCAACTGACAGAACAGAGTTTACAAGCAGACGACATTAATGGCGTGGCTTCACTCAATTCACTGGCATCCTACAAGCTAGAATTAGTGCCAGAGAGGAAATGGAAACCGGTCTTTTTGTACGGAAACACGAGTGCGTCAAACTGGATAGTGTGTAGGGGGGATGAGGGGGGAGGAGATGGAGGGTTGTGTGTGTGAGAGAGAAAGAGTGAGAGATAGAGAACGAGAGAGAGAGAGAGAGAGTGTGTGTGGTGTGTGTGTGTGTGTGTGTGTGTGTGTGTGTGTGTGTGTGTGTGTGTGTGTGTGTGTGTGTGTGTGTGTGTGTGTGTGTGTTGTGTGTGTGTGTGTGTGTGTGTGTGTGTGTTGTGTGTGTGTGGAGAGAGAGAGAGAGAGAGAGGACAGTGCGAGATGCTGTCTGAGCAGTCAACAACAAAAAGAAAGAAAGAAAAAAAGAAAGAAAGAAGAAGAACAAGAACAAGAAGAACAAGAAGAAGAAAGAAAGAAAGAAAGAAAGAATGCAAAGAAGAATAGTGTAAAGTAAGAAACAAACAAACAAGAAAAAGAAGAAAGAAAGAATGCAAAGAAGAAGAAGAAGAAGAACAACAACAACAACAACAAAACTAACCCACACATGACAATCTCTACCAGAAAACCAAAAAACCAAAAAACCACAGTAAATTTTTTTAAACTATTTTTTTAAGCCAAACAATTCCTAACCCATCCATCTTAGGCAGAAAACAGTTATTCCAGATTCCTGACCATCTGCTGAGGATGGCAACTGACAGAACAGAGTTTACAAGCAGACGACATTAATGGCGTGGCTTCACTCAATTCACTGGCATCCTACAAGCTAGAATTAGTGCCAGACAGGAAATGGAAACCGGTCTTTTTGTACGGAAACACGAGTGCGTCAAAGTGGATAGTGTGTATGTGTGTGAGAGGGGGGATGTAGGGATGTGTAGGGTGTGTGTGTGTGTGTGTGTGTGTGTGTGTGTGTGTGTGTGTGTGTGTGTGTGTGTGTGTGTGTGTGTGGTGTGTGTGTGTGTGTGTGTGTGTGTGTGTGTGTGTGTGTTTGAGAGTGTGTGTGTGTGTTTGAGTGTGTGTATGTGTGTGTGTGTGTGTGTGTGTGTGTGTGTGTGTGTGTGTGTGTGTGTGTGTGTGTGTGTGTGTGTGTGTGTGTGTGTGTGTGTGTGTGTGTGGAGGCGGGTAGGGATGTGTAGGTGTGTGTGTGTGTTGTGTTGTGTGTGTGTGTGTGTGTGTGTG
>CM054147.1:52498665-52501565 GCA_028751875.1 Rapana venosa | reverse complement strand
CTACGACCCTGGCGTGTTACGGGACCAGTAACAGTAACAGTAACATAGAGAGAATTTCTAAGCTCTCCTTCGGGATGATCTCTTTGAACATGACTGTGCACTCATAGCCCATGAAGAATCTGACCTGACCGTTTCTCAGAGGCTTTGCAGTTGCTTGGTCTGACAAAAATGATGATGATGATGATGATGATGATGATGATGATGATGATGATGATGATGATGATGATGATGATGGTGGTGGTGGTGGTGGTGGTGGTGGTGGTGGTGGTGGTGGTGGTGGTGGTGGTGGTGGTGGTGGTGGTGGTGGTGGTGGTGATGGTGATGGTGATGGTGATGATGATGATGATGATGACGACGACGACGACGACGACTACGACGACGACGGCGACGACGACGATGATCATGATGATAATGAATCACTGTTCTGGAAAATTTGCAAAAGAAAACCTTAACAGCCTCCCTTATAATTTTATAGACACCCTCTCGCTAGACATAGTTAAGTCTGAAGTGACAAAGTTGGTCAAGCCCTACCTAATCTCTTAAAGGTATGCATACAGACTGCCAGACGATTCAATTTGCTGAAATCGGAGACAACACCGAAGAACAGCTTTGGTATGTGTCACTGGGGAATACTGAACTAGGTCATCATAGTACATCATTTTGTGTGTGAATTCCATGGCTTGACTTCGTTTTCGGCCATAGTTCTACGTAGACCTACCCTCTGAATCAGGACTGGGACTAGTTATATGAAAACGTGCTCCCAAAGTCGGAATACAGCTACCTAAATGATGGGGGGCAGGATAAAGGTCGCATACGCAAAAGTCTTCTCATTGGTTAACCCAGGAACGAAATAAAAATAAAACAAAAACCCATCAAAAGGTGATGTAGTGTCATTGTATTAACTCCAACATTCTGTATACCGTGTTGTTTTATAGACTAAACTGTTCAACACCAAGATGCACAATAATGTTGGAATTTTCTTTTTTACTTTTTGCTGTCTCATCTTCAATGACTTTCCGGTCTTTCTGATCCCATGTCATTCATTTCGATCTCTCCCATTTTTCATTCCAAGAATTAGCACGTCGCATCCTCGGAGTCAGAAATCCACGGAGAGCCGACCATTGTCAGGCCACCGAGAAGCCACCTGCCAAAGTGGCCCTGCACTGCTGTTGGGTCACTTTGGTGGTGTTCAGAGGTGGCTGTTGTGAGCTAACATACGAAGGACCCCACCTGACCCTACAGACGACAGTAATATCGTATTTGCGGGACCACATTGAGCGAGATCTTCCCCCATGATAGTGACCACCACAATGTCCCATCCCGTGAACTTTCATCCTCAAAGTTCCCAGAAGTGTAAGGGGCAAACAGAAACTGAGGTCACCCTGAGACCAGAGCAACAGGCGCCACCGCATGAGAAGAAGAAGAAGAAGAAGAAGAAGAAGAAGAAGAAGAAGAAGAAGAAGAAGAAGAAGAAGAAGAAGAAGAAGAAGAAGAAGAAGAAGAAGAAGAAGAAGAAGAAGAAGAAGAAGGAGAAGAAGGAGAAGAAAGAAGAAGAAGAAGAAGAAGAAGAAGGAGAAAGGAGAAGAAGAAGAAGATTTGCGAAGAATTACGAAGAATTACGAAGAATTGCGAAGAAGAAGAAGAAGAAGAAGAAGAAGAAGAAGAAGAAGAAGAAGAAGAAGAAGAAGAAGAAGAAGAAGAAGAACAAGAACAAGAACAAGAAGAAGAAGAACAAGAACAAGAACAAGAACAAGAACAAGAAGACGAAGAAGAACAAGAACAAGAACAAGAACAAGAACAAGAACAAGAAGAATGATAATGATTATAATTAAAATGGAATTTGTATAGCGCTATATCTTGCAAAGACGTTTTTGTTTTATTGCATGCTGATCTGTGGTTGTGAGGATAATGCAATGATGCTGCTATGGAAATGCATTGCACTGAGACTTATGAACAGTGCTCTACTCTACGCTTCCTACCATATATCCCAGCGTCATCCGGGGCCCGAGAGAAACAGACACTTACAGTGTTGGTCGGTCGGTTTGAGAACCATTCTCAAAACCGTATCCATACAGTACATGAAGCTTGACTGCGTTGTCCTAGTCTTCTCAATGAGCCCATATCAAGCTCACTTTGGGTAGGAGCCGGCTGGAGTCCCGAAAAGTACCTAAGACTCATGTGGTTTATGGATCCGAGACCTTACAGCCTGTATCCCAAGGCCCTAACCAGGCAGCTGGTTGTTATATTGAAGATTTCATTAGCTTTCTAATGATGCATTTTATCAGTAATCTCAAGCTTTCCCGTGCAGACAATTAAAGATTTTCTGCAGCATTTGATTTTTGGGGGTAGGGCATCATTTCTTTGCTTCCAGCTGGATTAAACCTGGCTTGCGTACAGCTCTTACCTGCTTATTCTCATGTTTGTCATTTAATACCCATAGAGTCACCATTGACAGGCCTTCTGTATTATGATAAGCCTCTGAAGTATGATGTCCCACATGGTTCCGTACTTAGACCTTCTCTTTTTATTATGTATATTTACCCTCTGTCCAATGGTTGATTATAAACAGAGATTTATTATTATTATTATTATTATTATTATTATTATTATTATCATTATTATCATTATCATTATTGTTGTTGTTGTTGTTGGTAGTAGTAGTAGTAGTAGTAGTAGTAGTTAGTAGTAGTAGTAGTAGTAGTAGGTTAGTAGTAGTAGTAGTAGTAGTAGTAGTAGTAATATAGTAGTAGTAGTTGTAGTAGCAGCAGCAGCAGCAAGCCAGCAGCAGCAGCAGCAGCAGCAGCAGCAGCAGCAGCAGCAGCAGCAGCAGCAGCAGCAGCAGCAGCAGCAGCAGCAGTAGTAGTAGTAGTAGTAGTTATTGCTGGGGGTTGTAGTTATTA
>CM054147.1:52453665-52493665 GCA_028751875.1 Rapana venosa | reverse complement strand
ACGACGCAACAACGAAGAACGAAGACCGGGTTCACAGGAGCCTGAACTACTCCAAGTGCTGCTCCCCCCTGCTCTCCAAATAGAGAGATAACATCACGCGGCGCCCAACAGCCCAGCTGGAACGGCGACCAACGAACTTCAGCCAAAGACTGAATCTCCTCCTCCTCCCCTCAAGTCAAAGCATCCTCATATTTAAAGCTGCTGCTACTCAGCTGATTAAACAAACCTTAACTCACGAACAGGAACTTCACGAGAAGCTAACCTGCATGCAAAATTGCAGAGAAAAGGGAAAGTGCATGCCGCTAAGCTGGAGTTCACCATATACATAAAAAACCGAATGTGAACACAAAAAGACACCAGCATCCAGACACACAGAGAGAAAAAAAGCACTGAGTGATGCACGGAATTATGCGCAGAATTATGCGAACCTTGACAACATCAATTCTTCATTTAAGTTCTTCATTTACTACATTATGGGTTCCCACTTCAGGGAAACATGGCTCCTCTTCTGTAAGCAAACACTGCCACAAAAACACTGAAGATTGCAAAATGGTGACTGCAATAGTCTCAAGGCCTTAAGGAAATTGGGAGGGGCGATTAACTCTTCCATACAAAGTAGTATTCCTTTAAATAGTGTATGAAGAACTTGTTCCTGTGAATTGTGCAAATAATGTTTTGTTTATCTATTGTTTTGAGGACGAATACGATGTATTGTAAGAGAGGTCTTTACTTGCTAAGTCTGTTCGTTTGGTGGCTGATTTGTTTGCTGTAAGTCTAGAGACAGCATTAATACACTTAGTTAAATACCTTCTATAACCAAAGTCAGAATACGGCTACCTTTCTAGTAGGCAAAAACAGTTTCATACACAAAATCTCACCATTAGTGAACCTAGGTATTCTAGCCAAGGAACAAAAAAGAAGTTTCTTGGTATACACTGTGTTTTTTTGCATATTTCTTCATAGCTTGTGCATTAAGTGACCAATTTGTTGCATACTGTGTCACTGTATTCAAGCTTTTGCAAGTTTTACACATCATTAATTATGCTTTACTCAACATGACAGTCTACAAATATTTCAATCAACTAAAAACCATCACTCCTGTAAACTCATGGTGTGCAGTCGATTAATATACATTGTGTTGTTTGAATGGATTTTGAATATTTCACCTTTAAAATTCCAGTGGATATGTCACTTTTCTTTGTCCTACTCAGGAATTTTGACATCATTCAAATCTGTTGCTCAGAAAACAGATTGTGAAAAGTTTTTTAAAATCTAAACCAACTCCTTTAGTGAGTGATTCCATTTTAACATAATGATTTTGTATTAGAATTAGTAGACATCCTTCTACCTATTCACAGGAAATTGTCCCTTAGTCTGCAATAAAGTACAATGTTAAGACTTTTCAAACAATTCTTCTATATCCTGAACTCCTTTGAAAGGGACACCCAGTCTCACACTGTTTGCTCACCTCAGATTGTTGAAATCACTGTTGAATTGGAGCTTCAAACACCTCTTATTGGTCACAACATACGTGTGAAATTTTGCATTGTGTGGTAGGTGCAGCAGTGAGGTTGGCTAGATGCATGTTGCAAACGATTTGATGTCAAATGCTAACAGAGGAAACAGTGCACTTCTTATTCTGTTGACCTTACAGCAGCTTTTGAAGCAGTCGACCACTCATTTCTTTGGCACAAACATCAAGCAGAAAACTCTGGTTTTGTTGAAATGATTCTTGAACTGTTTTAATCCTGCTTTTCTTGTCAAAGTGTGCTTTTGCTATTGATACTTTATGTATAGAACCTGTTTTGTGGTGTGCCACAGGGTCTGTGTTTGGTCCAATGTTGTTTTCTATAATGCATTTTAGATACCGTTTATTTCACTTTTTTTAAAAAGCTTCTTGACTTTACACATACATTCTACATATTGGAGGTGGTTGAACAACTTTGCTGCCCTGAGATCAAATGCTGCATGAACAAAAGCATATCTTCATTAGAGTTTTAAAAAGTGTCACCATAATGATTCTTCCATGATGGGGAATTTACTTCCCATTTTCCGCCAGTGACAAAAACTCTTGGGTTTGTGCTTCATTAACCATTTTAGGTCCTCTGTGATAAGGTCATATTACAGGTTGATAATATCTATGAGTAGTATGCTGTCTCTAATCCTGGGATGTTTAGTTTGCGGTAACAGATTCCTTGAGGGCTCTCACAAACGAAAGCTTCTCAAGGGAGTGTCGTTGGTACTGATGTTAACACCAGGGGAAAAAATCCCTTTCAACAGGTCCCTTGGTGGTAGCTTGAACATGTACATGCAGATTGCAGGTTTGAGCCACAACCCAAATACCAGTGAGAGGGAAATCCCCCCCCCCCCCCCCCCCCCTAGAATCAGCATCAGTTCTCACTCCACTCCCCCAAGAATCATTCAGATGAGAGTATAAACCAAGGTCCCATGTGCAAATGCATGAAGAACACCTTGCACAGACATATAAATCTGCTCCACCTTTTGGAAATGTAGGCCATGATTATACAAACTGGTAGGAACAGACACAACAATTCAAAACAAAAATGCACGCACACCAATGTTGTGTTTTGACATCATCCAGGAAGTGGGAATGTAATTACCTTCACTTCTCCTGTAGTCTAGTAGACCATTGGGGCACCACTGGAGATTATACAACCAGCTTCCTCCACTTCTTGCAGTTTTCAGCTTTCCACAGCAAGTCATATCACTCAACACAGTGGGTACATCCAGTATAACTCAGTCAAGGGTCCAGGACCCAGTGCTAAAATTAGCCTCTTCCTTTTACCAAGTCCAAAAGCGATCAATTCCTGCTATAATTAGCACCAGCTGGGATGGGATAGATATCAGCTGAGATGAGCTGGAAGTGGGAGAACTGACAGCTGTGTCAAGGCCAGTCCACTTTCTGGTGTTGTCTTCACATCTTTTTCTCTTTCTGGGGCTTCCTTAACTCATTGTCACTGTGTTGTAGTTGTAAATACGACATCAAAAATATTTTATAAAAACTTAGCTATGTTTAGTCCAAGGGAAACTACTGATGCTGCTAGCTGAATTATTTTCCTTGCAATTGAGTTACTTTCCTTTTAACTGTCAATTGCATTGTGGTATACTTTTGGACTTTTTTTCTTACATCACCATGACTGGATGATTTTTCGTGATGACGATGGTAGCAAAGAAGATATAGATGATGAAAAAGGCAGTACTGGCAAACTTTACTTGAAAGTGATTCCTAAGCCTCAGGAAACATCACTGTGTGTGATAATCAATGTGATTCTTACTTGTGGAGTAGCTGGTGGATACTAACACCTTGTTGAGGTAAGCCTCTGTGTGTTAACAGTTTTGTTTGTATTTTTAGGGGATAGCATTAAATGACTAATCTTAAGGCAAAATAATGGGAGATCTGTCTACAAATATCTTTGAACATTCTTAAAGGATTTAGATAAACTTTACTTTGATAATATGTTGTGTTTAGTTCTATCAATCTGAGAGTGATTTTTAATGTTTCTTAAATATGGCGAAAAGAGCACATCACAGTTTTGTCCACATTTGAAATAGACTGTGACGTCCTTAGTTAATGGACAAATGGCGGCAGGCACAGAATCCTACCATTAGTGAACCTTAGCTGAACAACAAAAAGCATCTCTGCCTAATCAATGTCCTGTTAATTATTTCTTTTGTCTGCAGAGCTTGAATGTGTATTGATTCGTACACAACATGAGTATAATAACAACCTGTGGGTGCTCTAGTATGGGACAGCAACATGAAAATAAAAAAGTATTGATCTATCTTAGGTAACTGATGCAAAGAAGCAAATAAAAACGTGAGCAACAGGGACTTAACTTCTTCATCTTCTTCTTCTTTGTTCCTTTTCTTCTGCTTCTTGCTGTTGTTGTTGTTGTCCTTCTTCTTCTTCTTCTTCTTCTTCTTTTTCTTCTTCTTCTTCTTCTTCTTCTTTCTTCTTCTTCTTCTTCTTCTTCTTCTTTCATCTGCATGGCCATCGTCTTCTTCTTCTTGTTTTTCTTCTTCTTCGCAATTCTTCTTTTCTTCGCAATTCTTTTTTTTTTCTTCGCATTCTTTTCTTCGCAATTTTCTTCTTCCTTTACTTCTTTTTTTTCTTATCTTCATCTCATTGTCTTCTTCTTTTTATCTTTTTCTTTTTTTTATTCTTTTTTCACTCAGACAGCAGTTATTTTTTGTCTGTCATAAAAGCAAAAAATGCACATTGTCCCTAAAAATCGGCCCAGCGCTTATGACCTCGCTGAGAGATAATTAATTTTCTTTGTTTTTTCCGCTACATTGCTATTTTTAGATATGCTAGGGCGTGTGATGCACCACACGCAAAACACACAACCACACACACACAACCACACACACACACCACACACAACACACAACACACACACACACCACCCACACACACACACAACACACACAACACACACACACAAAAACAGGATAGAAGATTCGACAATAACTTGAAAGTAAAAAAAAGTTAAAAATTTTCTTAAAGAACATGTATTCATACTCCAGATCACACCTTGTTTTCCCTGTTTTTAAAAAAAAAACCATGTAGCAACAAAGTTTATACTCAAACACACTGGCATTGTTTTTTTTTTTCAGAAAGAAATGCCTTGCGAAGTAAAAGAAACAAATGCTACACCTTTTTAATCTGCTATTTTTAAACCCCTTTGGCCCGATACGGCCGCACCCGACAGTACGGGGTTGCTGCTAGATTCCATCGACCGCAGCCGACGTTGGTGCTCCACGGGGGGAGTACTTTCCCATCACAAAGACCTGTGGTTTTAAATTATGGTCAAAAAATTTTGGTGGGCATGCGGGGGGGTGCAGGGGTCCCAGTGAAAATTTAGACCACAAAACATGTGTAGTGGGGAGGGAGGAAAAAAAAAAACACCCAGCGCCCGGGGAAGCTTTTCAATCGTTGCAGGTGCGGAAAATAGGGTTTTTCTTTGGTGCAGACCTTCTTTATTAGGAGACGATTAATTTGAATGTTATTGTTTGGGAAAGTAGAACATTTAAAGGGAGAATAGTTAAGGGTCGATATTAAACGCTTACAGGAAGAGGGGGAAAAGGAAGGAGTTAGGGAAAAGGACAGAAAATCGTGCTACAAGGAAAATTCCTGCCCGTGCCAAACCCTGTGGGTTTGCCCCATCCCCTTTCCGCGGAGAGCCGAAAAGTATGTTTTTTGATGCAAAAATTAAAATTTTGTTTGAATCAATGGCAGAAACAACCCAAAAATGTCGTAGAAATTACTGGAAAGAAAATAAAAAAACTTTTGAGGGTCCCAGGTGCAGCAATGGGTAAAACCCCCACAATTAATTGGTTTTTGTATGTGATTGATTGAACTGTTTTAAAAAAAAATTTTTATTTTTACCCCCCCCCCCCCCCCCCCCCCCCCCCCCCCCCCCCCCCCCCCCAAAAAAAAAAAAAAAAACTTCTGTCTCTCGAGTCCATAAAAAAAGGTTTTTTGGGGACTTGTGGCAATCCTTGAATCTATTGCACTAACCTTTGGTAAACACATCAGTGGGTATCGTTCCTTTTTCGACATAACATGTAAAACTTTTTTCAATCCATGCGGATTTGCTTTTTTTTCTATTTACCAACTTTTCCCTGTTTGGGTGAAAAAAGGTGAATGACAAGACACTGGTGAATAAACTTACTTGCGCTAAAGAAAAGTCAAAGGAATACCTAGTTGTGACAAAATTTCAGTTTGATAGCTTGTCATGAAACCCACCAATTGTCTTGGGGTAAAGTAAGTCAGTTGGGGGTAGAAACTAAAAAAAAATTAAAAAATTTACAGGCAGTTTTTTCTGTAGAATCCAACAACAAGGGTTTTTAAAAACGTTTAGAAAAAGGAGGTTGGGGGGTGGTTAATGGCTTCCCCAGGGCCATCAAATCATGACCCCAACCCTTTAAATCAAAAGGGTTGTTCCACTCTCTTTCATTAATTAATAAGTTGCAAATATTAAACCCACCTGAAAAATTAAATGCTTTTACAAAGATGCTTTACAAAAAGTGCAAAAAAATAAAAACCCAACCCTTCCAAAAACCCCAATAAAAAAAAAATCCCCACTGTTAGCAGTGAACGGGAATCTTGTTTTTACCTTGGGCCTGTTCTTACGGACGTATGATCCCTGGTCATTAAAAATATGGGTTTCCCCCAGTATGATCACTTGGTCAGTAAATTTTCGGTTACACCCAGTTGATCACTTGGCGTAAATTTTGGGTTACACCCAGTAGTCATTTGGTCGTAAATATTCGGTTGCACCTCAGTAGTCCCTTGGCAGAAAATTTTCGGTTACATTCAGTATGACATTGGTCGTAAATGTTTGGTTACCCCCCAGTTGATCATTTGGTCATAAATGTTGGTACCCTTGATACAAATTTCCATGCAATTCTAAAAAATTTCTTTACAAAATAGTTATGATAGAGAAAGATCCAATGTTTTATCCATTAAAAAGTTGTAAGGAAAAAACCAGTTGGATTTCAAGTTCTTTTGAGAATAGTTTTTTGGAGATAGTGTCCCCCCGGTTTTTTCCTAAGGATTTAGTTCCAAAAAGAAATGTACTGTTTGTTTAAACCCAGGAGAGTTATCTACAGAAAAGGAATATCAAAACTACGCAAAACAAAAACAACAAATCAAGAAAGGAACATAGAACAAAAGCGTTTAGATAAAAAAAAATTGCAGTAAAAAAAAACCCAGAAAAGAATGTTGCTTCAAGCAAACCATCATACACTAACGAAGAAATAACGGGCAAATGCCACTGTAGTTATTAATTATGATTAATAAAATGTGTTTATAAAAAATTGAAGTGTTCAATAGATAAAAAATTTTCCCTTGCAAAGGGCAAACAATTTTCTTTTAAAAGAGTCTGTTCAGCGAAAAAAATCAAGTCTTAATTCTTTGAAATCTTTCCTTTATTTTTGAACTTGGCTTTTATGAAGATTGTCCAAAACGTTTCCTGAAGGGGGACCCATGATGTAGTAGAAAAAAAATATTGAAGGAAGCTTTTGATGTGGGTAAAGGGCTTCCCGATTTTTCCCTCAGGAAATTGTGCATTCGACCCCGGGGTTTGCTTTGGAAAAACAACAACTAAAACCCCAAAATAGGTTTTGGAGAAGTGCAGAAGATAAACAAAATGGATTTGCCAACCGCATCTTGGTGAGTGCCATTTCCTTGCAGGTGGCAGAGGTTGTTTCGACCCCCATACATCACCCTGACGGAGCTTACGATTGTATGGTTTTTATCTCAAACCCTTTATTTGGGCCGGAAAAAAAAACAATCCAAACAGAGCTTTCTAAAACGTCGATAGCTTTGTGACTCGAGTTTTTCCCCCCCAAAAAGTTTGGGGAAACTTAGAAACAGGATCATGGCCGCGTGGGGACAAAGGGAATAAAAAACAGACCCAAAAAAGGTCAGACGATAAGTAACAGTGTTCTTGGGAAAATTTCTCCTTTTGGCCGAACGCAGTGCCCTTTTTTTGGAAGTTGCGGCTCAAGTACATGCAAAGGAAGAAAAAACGAAAGTTTGGGCAAGGTTGCTATGGGAAATTTTTTTTTTTAAACTTAAGCTTTTTTATAAAATTTTTTTTTAATACAACTTATAAAAACAAAAAAATTAACCCTACTTGGGGCCCCTGGGTGTAAAAACACCGCCATTTTGATGCGTTGGTGGTCCACCAATCGGGAAACAGAAACCCCCAGCATGACGTTTTTACCATGGGTAGTCTTCCGCTCAGCGCTGACGATTTTGTGGGATTGCCCCAAGGGGTACCCCTTCGCTGAAGATACCTGGACCACCCTTTCAAAAGTGAACCGTTGATGCTAGAGTTGCAGAAAAATTTGAGGATCTCATGGAATATGACTTGTCAGTCACATCCCATCAGGGAGGAAAATTTTTGGTGTAACAATCTGATCGGTGAAATGCTCCAGTTGCTCTTAGCCCCACTTTTAGTGGTGGGGGAAGAAGAGGGTAATAAAAAAGAAGATATGATACTTTTTATGGGGGTGGCCTGCCAGGTATTTTAGAAAGTTTTGGGCGCTTTAGTCTGTTGATTAAAAACTTCAGGGTGCTGAATGGTCTACTGACTATGGTATGTGAAGGTTAAGTTTAGATATAAAAAATTGTGTAACTTTAACGTCAAATAATTCAAAGAAAAAAACCATAAACGTAACCACTTATGCAAAACATTTTAGTAGAAATATCTTTATTCCCCCTGCCCTCCCAAATGTACTCACCTGCCCCAAAACCTTGTAAAGGGGAAAGTTCCAAAGAATCAACTTGCCATATCATACACTAAAAATTTTAAAGGGGCAATGCCAAAACTATGCTTTAAGCGCTGAGTAAAAAAAACCAAGTGTTTAAGATGTGATGTGCCCAAAAATTGTGTGATTGTGGCTTGATGCTTTTTACACTAAAAGGTAAACGAAAAGGTATCCGACACCCTGTGTTTGTAGGGGAGCGAGACATCAGAGCCTCAGCTTCTCCAGGGGCCAGATATTGAGGGTAGCGTCATTCCTTCCCTTGTGCTTTCCTTCCTGCCCTAAAGAGGGAGGTACCATTTACATACAAAGAACACAAGCCCAACAATATGTGAAAGAAAAAATCAAAAAGGCGGGGGCCCCCCAAAAAATCTTGCTTTTCCACCTAAAGAGGAAAAAAATGATGTGGTTTGGTCACACCACAAAACACAACACCTTAGCAAAAACCACCCTGATGGAACAGTTAAAGGCAAGAAAAGAAGAGGCCGCCAAAAGAAATCAGGGTTAAAAATCAAAGAAGGGGAACCCCCCAACCCTGAAAACACCTTCTACTAGCCACACGGATCGTGAAGCATGGAAAAAGATCTTGCGCGTCTTCTCTCATGCCCCCCCTTGCCCTTTTGAGCATGGGACTGACTGAACTGGGAAGGGGGGGATGTGAAGGGCACGCAAACGGTCCCCCATCCCTTGGAAACCACACTTGATGTGTTAACCTTAGGGGGGGAAAGCGAGCGCTCTGACCCTGAGTACCCTGTCCCGTGACATTGCCTGGCCAAAATTTCATTTTTCATTTTTCAAAATTCAATGTCTTCGCCTAACCCCACCCCCACCCGTCCTAGTTGTATAAATGATTGATTGTGAAAGAAAAGTATTTAGAAAAAATTGTGTTTCCCAGGGTCCATAACTATGTTTAATTCAACATACATCCCCTTTTTTAAAAGACTCTAGTAGAATAAATAGTGGCTCAGAAAATTATTTTATCGAAAGAAAATTTGAAAGGTTCAGAAATGTGGCTTGATCAAATAGGATCAGAGTTTGTAAAATTTTGTCTTTTTTTACCAAAAGTTTAAATATTTTCTGTCTCTTACCCTTTTTTATTTAAACCATTTAATGACAAAATCTAAAACAAAAATACTGTTAGGAGCAAGCATTGCTGTAGGAGCTGTCTTCATTGGTGTTGAATTGCATCTTTGGGGTATTGTTTGGTGTTTTCACTAAAAACTTTTTTGCAAAAAATCTGAAAGTTTCATAACAGAGATTAGCACTTAAGGTACAGTGCTCAAAACCTTGAACCATATTTAGAACACACTGACATTTTTTGTTTAAAAAAGTTAAATGAAAAGGAATCGTTCATCCACAAAACTAAGTTAAGGATTAAAAAGGATTTTCGAAATACAAAACCCTTATCAGAGACATTTACATCAGTGTAGTGGTTTGTGGGTTTTCCTCCCGGGAAAAGTATAGGTTCGATGGTAAAAAAATTATAAGGTTTATGACACTCATGTTATCTCTTTCGGAAATGATTTTGCTTGTTTTTAGGGGGGAACATTTGAACATACAGTTGAGCATTTCTATTTTTAGACCCATTTTTTGGAGTGTTCTACTTTTCTTGCCCCAACGCTTGTTTTGTTTTCAATCTACGTGAGGGCTGTGATTGATAAAAATTCTAGGAAAAGTGTGTCGAGGCCTAAAAGATTTTTTTCCCATAGTATCTTGTGTGTAATACACTTCACTGTTGCCCGCCCCAATAAGGGAAAATTTTTCTTTTTGCGACCTCTGTTGCTCTGGTCTCATTGGCCCTGACGTTCGGGTTTTTGGGGGGGTAAAAGGCCCATTGAACACCCAAAGTGCCCCAGTAGAATTGAGGTTCATTCCCTGGGCCCCAGGGTAGCCTATGACCCACATGGTGGTAAGTTCTCTTGGGATGCCCAACTCAAAGAACCCCATGACAAAATTGGGTATGATGGTGGGGGATTTTTTTGAGGGAATGGAACATCGAACAGGTAGTTTGCAAAAGATGTGGAGCAGATGATACCATAAAGAAGGAGTGAAAGATTGCATTGTGCAGTAGATCTATTTCGATTTCCCTCTGAGTGGATTTTAAAGTTGAAATTGGATCGGAAAATTTGAAAATAGATACTCAAAAATTTACTTTTTGTTTTCTAGATTCAGAAATATTTTGTTTTACTGAATAACAATATTGGGTTTTTTTTTGGCGCTGTTTTTATGGCGACATGCTCCCCCGGGGGGAGCGCCCAAAATTTTTCGCGCAGAGAAATCTTCTTGTTTTAAAGGGATATTTTTTTTTTGATATAGTCGCAAATAAAGTATAGCACCCAACTTTTTTGTGGTTGTTTTCAGAAAGGCAGTAAACTATCAAAAAAACTAAGAAGCAATTTCCTCCCAAACGCTGTGCATAAAGAACCAAGACAACCCTTTTTCCGCTAGGGGGTTTATACGGATGAAAATTGATAGTTTTCCCTTTCTTGTTGCTGTTGGGTTCCCCGCTTAACACCTGGGGAGTCACCAGAAAGTACTCGTCTCATCTCCACCTAAAAAATCACTGTGAGGTAAAAATTACTTTTGGATGAGGGTTTATTGTTAACTTTTTTGGTTTAAAAAAAAGAATTTGTTAAGAAAGTATCACAAAAATTAAGCATACTTTGAAGGACAACAAGAAAAAATTATGATAGTCCTGCTATTATGACTCTTTTAGGTACATCACCTTAAAGGCCCACCTTACTCGATATTTGTTATCTTTTTTTAAAGCAAAGTAGTGGTGAATGTACGGTTTCTCTGGCGATAAAAATTTTAAACATTACGTTTAAGGCTACGTTTTTAATGTAGGCCTTGACACTTCCCTCTATTAGAACCCCGTTTTTGGGCCCTTGGGGATGTTTTTGTCAGAGAAGTGTGGGGCAAAACCCCTGGTTGAGAGCGGTATACCCGTGGTCAGAGCCTCGCTTTCCCCGCCAATGTTAAGCCGTCGAGCGTGGTTCCCCATTGGATGGGTGACCGTTTGCCCCTTTGGTTTCGTACAATCCCCAGTTCACCAGCTGTAAATGGGTCCCTCCCTTTTTAGGGTCAGGGAAGGTAAAGAGCGAGGGAGAGGAAATGGGCGCCGCACTAAAATATGCTGGCCCCTGGAGAAGTGAGGTCTTGAGCCTCGTCTCACGACGCCTTTTTAGCTAAAAAATCTAAACAGGCAAAAAGGGCATCACAAAGTGGGAGACAGAGAAAACAACCTTTAAACTTTGGAGGCCCCAGCATAAATAAAGGGGCTAAATTTCAGTATTGGGAAAACTGTAACTGTGCAGTAAAAGGTTCAGCTAAAAGAAGAAGCCTTGCCTAATGACAAAGCTTCCAGGCTGTACCCCTCAAAAAGTTTTTGTGTGTTATGCGATTTAAAAATACGGTTAGGATGGGGTACGGTTTCGGGCAAAAAACGGGATCGATCATTAAACAATTCAAACCCGGATTTTGTTTTGTAGGAGATGCATTCAGACCATGTGCAAGATGTGGAAAGGTTGAATGACACTCTTTTTTTTAATGGTTGGTAAGATTCGAAAAAAGATTTTGGGGAAAATGTGTAAAAGGGGAAAAATATCGAGTATTATTTTTCTTTGCTTTTTCTGTGGCATAATCTATATATTTTTTTTTTAATTTTAAAAATTTTTTAAAAGAAAAACAAAATTTTTTACGAGTTGTATTAGTGAATGAAAATTTTTTTTGACTGTTTCGTTTAAAAAGGTTCTTTATAAAAGAATTTAGTGTTATTTATTGTCTCTTTTCAAAATGTTTTTTTTCTGTTTCAAAAACCCCTCATCACCACGCCATCCCCGATTCGTTATCATATTCTCTGGCCAACACCCAACAGAGTCACTAGCATAGCGCTACGAGGCCATTAATATGAGGGCCCCGGCTCTGTTCTGGGTCCTTGGTGGCGTTCGGCTTTATGTTCGACCCAAAATACAAAAAAAACCCCCAATCCCCTAGGTCCCGCCAGACGATGAAACTTGCTATTTTGATTTGATGCTTTACAAGATTCTGCTTAAAAAACCCCCATCTTATTTTATTATTATTATTATTATTTTTATTATTATTTTATTATTATTTTATTTAGTCATGGAATGGTGACAAGACCCCCACTTTAAAGACAAATTACCAAAACATCGGGGGGAGGGGATAGCTGCGGTCAGAGCCTGTTTTCCCAATTTAAAAGATAAGCGCATTGAGCGTGTTACCGACTGGGGGTGCCCTTCGTGCCCTTGGCTTCAGTCAGTTCCCATTTCCCCAGTGTAAATGGGTACTGCCTTTTTTAGGGTCAGAAAAGGGTAAAGCAACGAGGGAGAGGAGTGGGCGTCCCCCTCAATATGCTCCCCCTGGAGAAGTGAGGTCTTGACATCTCCTTCCAGTGACCCGAAGGTTCGGGGAACATTGCCCTTTGTTACTTTTTAAACCCCCGACCCTTTGGTGGATTTTCTTCTGTGTGTTTTTTTATAATAAAAATAATAATAAAATAATAATAATGATGATGATGATGATGATGAGATGATGTGTGTTTTATTATTATTTAATGTAGGGAATTTATTGCGTAAATTTGTAAAGAACAAATCAAAGCGCTAGATGACAATTTTTTTTTTTTTATCGAGGATAAGGAATAAGCACTCATGTGCTTTTTTTACATCCAGTCCCGTGTGTATGCGGTTTTGTAAATTTTGTCATCGTTCCCCCCGGCACACAATACCCTATCTTTGAAAAGCGGAACGGATTTAGTGTGGCGAGTTCTGGTGCGTTCGCCAGGGGGCCCTCGGTTTTAGGCTCACCCGAAGGACTTTGCTCCAGTTCGATTTTTTGTAAAACTGGGAAGAAAGGGCGAGGTGGGAATCAAACCCCGACTTCAGGTTTTTTTTGGCAGACAAACGTTTAACCATCTGCCCCCCTTTCCCTTTCACAAGGAAGCAACTCTAGAAACAAGGGTTTGTGATGAGAGAGTGAGATAAAGAAAAGCAGTATAGGTGGGAGGAATAGAAAGGGTTTTTATTTGAAGGGGTTTTTTTAACTTCAGTTCAAATTTCTTATTTTTTTCGACAGAGTGTGGTGTGGTGTGGGGGTTTTGTTTTGTGTGTGTGTGTGTGTGTTTTGTGTGTGTGTGTGTGTGTGGGGTGTCTGTGTTTGTTGTGTTGTTGTCTGTGTGTCTGTGTGTGTGTTGTGTGTGTGTGGTGTTGTGTGGTGTGTGTGTGTGTGGCGTGTCTGTGTTGTTGTGTGTGTGAGAGAAGAGAGAGGGGAGAGAGAGAGGGGAGAGGAGAGGGAGAGAGAGAGAGAGGGGAGAGTGTGTGTGTGTGTGTTGTTGTGTGTGGTGTGGTGTCTGTGGTGGTGTGAGAGAGAGAGAGAGAGTGGTGTGTGTGTGTGTGGTGGGGGTTTGGTGTGTCTGTCTGCTGTTGTTATCTGTTGTCTGTCTGTTCCCTGTGTTGTGTATGTCTGGTGTGTGTGTGTGCGTGATGTTGGTGTCTCCCTGTCTGTCTTGTTAATTTTTAAAACGCGTACCAGTCAATATGAAAGATGTTACACTTATACAAAAATTTTTTTTATTCTTCTTGGCGCTGCAAACATAGTTGCTTGCATGAGTAGCCACACAAGCGTGCAGCTGCGGTGCAAACACACCCCCCCCACGTACATACACACGCCACAGAAAAACGCACACGTGGCACAAACACGCACGATGTCACTCCCGCAAAAAGCACGCGTGCGCAACGCACACACAAATCACACTTATCCTCCAAAAAACCCCCCCGCGCCAAAAACCCCAAAACCCAAACCAATTTCTAAAAAGGGGTTTTTTTTAATTTTAAAAAAATTATTTTTTTTTGGGGTTAAATATTGAGTAGAAAGTTTAATAACAAAAACCGAAAAATAAAACCCGGGGCGCCGGGTAGGAGAAAAACAAAACAAAACAAAAAAAAAAAACAACAAAAAAAACAAAACAAACAAAAACAAAAACAACACACAACAACCACAACAAACATTGCACTTGCTCGCGCGCACCCCCCCCCCCCCCCCACACAAAAAACACGCAGGGAACAAAACTCCCCCACTCATTACTCACTATCATCACTATTTCACTATACTCTCTCATACCACAAGCCGCAAAGAAAGAACGCCACACCTAATACATTTTTTATACATACATAAAAATTTTCATTTTTTCCCCTATATTTTTTTTACATATACATACACACAACAAAACACAAAACATAAACATACTACATACATCATACATACATACCAAAGATACACACAAACACACAAAACAAAACTACATACATACATACATACATAATACATAATACAAATCATTTTCTCATAAAAACATATAACTAAAAAAACATGCACGATCTATACATACCCTGTTACAAAGATTCGGATTTAATTCACCTTTACCTCTCCTTTGGGCATGGAGATTTTCATAAACAAATCCACTATGACATTTTAATTTTTCATGAACAAAAAAACCCGGTTTAAAACTGGTTTAACAGAAATCGAAAATATAGTTTGAAACATTTTCATCAAAAGTAATGTACTTACATATACACCCCATACATACAAAATCAAGCTACTACAGCATACATTACATAATACATACATACTACATACATACTACATACATAAAAAACTTCCTACATAATACATACATAACATAATACATACTTTCTACAGTCCACCCAACTACCTAACTACATAATTATAATACGTACACCCTACATACAAACAATAAAGCCTTATCCCCACCTACCCACATAACATAATACTTCTACATATTAAAATTACATACATCCTCATACAAATTTCATACTACATTTCACACAAAAACCCCAATACCACAAACCTTTTATTTTTTTGGCGATATGCCTATAAAATTCCATTTGTTTTTTTATTATTATTTTTATTATTTTATACTTAATTTAAACCTTCTACCCCACCCACCCACTACCTAAAACATAATACATAATAATAAACATACATACATACATAAAAACTACTACATCTACATACATTTAATTTCATAATACAAAAAATACATACATACATAATACAAAATATATACATAATACACCCCCATAATAATACATACATTATACACAACTTTCATACATAAAAACATACTAAACATACATACCCCTACCCAGAAGCGCTTTTATTTCTTTTTGCAAGTATAGCGCTATAAAATTTCCCTGTATTTATTAAATTTCATTTATTTTTATTATTATTTTTATTATTCTTCATATCTACATCCTTTTTCCTCATACATAAAATTAATACATACCCTACTACATATACTGCACGTTGTAAGGGGTGTTACAAAAAATAAACAGTCAATAATTATTCACAAACAAAATTATTAAAACATTTCTGAGTCAATGACATACGGTATGTCAGAAAACCACACACACACCACACACAAAACACCCCACAACACACACACACACAAACACCAACACACACAACACACACACCACCACACACACACACACACACACACACACACCAACACACACACACACACACATTCACACCACATTGTGCATTTTTTACTCAGTTTACTTGGGGTTTGGGGTTTTTTAGCTTTTATTTTTTTTAATGTAAAAAACAATTTGGTTTTTTATGGTGATTTGTTTTTCATTTTATTCTTCATTCATCTTCCCAAAAAACGCCTGACATTTAAATTTTCATTCCCCCCCCCTCCCCCCAAATTTCCTGTGTAATATCCGTTTTGGGAAAAAGTTAAACGAACTCTCCTCACACACACACACACCACACACAAACACAACACAACAAAAACAAACAACACAACACAAAACAAAACAACAAACACACACAACACAAAAACCAACACAAACACAAAACAACACAACACAACACAACACAAAAACAACACAAACAAAAACACACACAACACAACACCAAAAACCCCAACAACACACCAACACACCCACACACACACAGAGTCTTTTAGCATTTGCCAAAAAAGACAAAAAACACAGCAACCCTGAGTGCTGCCCTCAACCCTGAGGAGAGGAGAGAGAATCGACGATTTATTACAAAAAGCCCTTGGCCATCATGCGGGGTGCCCAAACTAAGTATTTTATTGCATTTTTTAAAAAAGTATGGGACCTAAGAAGAGCTCCCGACTTTTGGAATAAAAAAGCAAACTAAGTTGGCACGTCACACGAACATCTGGATGGGCCAAAGATGTTAAGGGAACAGTACAAGGGGGGACGAAGAGAAAAACGATGGGAAGGGGAAATCGGGGAGGGATGGCCTGAGTGGAACGATTTGCTCGGAAAGCTGAAACGAAAATGTAGGATTGGTATTTTTTTTCTGCAATAAAAAAAAAGGTGTCCTAAACCCATGGGTCGTGGGGAGTGAGGCATCAGAGACCAAAATTTTCAGGGGGGCCCAATTTTAAGGCGAAAACCCATCTTTTTTCCTTCCTTCCCGCCCCAAAGGGCAGGTACCTTTTAAGTGGGTGAATGGGGGACGCTCTGAAGCCCAAATGGGGGCGGTCACCCCTCCAAATGGAATTTTTCCCGCTCGATGTGCTTAACCCTTTGCGGGGGAAAGGAATGCTCTGATCATGAGCTAGCCCCCCCCTTTTACTGCAATGGGGGATAAAAAAAAATATCTGGAAACAGAGGAAACAAAATCTAATAATAGTTTGTTTTAGGGGGGGGGGGGGGGGGGTGTTTTTTTCTTTGTTTTGGAGGGGGCAAATTATATCGTTTTTGAAATTTTTCGAAATTTCGATAAAGTTTAAGCTTGTTATTTGTTTTTATCCCTTTTTGAAAACTATGCGATAGCTTTGGGATTCAAAATTGTAAAAAACCGTGAAACTTCAATCTGATAATTTGATCACAGTGGAACAGCATCGTTTTTTTTTGGGTGGGGGGGGGTTAGATAAAAAGGTGATTGCGAAAAGGTGGCATTGCATTCCCCTTTTGGTTTGATCACAGTGCCGCCCTTTTTACCTTCTTGTTCCCTTATTCACATGTATTATTTGCAGAAATTACCCCGCGAATTTGTTGTATTTTTTTTACGGGTTTTGTTTTGTGGTTTATATTACCCCGGGCAAGTCTTTTTTTTTTAAAACTAGTCCCATTGTACCTTTGGGGCCGAATGTCAAGGCCCAATTTTGAATAGCAGCTGACCTACTGCAAACACGTTCACAGCGCATGGAAGAACGGGAAAGTACCCGACGATTGGGCCAAGGGCGTGATGGGATGCGGACTGCAACAACTGGAGGGGAAAATCTTTTGTCTGTGCAAGAAAATATGGCCCAAAGGGATCTCGAAAAAATATAGACTCTGTGGACGTGCACAGAGGAACAAACAGGGTTCAGGAAGCAACGAGGATTATAGCCAGATATTCCGTCAGAACTCATCGAACAGGCACAGGTGGGAAAGACAACGTAGGATTTTTTGGACTTTTGAAAAAAGGGATTTGGGCACATACACAGAGACAGCCTTTGGGGTATCCTCGACACTATGGATCCCTCGAAATGGGGAACCTTTCAAGGCTTCTACGACAATTCAGATGCTCTGTGGGCCTAGCAACATGTCTTCGTGTCAAGACTGGAGTAAGATGGATGTGTGATGCGGAGTTCTCTTCAATCTGGCCCTTTTTGGTTTAGAGGAAGACGCAGAAGAACCCCCAAAAGGGGTTCGGGAGCCCGTTTAAACTAGACGACCTTTTACTTTGTGGTAACCTGGCGCGCTGTCCAACACCCAAATATCCAGGAGAAGCAGCAGACTCCAAAAATTCGGACAGAAGTGGGGCTTCTATTAGCACCAAGAAAAGAGACAACATCGCTCAAGTGAACACACCAGCCCTGTGAAAATGAAAGGAAAGACCGGCCAGAAGACAAGTTCACATCCTTGGCGCAGCATCAAACCAGAGGGCGGACAAAAGAAGAATCCACAAAAGATGGGCAAAGGCCCCGGGTGTGTTTAGGGGGATGAAAAAATTCTGGAGTAACTAGTACAGCACCAAAACCCAAATGAAGCTATCCAGAGCTGTGTTGTATCTCGCTCCCGTAAGGGGTTTGAGGTGGGGATGACGGAAAGGGGATCTTACCAAACTTCGATCCTTTCAACAATATTTTATTTGCCCCCTTGGTTTTTGGGGAACATAAGGCTGCAAAAAACACTCCCCCAACGAACTCGGTTTTGGAGATCCCCTTTACTGGCCCCCTGTATTCCGGCTGCCTTCGTTCTTCGTAAACTTCTGGGGGGTTTTGCCTTGGTGACCAAAATTTCCGCTTCCCCTTTTGGTTCCAGTCAAGGGGCCCGTTTGGGGACATTTTCGCAGGTTTTTGGAGTGTATGGCGATCCATCCCCCCTTCCCTTTGTTTAATAAAGGACTCGATTGGGTTTGTTGGTCCCGTCCCCCAGTTGTTTGTTGGAATGATTCGGCCACCCATGTGGGGATGTTCAGCAAAATTTCCCCCGAAGAATTCTCGGATCTTTGGCAGAAAGATCTCCCTGAAGACCCATACGGGATCAGGCAGGGAAGGGTGGGAAACCCCCAAACACCCGCGACGGTGGGAAATGGATTTTGGGGAATCCTCCTAAGAGACCCCAGTCAAAACACAAGAACGCTTTCACGGCCCAGAAGGGAAGGGGAAAAAAGGAAGACCAAAAGCAAGTGGAGGAGGACGTAAAAAAGTGGATGAAGGTATGCAGCACTCTTTGGGGTCAGGTAGGTTACCCGAATAGGGAGTGGAAGCGATTTGTTGCTGCTTACACACCACTGGGGGGTAATGGTTGTGATGATGGATTGATTTTATGAGGAGGGGAGGAGGAGGAGGAGGGGGAAGAGGAGGAGGAGGAGGAGGGGGTTTCATCGGGTGTGCCACAAGGGTTGATGTTTGCCTATTTTAAAATTTTTGGATGTTGACAGAATTGAATTTTATGTAGACCAAAAATGGGTGGCGTGTTTTGTGGTGACCATTCCGGGGGGAGCAACCCGAATTCATGAGAGAAATTTGCCCCGAAACAATGAAAAAAAAATTAAAAAAAAAGTGCCGCTTACCGCCTTTCTTTTGAAAAATTGCTTTCAACTTCTTAGGAATGATAATGAAAATTGGGTTTTTATTTTGAAAAAAAAACATTTTTTAAAAAAGGAATTTGTGAATGATGCTTGAAAGGGGTTTGATAAAATAAAGCCTTTTCTGATGAGGGAGAAGAGAGTGGGATATGGGGGCGTCATGGAGGTCTATGTGATGTTTTGTGTGTGTGTGGTGTGTGTGTATGTGTGTGTGTGGTTTTTTGTGTGGGTGTGTGTGCGTGTGTGTGTGTGTGTTGTGTGTGTGTGTGTGTGTGTGTGTGTGTGTGTGTGTTTGTTGTAGTTTTTGTAATGGACTTTCAAGCCGTAAAATATGTTCTCCATTTCAACCCCCCAAAACCCCCTCCATCTTGAAAAAAAAGCAACAAAAAAAAAAGCACAAAAAAAAAAAACAAAAAACTGAAGCAAAAAAAAAAGAGGAGCAAAGTTTGGAACCAGTAAGACAAAAAAATCAGTCAGAGCGTGAAAAAATGTGATTTAGCGGTTATATATTTTATGTATTTTTGTGTACTAAAAGCAGACCCCAAAGATTATACCCCATTTTTTCACAAACAGACCCCTTTTATCTCACCTTTGGGAGGGATAGCCCAGTGGTTAGAACATTGCGTTGCAAACTGACGCCCCGGGGGGTCGATTTCCCCTTTAAGGGGGTATTTCCCCCGGAATTAACATCAGTGCGGCTCCCTTCCCAAAGTCCCTTTGGAGAGATGAAAAACCCGGGCCCCGGTGAGTGCGAAAAGCAGGCAGAAAGGTAGAGTAGGCCTTTTGTGCCAGTGTGAACAATGACAAAATTTTCAAAACCCTACTACAGGGGGGGTAAAAAGCACTAAGTGTTAACCATTTTTCCCCGATGTAAAAGAAAAAATGTTAAAAAAAATATAGAGTCTTAAAAAATTTTTAACTAGTTCCTTTCCCCCTCGTGTTTTCAGCTTTCTTAACAATTCCTTCCCCTCAAGGCCAGTCCCCTCTGATGTTGTCTTCCCTCGTTTTTTCTATTGCCTCTTGTTCCCTCCTTTACTGTTCCCCGTAGGACAGTTTGGGCAGTTCAGAGTTTGTTTTTGAGTGCCTGTACCACTTTTGTTTGCCTTTTTTTCACTGTATCCCCGGCTCTTCATTGACCAATGTAATGGGGGTTTTTTTCCCAAAAGAGACACAAGGGATTGATGACTCAATTACAATTGGATATGTTAGAAAAAAATGTTTTAAAAAGGAAACCCCAAATTTTAGGGTTTTCTTTAACAAGAAAAAAATTAATTGGAGAGAGGGAGTGTGTGTGTGTGTGTGTGTGTGTGTGTGGTGGGGGGGGGGGGGGTTTTGTGTGTGTGTGTTGTGTGTGTGTGTGTCTGTGTGTTTTTGGGGGTGGTTGTTGTGTGTTCACGTGAAGTAGTGTATGATTAACGTGAAGTAGTGTATGTTTGTGTGCAAAGTGTGTGCAGCGTCCCGGTAGTCTGGTGTTTTGTATGTGTGCGTGTGATACGTTTGGGGATGTGTGTATGTGTGTGATAATGTGCGTGCATGTGTGTGTAGTTTTGCTCCTTGTTTTATGGCAAGTGTGCGAGAATTTGAGCTCACTTTGATAAAACACATCCACTTTTTTTAGAAGAGTAGACCAAAAGATAACAGTAGACAGACAGACGAAAAAGCATTAGATAGATAGATGATAGTAGATAGATAGAAGATAGACAAAAAAGATAGATAGACAGACAGGCGAAAAACAGACGGAAGTCGGGGGAAAGGACGGGCGATGGACGGATGGGTGATGGAGGAGGGGGGTGGATGGATGGTGGATGGGTGGATGGATAATCTACTAACATACATACAACATACATACATAATTTTTATACATAATACATGATTGCTGCATGCATCATACATACATAATTCATACATACATACAAAATACATACAAACATACATACGAAACTTTAAAACATAATACATACATACATACAACATACATAATCTACATACAAAAACCTTGCAGTTTAAAACCAAACGTCCCCTGCTCCCAACAAAGCGTTTAAAAAAGTGCATGTTCAAACGACCCCAAAGGGGGGTAAAGGGGGGAGAAGTCAGTCAGTCAGAGAAATCAATCTAAAAAGGGGGTGTTTTGTCAATTTTTTCTTTTATTTTTTTTATTTGAGGATATTGGAAAAAGTATCTGTGCTTTTTTTCACCCAGTCCCCGTGGTTACGGTTTTTTAAAATTCTGTATTGTTCCCCCCGGGACACAGGGCTAAACTTTTTAAAGCGGGGCAGGGTTTTTGTAAAAACCCAAAATGTTCTTTTGGGGGCGTTGCATAGGGACCTCGGTTTTATCTATCGAAATTTCTTTTTTTGGGGAGTGGAGTTGCATGAGTTAAATCAGGGGGAAAATTTCCCCTTTAAGGAAATCGAACCCGGGTCTCAGATTTCGAGCGCCTGTCTAACCACGGGGGTTCCCCCTCCCGCCCCCCTTGTTTGTTTGTTTTTTGTTTTTTTGTTTTTTTTGCTGTCTCATCTTCTGTGACGTTCTGTTTCTGTTCCACGCGCTCTTTCAAATTCCCCCCCACGCCCTGCCGATTGTGGAAAAAACTTACAAATTCAAGTAGACACCAACAACCCACCCCCCCCCCCCCCCATTCCTTTCTTCTCTCCTCTCCTCTCTTTCTCTCTCTTCTCCTCTCTCTCTCTCTCTCTCTCTCTCTCTTCCTCTTCTCCCCCTCTCTCTCTTCAATTCTGTTGTTTTATTTTCCTTTTTTTCTAACCAGACTAAAATCTTTTCTTTTATTGTTTTTGTTTTTTTTTTCTTTTTTTTTCTTTTTTGCTGCCCATCCCCTATGGCATTTGTTTTCTTCCCCACGACACATTTCAAACTCCCGACACAGCCATACCAGACCCTTACTTTGAATCTGGGGTCAGAAGCCACGGGAGCCATCAAAGTAAGGCCCCCATAGGGCCACCTGCCCGGTGCCCTGCCTGCGTGGGTCACTTTGGTGGGTTCAGTGGTGCTGTTTGAGTAAATAGCGGGCTCATTATTTTTTCCCCCCACAGTAGTGTTGATGATGAGACGTCCCAAAGGTGGTGCCACTAACGTCCTCCAGCGACCCCTTCGGGAACCCCAAGCCCGAAGGCTTTGACACAAATAGACCCCCTTCAGCCTGACATTTTAACCTTTCATTTGCCGTTTGTTACCCGCCCCCCACAAAACCCTTCAGAAAATTTTTAAATTCCAAGGCATTACGCTTGTAACTTGTTACTTGCAGCCATCACAACGTTAAAAATTTATAAATTTCCCCGCCCTTACCACTTGTAAATTTACAAAAATACAAAATGTAAAAACGTCATTGCAGCCATCATAAAAGTTACAGAATTTATAAAACTTTCACAGTCATACACACTTGATACATTTTTACAAAATTACAAAATTTATAAACTTTTCTTGGCCATCATAATCTTACAAATTTTAAATTTCAAATATTTCAAATTTTTTTTTATACTCTTTATTCCCCTTTTTTAAATTTGTCAGTTTAATGAGTTCAATCAATTTTGCACAATCAGAGAGTGATATACAAAATTTAGCACAAATCCCTTCCCGCACAAAAGTTTAAAAAAAGGGGGAGGGGGGGGGGAGGATCTTACAAATTTATAAAATTGTCATTTGCAGCAAACACTCTTTACAGACTTTATAAATTGTACTTTCAGCCATCACAATGTTACAGATTATAAAAATTTTACTATTAAAAACTTTTTAAACTTTCCAATCAGAAAACTTCATAAAAATTTTCACTTAAAGGCTAAACATTACAGATTTATAAATTTTATAAACTTACAGACTTTTTTAAAATTGCCCCTTGCAGACATTGCAATCATTAAGACTATAAAATTTTTTTTCCCAAACATTTCAGCTTTTAAACGTTCAATTACTACCGACTTTCGTTCCCGTTCACTTTCAGCCATTTCAATCATTATAAAATTTTGTTTTTTTTTCTTTTAAGCCCTCCAATCGTTACAGACTTTCATAAAATTTTTTACTTTTAGGCCACCAATTTACAGACTTTTTAAATTTTCATTTCGGCCATTTCAAAATGGTCACAAATCACCCTCAAATTTTAGGGTGCCCCCAAGGGAAAAAATAAAAAATAAAATAAAAGGTAAAGTTGTTCCCCCTAACCCATGTGGCGTAGGGGGGCGAGATGTCGAACTTCATCTTTTCAGGGCCAGTTATTGAGGGGGGCACCCCTTCCTCCGTTCTTTACCTTTCCTGACCCCAAAAGAGAGGTCCCCTTTAGCTGGGTGAAATGGAAGATTGCATAAGCCAAAACCGCAAACGGTCCCCATCCTTAGTAACCCCGCTTAATGCTCCTTTTCCCCAGCTTGGGGGTAAAACGAGGTTGAGAATGAGTATCAATGCCCAAAATCATACAAAGCAGTGGCCCCCACCAGATAGAGAAGGTGTACCCTATTCGGAAGAGAGAAAAGGTCATCATTCTAAGATTCTGCACCGGGCAAAAGGTAAAACACCAAATGTCCAAAAAAACAAAACTTTTCCCTTTTTTCCTGTGGTCTGTGGTAAAAAAAGACCCGAAAAACCTTTCAGGGAGCAGCTACACAAAAATGAGGAAGATGATGTGGCCCAGGAGATAACCCTTTCAAAACCCAAATGTCGGGCCCCGAGAGGAGCTGGAAAGGGTTGCCGTCATTTTGCCCCGACACATCTGATGGTGTAAATGAAGAGGGGAAAAAGGAGATGAGGGAATTTTAAACAAAGCAAGTCAAAATTAAATAGGTCAACATTGTAATTCATGTAAACTTAGTTATGAAAAAGCAGTTGGTATTAAAATCAAACCCCGTGGTTAGGATTTCACCTAATTTGGTTAATTAAGCTAAGCTGGATCAGTTGGGGCGTTGGGTAAGAGGGTGACACGCAGTAAATTTTCGTGATCATTTTTTTTTTTTGTAGAACTCCTTTCCCTTTGTTTTCTTTTGGGGTGTCGTAACCTTTCCCGAAATAAGTGTGACCTAGAAATAATTATGAATGAAAAGGGTACTTAAAAATACAAAATATGAATGAAAGAAAAAAAGGGGAATAGTTATTTATGTTCTCAAGATAAAATTATTCTAACTGCTTCAAAAAAAAAAAATTTTTTTTATCTATCTATTTATTTTTTATATCGAGGATAATGGAATAAGCACTTATGTGCTTTTTTTAATCTAGTCCCCGTGTGTATGCGGTTTTGAAACTTGACATCTGTTCCCACCGCCACACAATGGCCTACTCTTACGAAAAGCGGAACAGGATTTAACGTGTGCGCAAGATGTTCTGCGTGCGTTCGCACACGGGGCCTCGGTTTATAGTCTCATCCGAAGGACGTTTGGGTAGAGTGGAGTCTGCACTGATGTTAACTCCAGGGGAAAATATCCCCTTGAAAGGGAATTAAACCCGGGTCGTCAGATTACGAGCGCAATGTTCTGACCACTAGGCTATCCCAAATGAGAAAGCAAGTCAGCTACCAGTTATAACAAAGCTCTTTGTCAAGGTAATCTATTTATCTAAAGAGAGAGAGAGGGCAGACACAGAGGAGAGAGAGAGAGAGAGAGAGGGGAAAAGAGATGAGAGAGAAAAGAGAGGAGAGAGAGAGGAAGATGAGAGAGAGAGAGAGAGAGAGAGAGAGAGAGAGAGAGAGAGAAAGCGAGAGAGAGAGGAGAGGAAAGAGGGGAGAGAGAGAGGGGAGAGACGGAGATGAGAGAGAAGGAGAGAGAGAGAGAGAGAGAAAAGAAAAACATAGAATTAGCTTTGTTTAATCAATGTCAAAAACATACTGGCATTGTTCACAGTTTATTTACCAACTATTTTTAAAACCATATCTTCTTTGAAATTTTCATTGATTCCACACACCCTATTCCTTGTTACACAGTCATTGTAATCATTGTTCATTCTTTCTGCAGCTGCGACCCTCTTCTAAACAGTGCCCAAAACGTTTCCCTGTAGTGTGATCCCATAGTGTAGTACACAAAAATATTGAAAGAAGCATTGATGTAGGTGAAAATTTCCCCAACCCATAAAGCCGCTAAGAAGAAATTATGCTTCCTTCGCCCAGCGTTGATTTCCGGTGAGAAAAGGGAGATAAAACGAGCCAGAGCCAGCGGGAAAGTGCAGACGATAAACAAAATGGAGGTGCCAACCAGCATCTTGGTCAGGGCCACTTCCTTAGCGGAGATGGAGGAGGATGTTTCAGATCTCCAGGACATCACCTGACGAAGTTTGAGGATGGTCATCACGGTTGTGACGATCACTGTGGTGATCACTGTTCCTGGCAGACCTACACCAAACACTGAACTTTCTAGGTTGTCAATGAGCTCCCTGTGGGCTTTGTAGAACCCCCCTTCAACAGTCGTGGTGACAACCACACCAGTGGTGGGGTCATAGACACACCCCACTCTGTATCGAAAACTGACCATGAAAAACAGACCGAAATTTAAAATGAGACCATGTGATGATTATGCCCATCCTTCTTGTCGAAGAAGAGTTTGAAATTTCAAGGACTGTGAAAACGAGCTCTTTCTGTGGGGGATGATGGCGGACATGATGGGAGATTATAATTAGAAGGGCTAACGAACGTCAGTTTAATTGGTGAGCAGGGTTAAAATAGGGCGAATTTCTCCTTGGTGGTGAACTGAATATGCAGTGTTCTCCTTGATGCAGCGACCCATGCCAAGTCAGCTACACCCAAGGACTGCACAAACAGACACGTGACACGGTACTCAGCCCTGCGTGTAAACACCCCATGTTGTAAAGTTGGCTGGTCCACCAATCAGAACAGCAATCCCAGCATCACGTTTTTCCCATGGTGCCCTTCTTCCACTTCGGCGCTGGACAATGTTGTCAGCATTGTCCCAAGGCGGGTTTTTACTCCATCTCGCTGAATCACCTGGACACATCTTCCGAAGTGAACCATTCATGCGAAGTTGCGAGAGCTTGTGCTATCTTCATAAACTGTGGCATTGCGGTCAAAATCCTCTTGCAAAGAGGCAGGCAAAAAGATGAAGATTCCTGGATTTGAGGATCCTTCAGTTGTCTTGTTATACGTTATATCCCACAAAAAAAAAAGTTATACTATACTAACTTTGCTTGTGTTGACAGTCTGTTGCAGAGTTTTGCATTTCATAACAATGCCACAATTTTAGTTGGGGTTGTCTTTTAATTCGTCTTGTATTAAAACTATCTGCAACAACAGAAATCAACTTAACCAGGGCAAAATTTCCACAAAACCCCTAACATTCCACAACTTCAGAACGATCAAGTTTATTGTGTCTTCCTTTACACTCGCTTTCCCCAAGCCAAGGTTAAGCAGCATCGAGCGTTGCACCAAAGGATGAGTGAACCGTTTGGCACCTTTGGGCTTCACACAGCCCCATAGTTTAAGCTGTAAATGGGTACGCCTATTTGGTCAGGAAGGTAAGCAGCGAGGGAGAGATGGGCACCTCCCTCAATATGCTTGCCTCTAGAGAAGCTGAGGTCTCTGACGCCTCGCTCCCCTACGACTTTATAGGTTATGGGACGCCTTTACCTTTTAAAAGTGTTTTTGACTTGATTTGATTCCACTCGACTTATTCTGGATGACTCTCAAAGTGTAAAGCTGGCGAACGCCTAACTATAACAACATCTACCTGGGTACTCTTAGAAGGTATTGCTGGAAGATGAAGATGTGCAACAAGACAAAAGGTCGGATGAGGTGTCACCCCAAGGGAGTAGAGCATGTGTGTGACTGGGTCAGTGCTTTGTACGTGATATGCTCACACAGAGACAGAGACAGAGAGATTCTGTGTGTGTGAGAGAGGGCATGTGTTTTTGTGTGTGTGTGTGTGTGTGTTGTGTGGGGTGTGTGAGAAAAAATTTAAATGAATAAATTTTATTTAAAGAGGGAAAATGGCATAAGCAAACATACTTTTTTACAACCAGAGAGAGAGGGGGGGGAGGGAGGTGAGAGAGAGAGGAGGAGTGAGAGAGAGAGATGAGAGAGGGGAGAAGAGGGGAAGGAGAGAGGAGAGGGAGAGAGGGAAGAGAGAGGGGGGGGAGAGAGACTGACAATGACAATGACAATGACAATGACAAATTCTTTTATTTCGAGGATAATGAAAATAAGCACTCATGTGCTTTTTTACACCCAGTCCCGCCCCGAAATCTTAAAAATAACCAATACTTAAACCTCACACAGTAGAAACAAAGGGAAATAACCCTTAAAAAACAACAACAACAACAAACAAACAAACAAATAAAGAAACCCCTAAAAACACCACCCCATCCCATCTCACCCCAAAAACCCCAACCAAAACAAACAAACAAAAAAAAGAAAAAAGAGAGAGAAAGAGAGATGGGAGACAGAGATACAGAGATAGACAAACAGACAGAGACAGAGAGAGTACATGTCATTGATTGTCTATATAGTAAAACGTTAGTTTGATTTATTGTTCTTTTCCAATCCTGTGAAAACCCTTTCCATTTTCATATTCATAACTTGTTCTTGTTTTCATAAGATATTATCGTTATTTTATTACGTGTTGTTGTGCCTCAACACTTTGGGCTTTTTCGGGGTGGGAAGATGTACGGGTTTCAGCTTAATTCATATGTCTGTATCATTTATATTTATTGTCTTATGAGTGGCTTATGTTGTGGGTTTTTCACGCGCCCACATCTGCAAGTTGTGGTATTGTTAAATTTCAAATACCCCCACGGGACGGGGGTGGTGGTTTTGAAACGAACAATCTTGAAATCTTTAAATCTAATAACTTAAACTAGTTCTAAAGCAACATCACATAGTAAAATAATAACGCATATTAAAATAATAACACATTGTAAAATAACAACACATGGTAAAATAAGAACACAGAGTAAAATAACAACACGCATAGTCATATAATAACACATAATGAAACAATAACACAGTAAAATAAGAATACATAGTAAAATGACACATAGTAAAATAACAAAGTAAGATAACAACGAACTTAGTAAAATAAAAACACTTACTAAAATAACGGTAGTCCGAAATGAGACTATAAACCGAGGTCCCGTGTGCGAACGCATGCAGAACATCTTGAGCACATGTTAAAACCTGTTCCGCTTTTCGGAAGAGTAGGCCATTGTGTGCCGGTGAGAACGGATGACAACATTTACAAAACTGCATACACACAGGGACTGGATGAAGCAAAATAAAAACCACATGAGTAATTATTCCATTATCCTCGAAATAAAAGAATTCTTTGATAAATAGATAGATAAACTAATAAAATTAATACATGATAAATAAATGATTAAATAAAGCCTAAGAAGCTGGTAGTGGCGTTCGTGTTCTGTGAACAAATCATCTGACCCTGTCATGCTTGTTTTTTTCATTTATCTATTATTTATACCACTTTTAAGTCACGGCGGATTTCTCTTAATGAAATTCGGGCTGTTCTCCCCGGGGAGAGCGCGTCGCCACAAGAGCAGCTCCACCCATTATTTTTCTGTCTGCAACTGTATTTCTTTCTCTATCAGAGTGGCTTTTTTCTACAGAATTTTGCCAGGGACAACTCTCTTGTTGCGTATGTTTTTCTACGTGCGCTAAATAGTGCTGTGTAACACACGGGACCTCGGTTTATCGTCTCATCCGAAATACTAGCGCCCAGACCACCACTCATGGTCTAATGGGTGGGGGGAAAGTTTCGGATCCAAACGGGGATTGAACCACCGCACATTCCGACCCGGACTTTTCGCTTTCTAGGCAGGCGCGTTACCTCTAGACCACTGATCCATCCGTTCTGCGATCTGGTTACTAGATACAGCACTAAGGAGTTGTCATACAATCCTCACATAATACCATAATCTCCTCTATCTTGAATAGGATCAAACATGCACGTTAAAGACCTGGTAATTCACGCCAGCCAGCCGTCAGCGCCTATCACAGTTCTTGATTAAACCATTGACGCTGGGGCAACAGCAAGGTGAGAGGCTGTATGACCAGTGGCTTTCCCACTCATGGAATTCCACTTTACAGCTTAGTCTTTAATGATCGACTATGACTCTCTGACTAGGAGGCTTGACTCGCACAGTCCTTATGTGCTGCAGCCCTGGGGGCTAGTTGGCCTTTGGAGGCATCTCCAACGCTGACTGTCCTTATGCCCACTTGGCCGAGAGAGTGGGGATGTACTGTGGGCAAGGCATCTCCACTATAATCCAATTTCTGCCCAGTTTCCAAAACAGCAGCTGCCTCCTCTGCTGTTTTGGAGGTCATCGTCGGACATGACGGACAAACATACACATACATACAATTCACGCCAGCGTTCGCTGAGTTACCAAACACGAGCATACCCAGCAGACATCCCAGAAATCAGAATGCGGCTACCTTCGTGGTGAGTAAAAAAGACGATCGCTTACGCAAAAATTTCACCATTGGTGAACCTCGTAGTAGTAGCTGAGGAACGAAAAAGACCAACCCTTTATGGGTTTTCTTGATTCTTCAGAGGGTTTTAAGTTAGCCAACGAGAAGAGCTCTGAAGGTACTGTACTGACTACCTAGGTTTTTACATTTCTCTGAATTCTTTGCCTGATTGTCATTGTTATGAGTGTAGTCAATACATGTGCGTGTGCGCGTGTAAGTGTGTGTGTGTGTGTGTGTGTGTGGTGTTGTGTGTGTGTGTGTGTGTGTGTGTGTTTGTGTGTGTGTGTGTTAAGGAATGGAGAACTGAGCTGTGGAATAATAGTAGATGATTTTATCATAAAAGCTATGAGATCGATTTTGGTATAGAAAACTATATAACTTGTCTACCAGATGTATATGTTATGAAATTTCGATGTAGCTGTCACAAGCTTCCTATTGAGGTTGGACTTTTCTATAATATACCGCAGGAAGAAAGAATATGTTCAAAATGCAAAATGTTTGTTTCAGGAGATGATTTTCATTTTATCGTGGAGTGTCCCCACTTCAAACATTTACAACAAGATTTTATTCCTCGTGTTTGTAGGCTAATGAAATACGAGTCTCGAAAAGTTCTCCTGTCGCTCTCAAAATTCATAAGAATTGCAGGTACTTATTGAAATTTCATTTGTCTTTCACAAGTGTAGATTGTGTCTTTTAACGAAATCTGTATGTTTTAAAAATAGTCTTGAGTCTTTAATACTGTTTGCTTATCGTTTTGCGATGAACTCTTGCTTTTCAGTTCCTTTTAGTATTGCTATTATTTTTGGGTGTATTACTGTTAGGTATATTCTCCTGTTGAGTTTGTTTGTAATGCTCCATACCCCAAAAGGGGTGAAAGGAATTAAATCTTGAATCTTATGAACTTAGTCTCTGTCTTATTAGTCAATGGTCTTTAAATCGGTGTATGTGTATGGGTGTGCGTGGGTGTGTTCGCGCAAGCACGCACGTGCGTGGGTACGTGTTGCGTATGTGCGTGCGTAAATAATCAGTTTATATGTCCTTTTAGTCAATGGTTTTTATAAAATTGTGTTTCTAATTGGTGTGTGTGTATGTGTGTGCGTGCGTGCGTGCGTGTGTGTGTGTGTGTCTGTCTGTTTGTCTGTGTCTGTGTGTGTTCGTTTGTGTTCGTGACATTTTTATTTGAAGTTATTTTGGAATGTTTTAACCCATATGAAACGTAGCTTTTTTGTGTCTTTCAATATTATGATACGCATCAATATTCCTGTCAGTATTGTAATTGCCCTTCATGGGATGATTACAGTGTTTTTGACTTGACTTGACTTGACTGTCTTGTACTCCAGAATCTCTTTAGTGATCGACTATGCCTCTCTGACTAGGAGGCTTGACTCGCACAGTCCTTATGTGCTGCAGCTCCGGAGGCTGGTTGGCCTTTGGAGAACATCTCCAACGCTGACTGTCCTTATGCCCACTTGGCCGAGAGAGTGGGGATGTACTGTGGGCAAGGCATCTCCACTATAATCAAATTTCTGCCCAGTTTCCAAAACAGCAGCTGCCTCCTCGTCGTCGAACACGACGGACAAAACTTTACTCCAGAATCTACCTTTCTCCTGCTGTGGCCATCCTTTATCCATACACATGCAGAAGATTTAAATATGCACGTTAAAGATCATAATTATAATTCATACAGGCTGTTACGTTGCTGGTATCTATCTTCTCCTGTTTTGTTTTAATGATGATGATGATAATATTCATGGTTCTTTTCCTTAGTGTCAGTGTTCATCTTGGTACTGTGTGAATCTGCTCTTCTTGCTTTGCTTTATTCATTAGTTTTTTTATTCATTCTTTCATATTGAGGATAATGTAATAAGCACCCGCGCGCTTTTTTTGGCATCCAGTCCCCGTGTGTATGATGATTTTGCAAATTTTGTCATCCGTTCCCACTGGCACACAATGGTCTTCTCTTTTAAAAAATGGAACAGGTTTTAAAATGTGTGTGCGTGTGTGTGTGTGGTTCTTGGCTTTAAGGTCCTTCCACGTTAAGTGATATTAGACAATAACGACCACATAGGTTATGGGACACATTTACCTTTACCTCACCAGAAAATGTACAGTGAAACGATACAAGCATATGTTGATTTTCATTCCAGCCTACTCTGTATGTGAGTGCAACGGTGTGGTCACACGTTCAATATTACAAGCAGCGAGAGAATGCAAAAACAAAAACAAATAAACAAAATTACCCTCAGACCATCATTTAGAATGACTTACTTCTATACATGTTGCAGCTCCACATTAATTTTCATTGATTACGTTTTTCACAGGCTTGTATATGTTTCTATAACGAAAGGGAGCATAATGCATCTCAATCGAATAAAAGGTCCTTTTGGTACAGCAACTTAAAAGTTTGATAGGGTGGGGGTTTTTCATGTGTAGGTTCCTATATTCACACATACGCTTGCTACGCGTGCGCGCGCGCGTGCGCACACATACACACACATGCTCGAGCAGACACACACACTCACATCCACACACACACATATACCCCCGCACGCGCCGACACGACAGTGCATACACAAACACACACACATGCATAATGGCGCGAGCGCACGCACAGAGGTGCCCACATCTATCATACACACACGCACACATGCGTGCGCGCGCACACACACAAACACACGAACACACAAATCCATACACGCACTTACACACGCGCGGATATACATGGACTCGTGCATACGTGCATGCTCATGCGTGTACACAAACACACACGCACACATACTCTCTCTCTCTACTCTCTCTCACACACACACACACACAACACACACACACACACACACACACACGCACACGCACACGCACACACACACACACACGCGCGCGCGCGCGCGTTCAAGTGCATGTGCACACCTAAAACTCACATTCATTGACACATGAATTCGTTTATTTTTCTTTCTATTATTTTTCTTTTTTAGGTGGAGGAGGAGGTGTTCGTTAATTAAATATGACTTTTTGTGAAGAAAATTCAATGTGAATACCAGGCACACTCACAAGCAAGCAAGCAAGCGCACACACACACATACACACACTACATATAAATATTTATATATATATACATACATACATACATACATAAATACATACATACATACATAAAAATAAATAAATAATACATACATACATACATACATACATACATACATACATACATACATACATACATACATACATACATACATACAAGCACTCACGCACACACACTACGTACGTACATAATACATACATACAGACATACATACATACTTACTTACTTACTTACTTACTGACACTTACATACATGCGTATTATAAAGACACACACAAAACACACACACACACACACACACACACACACACACACACACACACACACACACACACACACACACACACACACACACCACACACACACACACACACACACACACACACATTATGTACGTACATAATACATATATACAGAGACAGACAGACAGACAAGCTTACTTACTTACTTACACTTACACTTACATACATGCGTATTATAAAGACACACACACACCACACACACACACACACACACACACACACACACACACACACACACACACACACACACACACACACACACATCACACACACACACACACACCACACACACACCACGCACGCACGCACGCACGCACGCACGCACGCACGCACGCACGCACGCACACACACACACACACACACACACACACACACACCGATTCCCCTCTGTATCTTAATCCCCCTCCTCCCAATTTTTTCCTGTAATAAGGGTCCTATGGCACTCTTGAAGTCAATGGTGAAAATGTCCCATGACCTACGCGGTCATTGTGGAAGCCGAGCGAGGCGTCAGAGACCTCAGCTTCTCCAGGGGCCAGCATATTGAGGGCGGCGCCAACCTCCTCTCCCTCGCTGCTTTACCTTCCCTGACCCTAAAGAGGGCAGGTACTCATTTTACAGCTGGGTGAACTGGGGCATTGCACTGAAGCCAAGGCATGCGCAAACGGTCACCCATCCAAGTGGTAACCACGCTCGTTGCTGCTTAACACGGGCTGGGGGAAAGTGAGTGCTCTGACCACTGAGCCATCCCGTCCCCTTTACTTGAAGTAGAAAGATGTAAAAGAGTCAAGACTTCTCCTTCTTCTACCTTACTTGCCTTCATCTTCTTCTTTTTCTCCTCCTCCTCCACCTCCTCCTCCTCCTCCTCCTCCTCCTCCTCCTTTGTCGTCTTCTTTTTCTCAGAATTCTCCTCCTCCTCCCTTTCTTCTTCTCTCTTCTTCTTCTTCTTTCTTCTTCTTCTTCTTCTTCTTCTTCTTCTTCTTCTCTTCTTTTCTTCTTCTTCTTCTTCTTCTTCTTCTTCTCTTCGCAATTCTTCTTCTTCAGAATTCTCCTCCTCCTCCTCCTCCTTTTTCTTCTTCTTCTTCTTTTCTTCTTCTTCTTTGCATTCTTTTTTCCTTTTCTTCAGTATTCTTCAGAATTCTTGTTCTTCTTTTTCAGAATGTTTCTTCTTCCGCTCCTCCTCCTCTTCCTCCTCCTGCTCCTTCTTCTTCTTCTTCTTCTTCTTCTTCTTCTTCTTCTTCTTCTTTCTTCTTCTTCTTCTTTCTTCTTCTTCTTCTTCTTCTTCTTCTCCTTCTCCTTCTTCTTCTTCTTCTTCTGCTTCTTCTTCTTCTTCTTCTTCATTGTCGTCGTCTAAGAATGATGAAAGCCCTTTCATAATCGCTGCTGGTACACCTCACACTACGTACGCTGGTGACTTAAGTTGTTGTTTTTCTCTTAGATTGATGGCTTGATGGGGGAAAAAGCAAATGCATTGCTTATTCAATGTACCATCTGGAGATAAAAATATGAATTGACTTGACTTGACTTGTAATGCTGCAGTGTGCACAATGCATGCAGCACTAACCTTGCAGGTTCTGACAGAGTTGTGGTCCCATGTTGACAAAGGTGACTGTGCATATCTCATTCCATTAGATCTCAGTGCCGCCTTTGACACTATTGACCACTCACTGCTTCGTCAGAGAATGTCGACAAGATCTGCAAAATACATTATCCCTTCAATGTTTGGGCTTTTTTGTTGTTGTTTTAATTTGTTTTCTACATCAAAAGTACTTTTGGGTGAGTATTTCTCTATGAAAAACTTTTGTTTGTGGGGTTCTTCAAGGATCTGTACTGGATCCTGTTTTTTTTTCCTCAACTTGTTGACCTCATTATAATATTTCAGAGACTGAACTCGCCAGCTTTGTCAGTCACTAGATAAGACACCCTTTATATCAGAGAAGCAAAGGTGGTTTAACACAGTGCTCTCTCTCCCTCCTGCTCTCCCCCCCCCCCTCCTCCTCTCTCTCCTCTCTCTCTCTCTCTCTCTCTCTCTTCTTAATGTTCCTCACCAGACTGGAAGCTAACTATGATAGGACAAAAAATAAGTTGTAGAACACCCTCGTATGCACGCACGCACTCATCTGTGTCCAAATGAAATTCAGGTCAGCAATGATTTGTACAACCACATGTTGTTGTCTTTGATTTTACGTCTGTTCACTCTCAGTGATACTAGATCCTCACGTGTACTGCTTCCTAAATGGTTTATTTTCTCTTCCCTGACCCAGGCCAAAAGCTGTGTCAGTTATTGAAGTCAGCTAATTGCCAAGGCCTACACTAGCATGTTGTTATGTTGTAAAATGTTGTGTTGAGATTGCCTCCTTCAGCCATGACAAGCTCTTAACATAACAACCTGCACTCTCCTTTAAAGGAGAAAACATCCACTGAAGTTGGAGTATGGCTGCCTATATGGCGAGGTACTTGAAAAGAGTCATACACAAACTTCTCATCCAGTGTACTTCCTATCTCACAGTGCTTCCCAGGTGGGGTGAGAGAGTAAGAGTGTGGCATGTTCTGGGTGACCCCCAGGGTGTAAAGCTGGGGAACGCACAAAAACACTTCCTCTTCCTTAATTCCTTCAGAAGTCTGTTAAGGCACTGCCCTGAAGCTTTCATGACTTAGTTCTTGTGCAAGTGAACTTGGAGAAGTCCAATTCCGTCCAGATGCAGATTGCATGCTGGGTACATTTGCGTTTCTGTAACCCACCGAATGCTAGCATGATTTACAGGATCTTTAATGTGCATGCTTGATCTTCTCCATGCATATATAGAGAGATAGATGAAGAGAATTAAAGCACTGGCAGGTCTGGATATTAAGTTTATCTTGGATGTTGTAAAAGTCCTCACCTTTAAATTACTAGACGTTGCTGCTGAGATTCGAACACACGCCTTTATGGACCCATGGGATGAAAACCAAATACTCCAACCACTCAGCACAGCATCATATACACGAGGACATCTCCAGCCATGTTAACTTAAATGGCAGAGAAGTGTATTTGCTTATTAAAAATTTTGACAAACCTACTTACATCCTTAAAGACATTTAATAAATAGCTCTAATTCTTCTGCACTTCCACTAGATCCTAGTCCCACCTGTACTAAAAAGAAATAGAAAAATATTACAAAGAAAACATCTTTTTCTGACCATGATTGCTGGGGGTGGGAGGGGGGTCAGCCTTAATAGAATGGAGAGCATGAGACAGTGTGAACTATAAAAAAAAACTGCCCAGGGAATAAATGTATGTAAGGGGGTGTCATTCTTGGCCCAGCACCTGCTTCACCCTGAGATCATTCACCGACTGTCCTCCTTGTGGTTCTCCATTACCCACTGTCTGAGTAGGCTAAACTCCACCATTATCTTCGGGGTGATGTCAATCTTCTATAGGTTACCACCTGTACTAGCTTGTGGGTCATGTAGTATCTTCTATTGAGTGCATGTCAGGGGGGGGAAATGTGGTGATGTTTACAGATTTATAATGTATGAAAAAATGCACTGTATACTTGTTTTTGGAATAGAGGACATAGAGCAACACCAGGTAGTCATGAGAAAGTTGGAAATAACCATCAAATGAGGATTGCTTGTGTTCCTACAGCGTTGACCCCGCACAGGCATATTGTGGTCAGGCAGCTAGCAGACGACAAAAGACTGAGGGGGTACAGTGTTGGCTGAAAAATATATAAAAATGATGTTCAAACCTACCAAATGTGTTCGTGTTAAAAAATATGATTTTTATTTTTGTGGATGCCTTGGTACATGCAGTACAATAGAAGGACCAGTGGCAAAAATCTGAAAGGGGTGTGTAACCGAAATAGGGGTGGGGGTAAGGGGAAGTAAGGGGATGATTCTATAAGCGATTGGGGGGTGGGGGGGGGGGGGTTATGGATTTGTCTGTGGCAACTTTGACCTGGAGGTTATAATGATGACCCCAGGGCTTTCAGAGAAGGAGAAGTTTTCTCTGTGTCTGTGGGAGGAGGGAGGGTGGAGTGGGGGGGAGGTGAGTGATGATCAAGAGATTTGCATTTTGTATTGTATACCAGGGGATATGATATCTCAGTGGTCAGAGCACTCGCTTTCCTCCAGCCAAGGTTAAGCAGCATCGAGCGTGGTTATCACTTGGATGGCTGACCGTCACTGCGCCTTGGCTCCAGTTCAGTCCCCCAGTTCACCCAGCTGTTAAATGGGTACCTGCCCTCTTTAGGGTCAGGGAAGGTAAAGCAGCGAGGGAGAGGAGATGGGTGCTGCCCTCAATATGCTGGCCCTAGAGAAGTGAGGTCTCTGACCCCTCGCTCTCCTACGACTTTATAGGTTATGGGACACCTTTACCTTGACCATTACTACTTAAGTCATGGCATATTTCTCTCTATAAAATTTGATCTGCTCCCCCCCCTCACCCACCCGGGAAGAGCACCAACCATTATTGTTTTTATTTTCCTATCTGCAACTGTATTTCTTTCCCTATTAGAGTAGCTTTTTCTACAGAATTTTCTCAGGGACAACTCTTTTTGTCCTTTTTCTGGTTTTGCTTTGGAGGGTTCTTTGGGGGTTTTTTGGGGGGAGGGGGATTTTTTTTTTGCTTTGTTTTTTTGTTTGTGGGGTTTTGTTTAGGTCACTTTCTCTTGAATCTTTCCTTCCTTCCTTCCTTCCTTCCTTCCTTCCTTCCTTCCTTCCTTCCTTCCTTCCTTCCTCCCTTCCTTCCTTCCTTCCTTCCTCCCTTCCTTCCTTCCTTCCTTCCTTCCTTCCTCCTTCCTTTCTTTCTTTCTTTCTTTCTTTCTTTCTTTGTCGAACACTCAGACAGCATCCATTATTGTCACTCTCTCTCTCTCTCACAACACACACAACACACACACACACACACACACAACCACAACACACACACACACACACCACACACACACACACACACACACACACACAACACACACACACACACACACAACACACACACACACACACACACACACACACACACACAACACACACACACACACATACATATACAACACACACACATACAACACACACACACACACACACACACACACACACACACACACACACACACACACACACACACACACACACCTACACATCCCTACCACCCCCTCCTCCTCACACACATACACTATTTTATTTTTATTTATTTATTTTATACCACTTTAAGTCACGAGATTTCTCTGCGTGAAATTCGGGCTGCTCTCCCCGGGGAGAGCGCGTCGCAACAAGAGCAGCGCCACCCTTTTTTTTTTCTCTGTTTTTTTTTCTTTTGGTCTGCAACTGTATTTGTTTCCCTATCAGAGTGGCCACCACCACCACCACCACCACCACCACCACCACCACCACCACCACCACCATCTTTGTCAGACCAAGCAACTGCAAAGCCTCTGAGGAACGGTCAGGTCAGATTCTTCATGGGCCATGAGTGCACAGTCATGTTCAAAGAGATCATCCTGAAGGAGAGCTGAGAGTTTCTCTCTATGTTACTGTTTCTGTTACTATTACTGGTCCCGTAACCCGCCAGGGTCGTAGGGGCGCTGCATGGTGGACGAACGGTGGACCAGCTGGCTCCACTTAGCGCGGTCGTGGGCGAGTGCCTGGGTGACACTGAAGTCCTCCCCTGTCCAATCACGGATGTCGTCGGCCCACTTTCTCCTCTGTCTGCCCCGTCTTCTCTTCCCCTGGACTGATCCTTGCAGGATGGTCTTTGCAAGTCCTTCTGAGCGTGTTACGTGCCCATACCATTTGAGTTTCCTCTTTTTCACCGTGGTAAGTAGGTCTTCATAGTCCTGCACTTGTTGAGTGATCTTTCTGCGGACTTCATTGTTGGTGACATGGTCCTTGTATGAGATGCCAAGGAGCCTTCTGAGGCATCTCATTTCTACTGCTTGGATCCTCCTTTGTAGGTCTGCGTTCAGTGTCCATGCCTCACATGCGTAAAGCATGAGAGAGATGACTAGCGCGTTTAGTAACTTTACCTTGGTTCCGAGAGGGATGTTTCTGTCTCTCCATATGGTCTTCAGTCTTGCCATTGCTGCTGCTGTTTGTGCCGCTCTTGCTAGGATTTTGGTCTTCGATCCTTCCTCACTTATGATGGCTCCAAGGTACTTGAAATGGTCAACTGTCTCCAGTTCTTTTCCGCTGACAGTGATCTTGGTGGTGATTGGCTGGGCACTGTTTGACATGAGCTTGGTTTTCTCGGCGCTGATTTCCATGCCGTATCGTGAGGATATTTCGTACAGTTGCTTCACTAGGTTGAAGCAACTGGACGAAATATCCTCACTATGTGGCGGACGACAAAAGAAGAACCACCCAGGAGGTCACCTACATTTCAACACAGCAGGTCGGTGGTCTAGTGGTACAACCACTCGTCTACAACGTAAAAGGCCATGTAATTAACTGCCATCTAAATCCAAATTTTCTACCATAAAACTTCTTCATTTTCGTCAAACGCTCAGACAGCGACTATTATTGTCTAACATATGAGCGAAAATGCGTTGCGCTGCCGTTAAGCACCTGACAAGTCAGGCCCAGCGTATCCGATTTGGGTATGGGAGAGAATTGTTATTTTTAAGTCTTTCTGGAAGAAAAGGCAGGTGAGTTGACCATTCATGCAAATGGTTCACCTTCCATGCAAACATCAGATACAACACACAAGCAAACAAACAAAGAGATGATAGCACTGCATCTCACCTAAATCTGTTAAAGTATGATGTTTTTTGAAATTTCATTGCATAACATTTTTTTTATCCATGGCAAATATTTTGCT
>CM054147.1:52439082-52441582 GCA_028751875.1 Rapana venosa | reverse complement strand
CCAGCATAGCATCAACAGGATCTGCCGCTCCAGGATTGGGCTCTACAGCCACAGTCGGCGCTGCAGTTCCACCACTGACTGACTGACCCACGGCGCATTCTCCATTGTCTCCCGAGACAGACGGATGCCATCAAGCATCAACAAGCAATTAGCTTCTGTTTTTGTCCCTTCTCTTTGTTTCTGCCTTGTTCCTCTTCTTCCTGTTGTCACTTCCTTCTTGTCTATTTTCTGCCTTCTTGGTCCATTCTCCTGACTTTTTTCTAGAAAGACTTAAAACATAATAGTTTTCTTCCACGTCAAAGTTAGATGCGCTGGGCCTGACTTGTCAGGCGCTTAGCGGCAGCGCGACGCATTTTCGTTCATATGACAGACAGCAATAGTTGCTGTCTGAGCATTGCACAACGACGACGAAGTCGAAGTAGAAGGAGAAGAAGGAGAAGGAGAAGGAGAAGAAGGAGAAGGAGAAGAAGGAGAAGGAGAAGAAGGAGAAGGAGAAGAAGGAGAAGGAGAAGAAGAAGAAGAAGAAGAGAGAAGAAGAAGGAGGAAAAGAAGAAGAAGAAGAAGGAGGAAAAGAAGAAGAAGAAGATGAAGAAGAAGAAGAAGAAGAAGGAGGAGAGGAGGAGAAGGAGGAGGAGGAGGACGAGGAGGAGGAAGAGTAGAACGCAAAAAAGAAGAAGAGTTGCGAAGAATTGCGAAGAAGAACTACGAAGAAGAATTGCGAAAAAGAAGAAGAATTGCAAAGAAGAAGAAGAAGAAGAAATTAGTTTATCACCACCATTACTACCAGAACAGTAACAACAACAACAACAACAACAACAATAACAACAGTTAGAAAAAAATACAGAGAAACAACGACAGCGTTGACAACAACAACAACAACAACAACAAAGCGACAGAAGTAAGAACAGAAAAAATGCAAAAAACAAAACCCGAACAAATCCAGACCAAACAAGGAAGAAGACGAAAAACAAACACACAAACAAACACACAAATAAACAAACAAAAACTCGGGCAGCGAATCAAGTCAAGGAGGAAAGGATTTTACAACTGATGGGCAAAAACAAAATAACAAAAAACCCACTGTGCACAGACCTGATAACAACTCTCTTAAGACCAGATTACATCTTTTTAAAAAAAAGACTGGAAAGAAAACCTAAAACAAACAGCTAGCAGTACAAACGGAATATACGCACACAACAACAACATAGCATATTGATGAAACACATACCCCCCAACAATTTTTTTATTTTTAAAAACCCAACAAACAAACAACAACTACAACAAACAAAAGAAAACAAAACACGGAAAACCAAACAAACAACAATAGTGCAAATGAGTAAGCAAACGAAAACATAGTATATTGACGACCACCCTAACCCCCCCTCCCCTAACCCCCCTCCCCCTAACCCCCCTCCCCCTCCCCCATAAAACAACAACAAAAACAAATAAAAGCACGAACAAAAACAGTGTAAATGAATAAACAAACGAAAACATAGCATATTGACGACCTCCCTCCCCCCACGAAGGTAAAAGTAAAGGTAAAGGAGTCCCATAACCTATAAGGTCGTAGGGGAGCGAGGCGTCAGAGACCTCACTTCTCTAGGGCCAGCATATTGAGGGCGGCGCCCATCTCCTCTTCCTCGCTGCTTTACCTTCCCTGACCCTAAAGAGGGAAGGTACTCATTTACAGCTGGGTGAACTGGGGGACTGTACTGAAGCCAAAGCGCGCAAACGGTCACCCATCCAACTGGTAACCACGCTCGACGCTGCTTAACTTGGCTGGGGGAAAGCGAGTGCTCCGACCACTGAGCTATCCCGTCCCCACGAAACAACAACAAAAACAAATAAAAACACGACCAAAAACAGTGTAAATGAATAAACAAACCAAAGCATAGCATATTGACAAAACACCAACGCCTGCGCCCCGACCCCCCCCCCCCCCCCCCCCCCCCAAAAAAAAAAAAAAAAAAGGAAAAAAGAAAAGCCAAACAAAAACAAAACAAAACAAAACAAAAAACACAAACAGCCAGAGACAAAGATACACACACACACACACACACATACACAGAACACACACACACAGAACAAACACAGAAAACACACACACACACACACACACACACACACACAGTGCAGATGATTAAACAAATGAAAACAGAGCATACTGACACCCCCCTCCCCCACCCTGCCCCCTTTCCCCCTCCAAGAAAAAAACCCAACAACAGTACAGATGAATAAAAAAACAAAAACCTCGCATATTGACAAAACACCAACATTCAAACAAACAAAATAGTGCATATGGATAAATAAACAACAACATAGCATTTTGACGTTACACAACCCCTCCCCCCACCTCCATCCCCCATCCCCCAAAACAAAAATCAAAACAGCGCAGATGAATAAACAAACCAACAACAAAGCATACTGACAAAACATCAAAACCAACAACAAAGCAGAGCAAGAAACAAACCACATATAGACAATATTTTACGAAGCACAA
>CM054147.1:52414082-52421582 GCA_028751875.1 Rapana venosa | reverse complement strand
TGTGCTTACGAATACCGAGATTCAACCAGTCCACTGTTGGCCGTCGCTCTTTCTCTGTTTCTGGTCCAGTGATCTGGAATGACCTCCCTCTCTCCCTTCGCCAAAAGCCTGCTTGTGGCACTTTTAAATCCAGCCTCAAGACATATTTATTCCAAATCTGTTTTCCCCCCTTTTTGTTTTATCTGAAATCTATCTCTGCCTAAAACAGCTCAGATTCCACCACCCTGCCAAAGTGTACAATCTGTGAGTGTGTGTGTGTGTGTGTGTGTGTGTGTGTGTGTTCATGTATGTACATTTGAATTTGTTAACTCTGTTAATTGTTATTGGTTGTATGTGTAATGGTGTGTTGAAATCAAGCACTTTGATTTCTTTTTGCAAGATATAGCGCTATATAAATACCATTTATTATGATTATTAGTATGAAATGAGACAAATAGATACACACTATTAAGCAGCGGATTCATTGGGTAAGAAAAATAATGAGCATGAGAATAGAAAGAACAAGAAAAATATGAAAAGACAAAAACCCAACAAAAACAAGCAAACACACAATAGCCTCAATCCAAAAAATAAAGCAGAAGAAAGAAAACATACAACAAAAACAAACAAGCAAGCTTAAAACAAGAGACCAGCTAGATTAAGAAAGAAAACAAGGAACATAGTTAGCAGAATACACAGAAAAAAAGAAATAGTCGCCAAATTTCAAACAAAAAAAAATCTAACAACTGGATCAAACAGACTAAAGAGAGAGAGAGAGAGAGAGTGAGAGAGAGAGAGAGAGAGAAAGATAGAGAGAGAGAGAGAGGGAGGGAGGGAGAGAGAGAGGGGGGGGGGGAGAGAGAGAAAGAGAGAGAGAGAGAGAGGGAAAGAAAAAAGAATGCGAACGAATATAACCCCCCAAAAAATTTAAATGATAAAGGATTAACAAGAAAAACAAATGAAACATGAATTACAAGGTTCACTGCTATAGAGAAGAAAAAATGAGAGAAAAAAAACAGAAAGAAGAAAGTAAAAAGCCTAAAAAATGATGAAAAAAAAACGAAAAGAACACAAGAATAGATACATAAAATAAAAACAACAACAACATGAGATCCAAAACAAGAATTCAAATAGAGTAGTAGAACAAAAATAACAGAGAAAAAAAACCAACAAACAAAATAAATAAACAGAAAAAGAAAAACAAAACGCCATCACCAACTCCAAAACAAGCTTAGAAATTGTCTTCAAGTACGAAACTTAGAAAATGACAAAAAAGTAGGCAGGGCAATTTTGGCAAAATGCTGGCAGCATCACATTGATACCTGATACCAGGTGTTAGGAAGTAGAGTATATTTCAACAGGAAAAAAGGATGGAAGGAAGGAAGACACTAGAGATAACAGATACAGCATTTTCTCAAAAGGAGGAGGCTGAAAGAGAGAGGGAAAAGCATAACACGCACAGAGTGCCAGTATTGCGAGTATTTCAGTATCTACCTGCCGTAGTGTGTGATGAGACTAACAGGTGTATTGTCTTGTTGTTGTTGTTGTTGTTGTTGTAGTTGTTGTAGTTCTTGTTCTTTTCTTCTTGTTCTTCTTGTTCTTGTTTTTTGCTGTTCTTCTTCTTGTTCTTCTTGTTCTTGTTCTTGTTCTTGTTCTTCTTCTTGTTCTTGTTGTTGTTGTTGTTCTTCTTCTTCTTCTTCTTTTTCGCAATTCTTCTTCTTCTTCTTCACAATTCTTCTTCTTCACAATTCTTCTTCTTCTTCTTCTTCTTCTTCTTCTTCTTCTTCTTCTTCTTCTTCTTCTTCTTCTTCTTCTTCTTCTCTCTTCTTTTTCCCTTTGTCTTCTTCTTCTTCTTCTTCTTCTTCTTAGCAATTCTTCTTCTTCTTAAGCAATTCTTCTTCTTCTTAGCAATTCTTAGCAATTCTTGTTGTTGTTGTTGTTGTTGTTGTTGTTTGTTGTTTGTTGTTGTTGTTGTTCTTCTTCTTCTTCTTCTTCTTCTTCTTCTTCTTTCTTCTTCTTCTTCTTCTTCTTCTTCTTCTTCTTCTTCTTCTTCTTCTTCTCCTTCTTCTTCGCAATTCTTCTTCTCCTTCTTCTTCGCAATTCTTCGCAATTCTTCTTCTTCTTCGCAAAGCTTTGCAATTCTTCTTCTTCTTCGCAATTCTTCTTCTTCTTCGCAATTCTTCTTCTTCTTCTTCCTCGCAATTCTTCTTCTTCTTCGAGCGCTCAGACAGTAATGAACTAGTGTGAATTAAAAAGAAAAAACGAAAACGTGCAAACATTATCAATTATTTCTTTTCTCTTCTGTTCATTGTTTCCTCTGTCTTTAAACCTGCTTTAAGGAGGTAGATGTAGATGATTTTGGAATGGTGATAGTTGGGGTGGGGGTAGGGGGTGGGGGATTGGGGGTGGGGGTGGGGGTGGGGGGTCGAGGCTTGTACTTGCCATAGGAGATATTCCAAGGATAAAAGAGAGCGGTCTTCTGGCTTTTGGCAGCATTGAAGATGAGATAAACTTTAATGTTTCTTCTGAAGAGAAGCGTTTCTCGTGTCTTCTTTCAATTCAGAGCGTTTTGGGGGGAAAATAGTGAATTGTCAGCATTTCCGTATCTTTTAAGCTTGTTTTGATGATGCCTTAGAAAAACATCTAAACTGTTATGTCTTTGTGTGTCTGTCTCTCTGTGGTGTCTCTGTGGTTGTGTCTCTTTCTGCCTCTGTGTCTCTGTACGTTTGTCTGTCTGTCTGTTTGTCTCTGTCTCTCTCTGTCTGTTTCTCTTCTCTGTCTGTCTGTCTGTTTCTCTGTCTCTGTCTGTCTGTTTCTGTTTCTGTCTGTCTCTGTCTGTCTGTCTCTGTCTCTCTCTGTGTGTCTATGTCTGTGTCTTAAATACATACATACATACATACATATTATCAGAGAGAGACAGAGAGAGAGAGAGAGAGGAGAGAGTGAGAGAGAGAGAGAGAAGAGAGAGAGAGAGAGAGAGAGAGAGAGAGAGAGAGAGAGAGAGAGAGAGAGAGAGAGAGAGAGAGAGAGAAGAGAGAGAGAGAAAGAGACACACACACGCACGAACGCATTCACGCACACACACACACACACACACACACACACACACACACACACACACACACAAACACACACACACACACACACACAACGCCACGACTACATCCCCAAGAGCTTTCACAGTATTGATGGAACAATGTCTTGGGGTTGCTGGAATCAACCTGACTCACGCCGGTTTGGAGCGGAGAAGGGTGGAGACTATAGATTTTGTATGAGCGCTGATAAGGTCTCTCTCTAGTCTGTCTGTCTGTCTGTCTGTCTGTCTCTATGGACAGACAGACATGGCAAAAGGAGAGATAGAGACAGACAGACAGAGACAGAGAGAGAGAGAGATGACAGGAAACTATACAATTCTGATAAAGCCACAGCTATGCGAAAAGAAAATCTTGACCCCTAGATACTTCACAGCAGTGGATAGAGGGACTGATGTATTGCCAAATTGTATTGAAGCTGTTGTAGTGGAAGATTGGAAGAAAGCAAAAAATATAAACCTTCAAAAAACAAGCAAGCAAAGACAAACCAGTATAGCTTAGACAGAAAAGCAGAACAAAACAAAACATAATAATAAACATTCACAAAACAAAGACAAACCCGTACGTTAGAAAAAAAAAGCAAAACATAAACCTTCACAAAACGAACAAAAACAAACCGAATGGTTTAAAAAGAAAAGCAAACAAAACAAATAAGAAACAAACAAAGACAAACCGATATAGTTTAACAAGAAAAGCAAACCAACATTCGCAAAACAAACAATACAAAAACAAAGACAAACCGATATAGTTTAAAAAGAAAAGTAAACAAACATTCGCAAAACAAACAAAGACAAACTGATATAGTTTAGAAAAAAGAAAAAGAAACAAACATTCGCAAAACAAACAAGACAAACCGATAAAGTTTAGAAAAAAACAACAAGCAATAACATTCACAAAACAAACAAAGAAACAAACAAAGACAAACCGTATAATTAAGAAAGCCCCCCCCCCCCCCCCCCCCCACACACAACACACACTCCAAAAATAATCTTCACAAACAAACAAAGAAGCCAGCTATAACAGAGAAAGAAAACAGGGCAAGGGATAAGCAAGGGAATAAGAGACAAGCTGTAGAACATTGGATAAGATAAATAAAATAAACGAACAACACCATATTATATAGAAAGCCAAACAAAACCAGAATAGGCAAACAAATAAATCACCAGCAAAAAAAGCAGAGGAATAAAAAGCATGCCACAAAAATAACAACAAAATTACCAAGCTCAAAAGAAGAGACCAGTTGGATTAACAAAAAAACAAAACAAAACAAAACAAAAAAGGAAACACAAGTAGTTGAGAGCAAAAAGAAGCCCCTGTCAACTAATCCTACTGAAAGAGGGATTAACCGGATTAGAGAAGAACAAAAAAAGAAAAAAAACAGGAAAGAAAGAAGAACAAAAACCGAGAAAAAATGCATACAAGAAAGATTCAAAATGAAAAACATGAAAAAGAAAATTCATATAACGCACAGACATTAACTTGAATAGAAAAACGTAGGAAGAAGAGTAAAATAAAGGAAAGGAAAGATGGAATGAAGAAAAAAAATCAGAAAGAAGATGAGAAAATATAACCAATAATGATAAACGCATATGAGATCCAAAACAAGAACTAACAAAGAGTGAGTAAAAAGGAAGTAAATAAGTGAAATTATGAAAAAGGGTAAAGGTGTGCCATAACCTATGTAGTCGAAGCGAAGCGAGGCATCAGAGACCTCACTTCTCTAGGGCCAGCACATTGAGGGCGGCGCCCATCTCCTCTCCCTCGCTGCTTTACCTTCCCTGATCCTAAAGAGGCAGGTACCCATTTACAGCTGGGTGAACTAGGAGAACTGTACTGAAGCCAAGTCGCGCAAACGGTCACCCATCCAAGTGGTAACCACGCTCGACGCTGCTTAACTTGGCTGGGGGGAAAGCGAGTGCTCCGACCACTGAGCTATCCCGTCCAAAAAAAGAAGTTGAAGAAGAAGAAACAAAATGAATAAAAAGGCAAAGCAGAAACAGATTCAAGCCAAGGAGAATTTGTTTAAAAAGTTAATAAAGTCACACAAAAGATTTTAAAGCTGCTATACCCCCCCCCCCCATACCCCCCCCCAAAAAAAAACAACAACAACAACAACACCCCAACAAAACCCAAACTATTTCGTGCACAAACCTCAAAATAATCTCCCTATGGACCACATTTCACCTCAAAGCAGATCGGACAGAAAGAAGGGAGAAAACTGCTGAACAAATGAACAAACAAGATAACAATGCTGCAGACAAACAAGATAACCCCATCCCCTCAAAAAAGCAAATCAACATTTTTTTCCCAACGTGTACAATAATCGAACCAAAAGAGAACGAAGAGATTTAATAATACGTTCAAATGAACACAAAAGTAGGAATTTTTTTTAAACACGAAAATATATGAACAGAAGAAAAAAGATAGACAAAGGCTCAAAGACAGAAAGCCAAAAAGAAAATAAAAGGAACACAGACTTAGCAAAGTAAAAATTAAATGAACAAAAATGTTTACAGAGTTGAACAAAATCAGGAAAAAACGCGACAAAGGCAAAGAGAGATAGCCAGTAAAAGAAAACAGATATTTACCAAAAACTGCGAAATAAATTAAGCACAATGTTTCCACAGTTGTGCATTTCGTAATATTACAAAAAGCGAAAGAAAAAAACAACTCAACCCACAGTAACAATAGTGAAAAAATATCAGATTGGAAAGAGGAAAGATTAACAACACACACACACTCACACACACTCACACACACACGCACGCACGCACGCATGCACGCACGTACACACACTCACACACACACATACACACACACACACACACGCACGCACGCACACACACATACACACACACACACGCACGCACGCACGAACGCACATACTTTCTCCTCTCACACACACAGCACGCACGCACCACACACAAAACATACACACACACACGCACGCACGCACGCACACACACATACACACACACACACACACACGCACGCACGCACGAACGCACATACTTTCTCTCTCTCTCTCTCTCTCTCTCTCTCTTTCTCTCTCTCTCTCTCTCTCTCTCTCTCTTTCTCTCTCTCTCTCTCTCTCTCTCTCTCTCTCTCTCTCTCTCTCACACACACACACACACACAACACACACACACACGCACGCACGAACGCACATACTTTTCTCTCTCTTCTCTCTCTCTCTCTCTCTCTCTCTCTCTCTCTCTCTCTCTCTCTCTCTCTCTCTCTCTCTCTCACACACACACACACACACACACACACACACACACACACACACACACCACACACACACACACAATTTTTTCCCCCATTTCTGATGCCTCTTCCTTTCCTCGTTCAATTTGCCCATTCTTAATTCCCTCGGGATAATCTCTTCTGGTCTGTTTTGACAAACAGACAAAAAAAGTATTGCATAAGCAAGTTTCCAGAGCATGCGTGTGTTGTGTGCACCATATATGCGAGCTTGCAACACCCCCCCCCCCCACACACACACACATACACACGCGCGAGCGCGCGCGCACACACACACACACCACACACACACACACACACACACACACACACACACGCGCGCGAGCGCACCACCACACACACACACGCGCGGCGCGCACACACATACACACACACTTAACACTCACACTCACACATACACACATACACGCACACACACACACAGCACACACAACTCACACTCCACTACACACACTGCACACACACCACACACACACGCAACACACACACTCTCTCTCTCTCTCTCACACCACACTACACACACCTACACACACACTACACAACACTCACACATACACTACACACACTCACAACATACACTACACAAACTCACACACACTACACACACTCACACTCACACACACTACAAACACACACACACATCACACACACACACACACACACACACACACACACACACACCACACACACACAAACCACACACACTCACACACACACAACCACACACACACACACACACACTCACACACACACCACCACCACACACACACACCACACACAACACACACACACACACACTCTCACACACACACACACACACTACACACACACACAAAAAAAAACACTCTTCCACACTACACCCACACTACACACACACACACCACACACACACACTCACCACACACACACCACACACACATACACACACAACACCACACACACACACACACTCTCACACACACACACACACTACACACACACACACACACACACCACACACACTCACACACACACACCACACACACACTCACTCACACACACACCACAACACACACACACCACACACACCTCTCACACACACACACACATAACACACACACACACACTCTCTCACACACACACACACACACTAAACACACACCACACACACACACACACCAAAGAC
>CM054147.1:52399082-52409082 GCA_028751875.1 Rapana venosa | reverse complement strand
CTGTCTGTTTCCGTGTCTCTGCCTCCTGTCTCCTGTCTGTCCTCTTCTGTCCTGTCTCCGTCTGTCTGTCTCTCTGTCTCTTTTGTCTGTGTCAGTCTGTCTGTCAGTCAGTATATCTCTATTTCTCTCTCTCTCTCTCACTCTCGTCACTCTCTCATCTCGTCTTACTCTCCATCTCATCTCTCTCTCTCTCTATCTATCTATCTATCTATCTATCTCGCTCTCTCTCTCTCTCTCCAATCTCTCTCTCGTCATCGCCTCTCATTCAAGTCTCTCCTCTCTCTCTCTCTCTTTTTCTTCTCTCACTCCCTCCCTCTTTTTCCCCGATATTTATCTCGAATTTTGGAGGGTTTAATTCCCGTCCCTTCTGCATTGAATAACCTAGTCTTTTCCCTCGTCCCTTCTTCTGTCCTGTCTGTGTGTCTCTCTGTCTCTGTCCCTCTGGTCTCTGTCCACTGTCTCGTCTCTCATCGTCTCATCTCTCTCTCTCTCTCTCTCTCACTCTCTTCCCTCCTCTCTCTCTTCTCACCATCCTCTATCTCATCTCTATCTCTTTCCCTTCTCACTATCTCTCTCTCAGGTATCTTGGGAAATTAAATAAAATCAAACGGGAAGAAGAGAGAGACATACAGACAGACAGACAGACAGATCAATACCTTCGATGAGACTATAAACCGAGCCCGTGTGCGAACACAGGAAGAACATCTTGCGCACACTTTAAAAATCCTGTTCCGCTGTTCGCAAAGTAGGCCATTGTGTGCCGGTGGGAACAGATACAAACTTTAAAAAACCGCATACACACGGGGCCAAAAAAAAGAGAAAGAATTAAATCTAGGGCTTTGATTTTGTTGCTTTACAAGATTCAGCGCTATAATAAAATTCCAAACATTATTATTATTATTATGTATTATTATTTTATACAGACATACGAGCACACAACACACACACATACACACACAAGGCAGACTAACAAACAGATTAGACAAGAAATACAAACATACAGAAGGCAAAAGAGGATAAACCGATTTTCTTCCTCTGATTATTCTCTCCGCCCCACATAACTACTCCATCTACCTCCCAACCCCCTATCTGCCTTGACCATCTCTCTCTCATCTCTCTCTCTCTCAATCTCTCTCTCCACCTCCTCTCTCTCTCCCACATCTCATCTCTCACTCACCTCTCTCGTCACTCTCGGGGGGGGGGGGGGGGGGGGGGGGGGGGGGGGGGGGGGGAAAGGGGGGGTAAGGGGGTTGGACGGGATAGCGAGTGGTAGAACATTGCGCTCGCAATCTACAAGACTCCGGTTCGATCCGTTCAAATGTGGGATAATTTCCCCTGGTAGTTAACATCAGTGCAGGCGTCCACTCTTCCCCAAAAGTCCTCGGATGAGACTATAAACCGAGGCTCCTTGTGCGAACGCGGTGTGCAGAACATCTTGGGCACAAGTTAAATCCTGTTCTGCTTTTCGTAAGCGAAGGCCATTGTGTGCCGGTGGGAAAAGAGACAATTTACAAAACCGCAATACACACAGGTGTCATAAAGCACATATGTGCTTATTCCATTATGTAAATGAGAATAAAATGAAACAAAATTATTTAAAAAAAAATTAAAATCTCTCTCTCTCCTCTCTCAACTCTCTCTCTCTCTTCTCTCTCCTCTCATTCTCTCTCTCACTCTCCTTTCATTGTTCTCATCCTCTGTAAAAGAGTCCTTAAACCCCTAAGTAGTCGTAGGGGAGCGAGGCGTCATAAACCCTCACTTCTCTAGGGGCCAGCATATTGAAGGGCGGCGCCCATCCTCCTCTCCCTCGCTGCATTACCTTCCCTGACTCCTAAAGAGGGCAAGTGACCCATTTACAGCAGGGTGAACAGGGGGAACAGTACTGAAGGCCAAGGCGCGCAAACAGGTCACCCATCCAAGTGGTAACCTCGCTCGACGCTGCTTAACATTGGCTGTGGAAAGCGAGTGCTCTGGACCACTGAGGCTATCCCGTCCCCTCAGTAAACATGCGTGGTTAATAATGAATAAACGCACTCCCTTTTCAACTGTTGGTGAGAATGCCCTTACAATTTAAACTGAAAAAGCCACACGAGAAAGGCAAATTACACTTTAGGACATGAAACGGCATCAATTTTTGGGTCTCTTTACCCAACAAAAATACAAACGAGAGCGAGAGAGGGAGGGGGGGGGATATAGGAGGGGGAGAGTAGATGGGGGGATTGGAGAGAGAGAGTTTAAGAGGGAGCAGAAAGTTAGAGAGAGAGGTGGAGAGAGAGATGGAGGAGAGAGGGAGTGGGAGAGAGAATTGGAGGGAGAGAGCTAGAAGAGAGAGGAGGGAGAGGGGAGAGAGAGAGAGATATGAGAAGAGAGAGAGAGAGGAAGAGAGAGGATAAGAAGAGAGGTAGAGGTGTGGAGAAGGGTGGAGAGAGAGTAAGAGAGAGGGAGAGTTAGAGAGAGCCAGAGAGAGGGGGGAGGGAGAAGACGCTAGAGAGAGGATAGGTCGGGGAAGGTAGATTATTTTGATTATTATTATTTTTATGTATTTATACCTATTTCGAGATAATGGAATAAGACACTCACTGTGCTTTTTTCCATGTATACCCGCGAGTATTCAGTTTTGAGAATATGTGTCATCCGTTCCCACCGCACACAAGGGCCTACTCTTCAGAAAAGCGGAACGGTGTGCGCAAGAAGATCTGCGTGCGTTGGAACACGGGGCCCTTCGGTTAGAATCGTCTCGCACGAAGGACTATTGGGAAAAGTTGAGGTCTGCACTGATGTAAACTCCAGAGAAAAAATTATCATGAACGAGATTTCAAACCCGGTAGTCAGATCACGATTGCATCACTCTAACCACTATGACTAGAACCCGACCCCCGGAACAATAAAGAGAGTGGGAAGAGAAGAAGAGAGAGAGAGAGAGAGAGAGAGAGAGAGAGAGAGAGAGAGAAGAGAGAGAGAGAGAGAGAGGAAGAGAGCGAGAGGGAGAGAGAGAGGGGGAGAAGGAGCGAGAGGGAGAGAGAGAGAGAGAGAGAGAGAAGAAGAGAGAGCGAGAGAGAGAGAGAGAGAGAGAGAGAGAGAGAGAGAGCGAGAGAGAGAGGGAAGAGGGAGAGAGATGTGAGAGAGAAGCTAGAGAGAGAGAGAGAGAGAGAAGAGAGGAGATGGGAGAGAGAATGAGAGAAAGAAGAAGATGGAGATGGAGAGAGAGAGCGAGAGAGAGAGAGGGGGGGAGAGAGAGAGAGAGAGAATGGGGAGAGAGAGAGATAGAAAAGAGAGAGAGAGCCCCAAAAAACTATTTTCAAAATGTTCTATCTCCCCCCATCCCCCCCTCTCCCCTCCCCTCCCTCTCTTTCATCTTCACTCCAGCCAAATGTGTCGTAAAATAGTAAGTTCTTTTAAAAAAAAAACCACCACACACACTTTGGACTGAAGTTTTGTTCAAGTTGAGTATCTATAGAAGAATGGGGTTGGTGTGTGAGTTTTCCAGGGAGTGCATCAACACGGAGCCACACATCTTTTTTCGCACTAGTGGAAAGGGTAGGAGGAAGAGAAGGAGAGGAGGAGGAAGAGGGAGGGATATATTCTACACCAAACAAGCCATCGTGGACAAGTGCTGAGGGTTCGTGTGTTCGAGCCTTGTGGTGTATTGTGAAGTGGAATGTGGTGAATCGCGTGGCATGGATTCTTCTTCAACTTAAGGTGAGTGTTAAGATTTCGTGTTAGTGTGTAGTGATGTGTGTTGTGTGTGGTGTGTGGGGTGGAATGTGTGGTGGTGTATGTTGTTGTTGTTGTCCTTCGATTTTACGATCTGTTCACATCATCAGTGATATTAGACGAGAAAAAAAAACAAACAAACAAGGGGTGTATGAGAATTGAGATGGTGGTGGAAGCGCCTTACTGAAAAAGCAAGGGGGGGGGGTGGGGGGGAAGTAGTCTAATCATTTAAAAAAAAAAAAAAAAAAAAAAAAAAAAAAAAAAAAACCGGCGCAAAGCAAAAGATACCAAAAAAAAAAAAAACCAAAAAAAAAAAACAAACTCCAAACCGAAACAAAAACATAAAAAGTTATATAAACGTTACTGAAACTAACTATAGAACCAAGATGTCCTATAGGACTATGCCAGAGACCTTTCTATTGCAAATCAAAAACTGCCAAAATCAAATTATGAATATGCTCTGAAAGTTCTATCAAAGAGGAGTATTCAGAAAACTAACGGGGTAAAAAAAAGCTTTTTGTATCTTCCAATCAAAAATAATTAGAGTATTAGAGAATATTCGCACACACATAGAACATATACCACTGTTTCTACTGAAATTGGCTACGAATGCATTAAGTATTTTATTCTATAATAAAAATAACAATTCACCTGCTATCTTGCTGTGGAGAATATTTGATCCAATGCCTTAGAATGGGCTCAAGAAATGGCTCACAGAGACTCATGTTTGCTTTATCAGTTTTGATGACAGATCTTTTAGAAACTCCGCTTTTAGGTGATAACGTTTCTGCGACCCTTTTTTCCATGATGTTTTTTCTACTAAGTGGTATCCCTCAATGTAGATGAAACAGGCGCGAAGCAATGGTTGCAGATTTCCCCTTCATAGTTTGCAATGTGCTATTTCCCTTCATGCTTTGCAAACCTCTTTTAGAGGAAGGCAGCTACTATCAGCCCACTCAATTGGAAAATCCACTGTTAAGGCACCCGACAGAAAGTGACATTTGAGCCCTTGTAAGGTTTATAAAGGTTAAAAGTTGTATGACATGAATAATCTCTAAATGCAATGTTTGAAAGTTTTCTTTTACCACATGAGAGGCTATAAAAAGCAACCAATACGACTTAGAATCAACCAAATAACGAATGAAATAATACACAATGGTAAATCAGAACATTAAATTAGAGCCATTAAGGACTATGTGCTAACTAATTCACCGCCTGGTCCGTAAAAATCGAAATGAAGATTACCAACAAGAATGATTTATTCAATTAAATTAAAAAAGAATGTATAAAAACCACAAATGCAGAACCTGTTTCTTTATTACCGCCATAAACCAACGTGATCATCAGTATAAAAATTAGTAAATGATTGAAAATACTTATGATGGATGTGGGAGATCGAAACATCAGAAACCATAATGAACAGAACTCATCTCTTTTTACATTAGTTACCCTCTATGTCGAAGTGTGCTCTATTTTCATACTTCCACGAATGACAAAGGTAACATAAACCCGAAATAACGCCTCATCTCGTTTTGTCCATTCTTGTGTTTGATTGACATTAGAAATGGTCCACATAGAATCGGACACATATGTGTTTATAGGCAATCTAAATAAGGAAAGATAGTATCTTCTGCTCTTTTAGGAAACTGTAATTCAGAATTTAACTTCTACTATTCTACTTCCTCAGAGATGAAATTTTTCCAGTCGTTCAGTATCTTAAAGACCAATATATAGCACATGCCAGTTTGAAGGTAATCATCCAAGCAATGTACCAACTTCAAAGGAACGTTCCCCCATAGGCTGATTTATGCATGAATACGGAACACCAAGTGCAAAGCCTAAAAGCTTTGCAGTCTAACGTCTACAAACATTGTAGCTTTTTAAGTAAAGATTTTGGAGCGCTGAAAAAGATTTCTTTCTTGTCCGTACGAATTAAATATCGAACAACAAGAGATGTAGTAAAACACATTTTAGATTTAAAATTATAAGTCTTGTCACCATAACTGTTTACTAATTATCTTCAGTAAGGATTTGCACTTTCTTGCCTTATGTTAATAAGTTGCACCATCATGTGTATGCCCAAGTTATGCTTTGAGTTAGAATAACACCTAACGAAGAACTATATTGTATTTTGTATTCATTATTTCAGTCCCCCAAACTTAAATCTTGGTAGCGATCCACCTGAATACCTTGAACTTGCCCATTATTAAAAAGGCACAACTTAGTTTTTTTTCTGTGGACAAAGTAAATCCCAGAATTTCTTCAAACATACTTTGACGAGTGTTATAAGCTGGCTTTAGATAATACTCCTTTTTATGTAATTTAACGCTCTTTTTGGAGTATTACGTTTCATAGTAAACGTTTCATACCACATGACATATATCAACATATCCCGCAATTGGTACAATAAAGATATATCCCCTTTGATAAATTCATAGTGAGCACAAAGAAGCAAGATATGTAATGAGGATAGGAGCAATTCACAGAACCTTTGGCTAGTCACCATATGAAGTGCGATCTAACACATTGAATATTCTTTATCTACTCTTTACTATTGAATTTTTTTTCTGTCGTAAAAAAACTTTTGATGTAAAAAATAAACAAGTACCCAGTAAACAACCACACATTCTTAATTTACCTAAAAACTTACATGCCAAACTTGGTCTATTCCCTATCTAATATCTAAAAAATTTGCAAGAAACATACATTCCCTATCTTGCCAACTGCATTTTTTATTATATTTGTGTTGATAGTAAAAACAAATTTTATCAATGGCAATCTATTTTATTTGAAAACCTGCTTGAATGACAGGGATTATTTTATTTTCCTGGCAAGAAAATACATCAACCTTTTAGAATAAATCATTTTTCCATTAGCTATCTTGCCAGTTTGAGAGGTCAAAGCAATATGGTCCTGAAGCTGGTTTTGGTCCAGATTAAGGCATTCCTTCCTTGTTTATGAACTTGGAAATTGACAAAGGACCATCCATTTCCTTCCACTTATACCTTACTGGCAACCTCCCACAAAACCAAACATTTATGAAGAGTTTGTGAGTATATAAATGAAATTTGTTTGTAAATATTTTTCAACCAAGACATTAGAAACTGCATCTGACCCCGAACATACTTTTCCTCTTTTAGAAAGAGTTAGAACGCCATCTCTTACTAACGTTCTGTCCAGTGACATGAGGATCATTAAAGCAGGACGAATTAAACCGTTGCCAGAGACTGGGGGTGGGGTGATCCCGTACGTTCTGTATTAACTTTCTTTCGGTCAGATCTGAATTTTCCAAGCGTTTAAGAGACCAATCCTTAAGCCTCATATGATTACAGAAAAAATGTCTTGCAAAATTTCCTCTGCATCTGCATTTTCTAAGTTTGATGGAAATACTTTATTAAATCTCCAATTGCACTGAGACAAGTTGGATAAATCAAACACCTTTTTTACATTTTCAAGAAATTTAAAACACCCAAACCTTTTTAAGATCTTATGATTTTTGAAATAATTTCAGAGTAACAAAAAGAAGATCCAAAATCTCATCTTATCCGATGCAACAAAAACAAGGTTACAAGTAATTTTTTTGCTTGTTTTTGTTTTACATTAATTTCCTGGACTTTTTAATCTTTAAATACATTTCAATAATATTTAATAAATAAAAGCCGTTTTGTTTTTTTAAACAAAACTGCATCCTCCTCATTCCTCACATGCCTGGTGTCCACCAGATATTTCCCAATGTTTTTATTTGTTTTTATAAGGGTATTTATTTTTGTTGATAGACAAAGAGTCAGCATGAATAATTGTCCCTCAGAAAAAAACTAAACTGAATAAAAATGGTACTATGTGTCATGTCATAATAGCTGTCTATGTTTGTAAGTTTCAAGGATTGCTTTCATCAAACTTTTTTCCAACTGCCTTTATATGTAAATAAATTATGGAAATTTTGTGTCTTCCTTGGGTGACACAGGAAGCTGTTAGTCCACAAAGCGTTTGTAATACAGGCATGTGATCGCTGCCAAGGGTGTCATAGTGGCGTTGACCACCGTCACATCATTCTGATTGTAAAGAAACGCTTGACCACACTCACATATACCCTGGAGCTAATGCAGAAGATATAAGCGATAGATTCTAAGTGCGATTCACTGTACTAGCAAGTGTCGGAATTCTAGAAACAAGCCATCATTAGTAAAGTACAAGGCAGGAATCAACTATATATTCTACAAGCGAATAAGAGATATTTTTTTTTACACAGGAGTCTTAATTACTTAATCCCAAAAGGAGCCAGTGAATTAAAATCAAATCAAAAATCACCTGCTATAAACCACTTTCATTATCTTTAAAGGTTTGTATATCCATTCAGTGTACATATCATTAGTCCCCTAGGTAGGTATAGCAGATACCACATTTATTAATAAAATTCCCCTAATTTTTACGCGTGCTGCACATGAGATGTATTTTATAATCTACGAACCTGGTTAGGCAACTGGGAGGGACATGTGGCCGTAATCCACAACACCCCAGAAGAGTATCTCAAAAAAGACACGTCAAACTATGATTTATTTTTTTGTGCTCTTTTTTTCTTTATTGACAATGTAAATAGCAGCACTGATTTTGGAAGCACATCCACCTGATTTGGTTGGACAGAGTGATAATATAACCAGCAGGCAGCTTAGGTAGTTTGGCCTGGTTACCTTCAGGGATTGTAACACAAGGAAGGACTTGGTATTTAATTGTATTGAAAGAGGATGTTGATTAGATAATTAAATTTTAGTGGAAATAGATCGTAACTACTAGCGGATCCAAACTGGTCATTAGTTTTCAAATACGTTAGGGAAACGAATTATATCTCAGGACTGGTAGTGCATTTTTAAAATACGAATTAATTTATTCAAAAAATATCAACAACAAAAGATAGAAAAAGCAGGACAACACAAACAACTCTACACTCTAAACCCTGCAAAAAAAGCAAAAAATTCAACCAAAAAATATTAACTAAATATGGGGTCCCAAAATGTTTCGCTCTTTATGCGAAAAATAAACACTGCACACTGAGTCAAGTAAAGCAGCTAGATCTACGTGGATATGATTAAAAACTAAACATCACCACAGCTAAGCTATTGCACTACAAGTTGATGTACAAACAGACTAACCAGCACAGTTTCTCACACATCAAAGTAATTGTGCTGTTTTCTGCTGTCTCCCCCAAAGGGGAACTGGAAACACTCCGAAAGGGAAAAATGGCCACTGGCTGGAGGCTGGCTGTACTGGTAATTTTCAGAAACATAGGTGATCTGGTGACTGGTAAACATTTTTGTTGTAAACCCGACGTCTTGGTTTCCTCTTGGCTTTTCCCCCGACTAGAGCATGCACATGTGTGTGTGTGTGTGTGTGTGTACGTGTGTGTGTGTGTTTGTGTGTACGTTTTACGTGTGTGTGTGTGTGTGTGTGTGTGTGTGGGGTGGTGTGGTGGTGTGGGTTTGGGGGGGTTGGGTGTGGTGGTGGGTGTGTTTCGTGGCGTACGTGCGTGGGTGTTGTGCGTTTGTGTGTGTGTGTGTGTGTGTGGGTGGGTGGGTGTGTCGTGCGTACTGCGTGTGGGTGTGTGTGCGTTCGTGTGTGTGGGTGTTATCTTTGTTTGTGTGTGTTCGTGCGTGCGTGTGGGTGTGTGGGGTTCGTGCGTAGTAGTAGTTCTTCCCGTTTAACGTCCTTCCACTAAATAGTGATATCAACAGGGAAAATTGTGTAAAGTGTGTGTTTCCCGTGGGGTGTGTGTTGCGTGCGCACGCGCACGTGCTTGTGTGTGTGTGTGTAGGGGAGGGTATGCATATAACTAATCAATCGCAATAAACAACTATTATGAAACAAACATAAACAAGAATTCGGGAGGGGGGGAAAAAAAAAAAAAAAAAAAAAAAAAAAAGATAACCAACCCCAAAAACAATCAAACAGCAAAAAAACAAACTTTCCAATTCATATAACTTGAAGCTATCCTTATATCAGAGGAGTCCCGAACATAGGAGTATGCTTAATGACAATACAATTCTTTCATTAATGGAATGTCTTTAAGAACTTGCTGCAAGCTACGACTGGGAAGGCAGGGAAGATTTTTTTCAGATCTCTGCATCGTAAAAGAATGTGATCATTGGTAAGAATTTTCACCACAGATACATTTCTTTTTAAAAATTTGTTTTTAAAAAATTTATTAAAACCTATTAAGAGAAACCCAAAATTTCTAATTCTGTAAAATTTCGATTTTATCTACAAAATAATACGGGGTAATATCATCCAAAAA
>CM054147.1:52375448-52398582 GCA_028751875.1 Rapana venosa | reverse complement strand
ACGCACACACACACCCCACACACACACACACTCGTCTGATATCACTTTTTGGTGGAAGGACGTTAAACTGAAGAACTAACTAACTATGCTACACAGCCAACACTGCACACACGGAGTCCTGACACAGCACAAACCACAGGGCACAGGAGGAGGAGGGAGAACTGAATGATGCAGTGGCAGAGATGGTCAGGAAAAGGGAACACGAGTCTGCAGCAAGATGGAGAGGAACACACATATACACCAAGCTGGAATGGTATAGGGTGGAGCATTCAAATGGTGAGACGGAAGACGAAGTACACACTAGACTTTGAATGCTTTAAGAAGAAGCTTGTGAATGCAGAAATGGGAGGGAAACTATACTCAACACGTTGATGGTTTACGAAGAAGTATTCAAATGGGGAGATTGAAGGGAAAATACGCTCTAGTCTTGAAGGAGGACGGGATAGCCTGGTGGTTAGAGTGATGGGCGTTGCGCTTGTGATCTGCTGACCCGGGTTCGAATCTCATTCAGGAAGAATTTACTCTAGAATTAACATCAGTACCAACTCCACTCCCCTTAAAAAGTCTTTTGGATGAGACTAAACAGAGGTCCCATGTGTGAACGCATTATGAACATCTTGCACACATGTTAAACCTTTTCCGCTTTTTGGAAGAGTAGGCCACTGTGTGCTGGTAGAAACGAATGACAAAATTTACAAAACTGCATACACGCGGGGACTGGATGTAAAACTGTACAGGAATGCTTATTCCATTATCCTCGAAATTAAAGAATAAAGAATAAAATTTGCTTTTACGAAGAAGCGTTGAAATGGTGAGATGGAATGGAAAATACATTTAACACTATAGGGATTTACCGGGAAGTATTTAACTGTTATTGTATTTGTTGACAGAATGAATCCTCAAAGCGGATCTGAACTACAGAAAAAATAAATTGGCAGCGTTTGTACGAGGGAAACGTATGGGTCTTCTTTGTCTGTACAGATAAATCTGAAAGCTGGGAATTACTGAAAGCATGCACAAATAACCAGTTTGCAATTCAAGCATCTTTTAACTGTAAGGTGCCTTTAAAACAGATTCCATAACTGATGTGAGATAAATGATAAGCTGAACGCTCTTTGGTGCATTTGTCTCGTAGTTTTATTTATTCTTTTTGTAACCAAATAAATCTTTAAACCATCACCTTCTTTCAGTTATAACACTACAGATCTTTTGAGTGAGGTCAGGAGGATTCTTCTTCTTTATCAAATGCTCAGACAACAACTACAGTTGTCTGTTCTATGAGTAAAAATGTGTTGCGCTGCCATTAAGCACCTGACAAGTCAGGCCCAGCGCATCTACCTTAAGCATGGGACAGAACTGTTACCTTTAAGTGTTTGAGGAAGGAAAAAGCAGGTGAGAGAACCAAGAATGCAAAACATTTACAAGGAGGTGATAGGAAGAAAAGGAACAAGAAGAAACAAGGAGAGGGATAGAAAATAGGGATTCCTAGGATAGAGTTTCCAGAAGGTGGGGATACCATTATTACTGACAGGCCCCTGGTATCCTCATGGGAGGGATGGAGGGAGGGGGAGGGGTCAAGTGGATGCACCAGATGGAGAAAGAACCTCCACACATACCCTGCTATTACATGCAGATGATGTCAGAATGGAAACATAGGTAAAACCACACTTCTGGGATCAGCAGCTGTTATACTGACTGATGTGTCCCCATGACAGGTGAGCTGACATGGCTGTGGACTGTGATACTACACAGCACTGCAAGGATGAAGTAAGGATGCAGGCTACATGGGAACAGGTATGTTGCAATCATAGTGATGGCAAGGAAAAGCAAATACACGTTGAAAAGCAAAGAAGAATTGGGAAAGTAAAGACAACAATTACAGACATGTATTAAACAATCATTTTCACTTGTTAACAAAAGAATTACTGAAAGTAGATCTACGCTGTGGCAAAAGCACTGACACACACAAAAACGAAACCAAACCAAAACAAACCGACAGCATTTCTCTCAAAGAAAACTTACAATCTTCTTCCTCTAAACAGTTCAAACCAAATGCAGGTATAGTAATGTGTTGTGCTAACGCGTAATCTTCCTACAATGTAAGTACCCATTCAATGAAGCTGCCCTGAAACTTAATCCCTCAAGCAATCTGAGGTGAATGGCGAACAAAGAACTAAACACTCCAAAGAGTGTTCAAAGAATGTATGTTGTCATACTTTTCTCAGTGACCAACACTCTCATTTTTAACATTGCAAACATTTTAAGTGGCTACATCAGATTGGGTAAGAACTGCTTATCACAGGCAGATGGTGTCATCAAGAAAAAGCAGCCACAACCTTCCTCCTCCTGTAATCCTCAGCTGTGGCGATGACTGACTGTGGCCCTAAGACAGGGAAGAGCACACAGCTGCAGACTGTGATGCTACACAGCTAACACTGCACACACGGAGTGCTGACACAGCACAAACCACAGGGGACAGTAGAAGGAGGGAGGACTGAATGATGCAGCAGCAGAGATGGTCAGGAAAAGGGAACACGAGTCTGCAGCAAGATGGAGAGGAACACACATATACACCAAGCTGGAATGATATAGGGTGGAGCATTTAAATGGTGAGACGGAAGACGAAGTACACTCTAGACTTTGAAATGCTTTAAGAAAAAGCTTTTGGATGCAGAAATGGGAGGGAAACTATACTCAACACTTCAATGGTTTACGAAGCATTCAAATGGTGAGATGGAAGGGAAATTACACTTAACACTATATATAGATTTACCGGGAAGTATTTCACTGTTGTTGTATTTGTTGACAGAATCATTCCTCAAAGCGGATCTTAACTACAGAACAAATAAATTAGCAGTGCTTTACTGAGTGAAATATGTGCATCTCTTTTGTCTTTACAGATAAATCTTAGAGCATGGAACTGTTGAAAAAAGGCACAAATAATCAGTCTAGAATTCAAGCATCTTTTAAATGAACGGTGCTAGCAAAACAGATTCTAGAAGTGATGTGAGATAAATTATAAGCTGAACGCTTTTTGGTGCATTTATCTCGTAGTTTTCTTTACTTCTGTGTAACCAAATATATCTTTAAACCATTACCCTCTTTCAGATATAACACTACAGATCTTTGAGTGCGATCAAGTGGCGGATTCTTCTTCTTCTTTGAATGCTGTTGTCTGTCATAGGTGCTAACAAATGTCTCGTGCTGCCGTTAAGCGCCTGACGAATCAGGCCCAGTGCATCCGACTTCGGCATAGGGGGGGGGGGGGGGATGTTATCTTAAGTCTTTCTGGGAGAAAGCCATGAGAATGGACCGAGAAGGTGAAATCAGACAACACGGAATCCTGACACAAGTGCAGGCCACAGGGTAGAGGAGGAATTTTATTTATTTTTTATGTTATTCTTTTATATCGAGGATAATGGAATAAGCACTTGTGTGCTTTTTTACAACAAGTCCCCGTGTGTATGCGGTTTTGTAAACTCTGTCATCTGTTCCCACCGGCACACAATGGCCTACTCTTCCGAAAAGCGGAGCAGGATTTAACGTGTGCGCAAGATGTTGTGCATGCGTTCGCACACGGGGCCTCGGTTTATAGTCTCATCCGAAGGACTTTTGGGGAGAGTGGCGTCTGCACTGATGTTAACTCCAGGGGAAAATATCCCCCCTTGAACGGGAATCGAACCCGGGTCGTCAGATTGCGAGCGCAATGCTCTAACCACTAGGCTGTCCCATCCCGAAATGACTGAATGATGCATCAGAGATGGTCAGGCAGAGAGAACACAGACTGGACCAAGATGGATAGCAACACACATACACAACATTTGGTCAAATGGTAAAGGTGTTCCCATAACCTATACGGTCATTGGGGAGACAGATGTCAGACACTTCTGTTTCTCTGGTGGCCAGCATATTGAGGGGGGCTCCCATACCCTCTCCCTCGCTGCTTTACATTTCCTGACCCTAAAGAAGGCAGGTACCCATTTACAGCTGGGTGAACTGGGGGACTGTACTGGAGCCAAGGCACGCGAACGGTCACCCATCCACTTGGTAACAACGGTCAATGCTGGTTAACCTCAGCTTCGGGAAAGTTAGTGCTCTGACCACTGAGCTATCCCGTCCCTTTTCACAGCACGTGACTGAATTACAAAGGATTTAAATGGCAGGATGGAAGGAAAATACACAAAATGGTAATGGCTGCTTAATGGTAGGATCCCTAAATCGAATAATTCCGCTAGGACTCTAATAATAATAATAATAATGTATGGAATTTATATAGCGCTGAATCTTGTAAAGCAACAAATCAAAGCGCTCAGATTTGAATTCGGGCTGCTCTCCCCGGGGAGAGCGGGAGAACGCGTCGCCACTTAGCGCTGCGCCACCCTTTCACCCTTTTTTTTTTTTTTTTTTTTTTTTTTTAATACAACCAAACTCAGGAAAATACACGCACCGCTTTAAGGACATGCACAGAAGCATTTGAATATTATTTTATCGAAAAATTCCTCTATGGCTTTAAGACACCCAAACCAAGAAAAATACACACACTTCGGATGAGACTATAAACCGAGGCCCCGTGTTCGATTGCGTGCAGACTATCTTGCGCACACGTTAAATCCTGTTCCACTTTTCGGAAGAGTAGGCCATTGTGTGCCGGTGGAAACAGATGACAACATTTACACAAAACCGCTTACACACGGGGACTGGATGTAAAAAAGCACATGAGTGTTTATTCCATTATCCTCGATATAAAAGAATAAATAAAATGATAAATACAATATATACAGTTCTGCACAGAAGGATTTGAGTGTTATTTGCTTTATTGAAAAAAAAACCACCCACCACTTCTCAAAGGTTATCTCAATTCCAGAACAAATAAGTCGACACGCTTCTCTTGAGGGGAGCTTATACATAGTTTACGTCTGCATGACGAACTCTGAGAGCGAAGGAATGGCTGAAAATAGGGTAAGATAATAACTCCACACATCAACCACCTTCTCTTTGAAGGTGTTCTTTAACTCATTGTGGTTGTGCCGAAGCTTAAGCTTCCGCACTCTTTTCCTTTACTGTGACGTGCCGAAGCTTAAGAATCGGCAGACTTACGAATTTAAAAAAAAACACAAAGTGATTGTTAACTCGAGGAAAAGTACTCTGGCCTGTAGGGCAATCATTTTTCTAAACACAGTTGCTTTCCTTGACCATAAGCTTTCCTAGTTTTTATCTGTTGGCCAATTTTGTTTGACATGTCAACAAGTGATATCTTTGGGATTTCAGGCACTCCAGTGTTATGATTCTTTAAAAAAATAGTCTGTTGTACAAAAAGTGACATCACATGAATTCAGCCAGCTTCAGGGAAGTTTACTTTGGTGAAAAATCATCACATTACTTCAAGGGGACTAGTTGATGAATAGTTCAAGCCATTTAAGATACCAACCATAATTTTCAAAACTTTTTATTTTTCAGCATTCAGTGACATATTTTGGAAATTTGTAAAAAATAAATACAGTCATCTATTAAAAAACTGTGAAACAATCTCAAAAGAAGACACTATAATATTTTCAATGATGTATAATGTGTATGTCATTATTATGTTGGGTAAGTCTGCTGAATTTTTCAAATATAGCCAAAATCATGCGTCACCACAAAATGGCGGGATCCATTTCACTGCGACTCCAATGAGTTAAAAGAATCCTCGAAGAGATGCGAGGCAAATAATCACTGAAAAGGTCTGTGGTGTTTTGAACAAACCTTTCAAGTTGTCGTGCCTGTTTGTTTCTCTGTTTCTTTTCTGAATCAGTTGGTGGCGCTGCCCTTGTGGCGACGCGCTCGCCCCGGGGACAGCAGCCCGAATTTCATGCAGAGAAATCTGCTGAGTCTTAAAGTGGTATAAATGAAATGAAAAAAATAAATACAAGAAATGAAATCAACGTCTCTTTAAGCCAGCACTTTCTGGCATTCAAATCGTCTGCTGATGCCAGACACGATTTCAAGTCTGTGCCTGGGTATGTACGGTATATATACGTATTCACACAGACAGACACACACACACGCACACAAACACAACACACACACACACATTACACACACAGACTACATACAGACACACACAAACCAACCACACACAGACACAGACACAGACTACACACACACTACACTCTCTCACACACACGCACACGGCAATCTCTCTCTCTCTCTCTCATCTCTCTCTTCTCTCTCTCTCTCTCTCTCTCTCTCATCTCTCTCTCTCTCTCTCACTCTGTTTGATTGTAATTCGTACGATGACATCCGTCAGAAATGCCTCATATTTAATGAAGAAATCTCAAGAATTAGAGATTTAGTTAGCGTTCTCTTGATCGAAGATGAAGAATTTCTAAAATCACTTGCAAAATTTACCTCATTTGCTTGGGACAGCAGAAAAAAAAGAAAACTGCAGCTAATTGATATACCTTTTCAATGTAACACTATTTTGTTTTCCATATTTGTGGAATACGATTTCCATTGGCTAAATTGCCTTATTTGAATGTGAGGGTCGGGTGGTCGATTTGTCCTACACTGTTGCTGATTTGTAGGTAACATGACACGTGTGTGTGTGTGTGTGGGGGGGAGGTGAGGGGGTGTGTTGTGTGGTGTGTGTGTGTGTGTGTGGTGTGTGGTGTGTGTGGTGTGTGTGTGGTGTGTTTTGTGTGTTGTGTGTGTGTGTGCAAACTTGTGACAAATTAATCATTCGGGTTTAATATAAGTTATTGGAGATGCCTTTTCCTTAAATTGTGTTCATATTGTGATCTTTGCCAAAAAGACTGCATTCTTAATGGCAATAAATTACTTTCAGTGTTCAGTATTCTCTCTCTCTCTCTCTCTCTCTCTCTCTCCTCTCCTTTTCTTTTCTCCTCTCTCTCTCTCTCTCTTCAACTCTCTAACATCAGCGTGAACAGACGTTAAATAAGACAACAACAACAATACAAACACACTAATACACACACGCACGCGCACACACACATATATACACCACACGCATGTAAAGCGCGCGCACACACACACACATAACACACAAAAAAATCCACTCACTCACTCACACCACACAAACACACAAAGAAGAGAGAGAGGGTGGGGGGACAGAGACAGAGACAGAGAGAGAGGGGTAAAGAGAGAGACAGAGAGAGACAGGGAGAGAGAGACATACAGACATACAAGAAAGACAGACAGAACGACCCAAAAAACACATACACGCGCGCACGCACACACACACACACACACATGGAGACGGACATACATACATACATACATACATTCATACATACGCAAACACGCCACCCCGCACATACACACATACACCCCCTACACCCTTCCCCAAAACGCACACACACGAGCGCGCGCGCACGCACCCCACACACGTCTGATATCACTATTTAGTGGAAGGACGTTAAACTGAAAACTACTATGGAGACGGATAGACGAGAGAGAGAGAGAGAGAGAGAGAGAGAGAGAGAGAGAGAGAGAGAGAGAGAGAGAGAGAGAGAGAGAGGAGAAGAGAGAGAGAGAGAAAGTGAGAGAGAAAGTGAAGAGGAGGGGCAGAACAGAAAAATTACACAAACGATCGGATAACGCAAAAATACACACACAACACATCACAACACCACACACAAACCACCCACAAAATATTTGTCTCCAAACCCCTTCATAAAACGCAACAAACACCACACACATCCGCACGCACGCACACACACACGACACAAACAACACACACAACCCCTCCCCAAACACACACCACACACCACACACACACACACCAACCCCCACCCCCCCAAACCCCCCCCCTCCACAATAAAATTGTCTCCCAAACCACTCAAAAACGCAAAACACACAAAACCACCCACACCACCACACAACAACCCCTCCCCAACCCCCCCCCCCCCACACAACACCCCCCAAAACCCACACCCCACAACCACCCCCAACCCCCCAAATATTTGTCTCCCAAACCATTTAAAAAAAAACGCAAAAAAACACAACACACACACACACACACACACATACACCCCCACACACACACACACACACACACACACACCACACACCCCACCCAAAACACAAAACAATACACAAAAATACACACCCACACCCACCCACCCACTCACGCCCCACACCCCACACACACACATACACACAAAACACACTTTGACACACGCCCACAACATGGCGACAGTAACCAGCGGGGCTAAAAATTAGCTGTGTGCAAAACAATTTGATGTAAAAAAAAGACTAAAAATCAAAGTCTACGTTCACATGGGGTTCTTGGAGGCCCATACAAAAAAAAAAAAGAAGGGGCCTACTGAACAAGAGGGAAAAGGGGGTTTCCTCCCGCCAAAACCAGGGGGACATCAAAAAGGGTTTCCCAGGTGCAGTCTCAACTGGAAACCCCAGTGACGCCCCAATTTAAACTTTTTCCTGACCACCCGCTGACAGTTCCTTGGCAGCCCCTAAAGCAGGTGATAAATTGCCACTCTGTGATAAGTTTACCTCTTTAGGGGAAAATTTGTGGCGACCAGGGGGTTTTCCCTACTACCAACAGTGCCGACCACAAGAAAAGAAGGCCTGCAAAAACGCCCAGCAGGGTGACCGGGGGGAAAACAGACTGGAACACAGACTGACTTCCCCGGCCCCCCACCTCCCCTTTTTCCGCAACCCCATATGCCGAATTCATAAAAGGAGTCCCACATCACCCAGCACTGACCCCAAAACAGAAAAGGCCCAGGGGAAAAAAAAAAAAAGGCCAAAGAAAATCATTGAGAACCAGCCCCCATCCCTAAAAAAGGGGGGGGGTTTGGGACGAAAATGAATTGGCATGACGTAAAATCAATTTTCTAAGCTGAAGGATAAAACTCTTTTTTCCGACGGGTGCTGTTAGCTCATGACTCAATTTTTTTTTAAGGGGGGAGCCCAAACAGCAATGGGCTGGGCCCTGCCCAAATGGTTTAATTTTAAAAAAGTTAAAACATCGACTTTGGGCCCAAAATCCCCACTTAGTGGTTTGGGAAAAATTGATCCCAAAGGGAACCACAGGCTTTTGGTTATCCACTGCTTTAAATCAATAAACTAAAAACCCCACAGACCCACAAAAGGCCCCAGCCCAAAAAAGGGGGAAACAGGTAAAACCCAAGTAATCCCCTCATTCCCTGACCCAAAAAAGGGTCACCCGCAAAATTGCCCCCCATAAAAGATGAAAATCTTCAGATGAAAGCGATATTTTTAATGCTGTTACTTTTTCTAAATTTTTTAATTTAAAAAATGTTTCCTTAAATTTTCCCTTTGCCAACATAAAGACAAACTACAACCTTTTCCAAAGCCCACCCTTTGCATCTGAACATCCAGGGGTTCCAGCATTCCCCAAAAAAACGTGGGCGGGCATGTCCCAAGCCCTAGTCGGGGAAAACCCAAGGGGAAACCAAGACGGTCGGGTTTCCCAACAAAAATGTTTACCACACCCAAAACCACCTATGCCCTCTAAAAATTTCCCCAGTTTACACCCAAAGCCCCAGCCAGTGGCCTTTTCCCTTTAGGGAGTGAACCATTTCCCCTTGGTGGAGACACAGAGAAAAAGCAAAATTTAAATTTGGATGTGCTGAAAAACCCTGTGACGGGTTAAGCCCAAAGTTTGTACATCAACTTGTAGGGGCAATAGCTTAGCTTTTGGGGGGTTTATTTTTTTAATCAATCCACAGTAGATCTAGTTTGTTTTTTACTTGACTCAGTGGGCAGTGTTTTTTTTTTCCCAAAAAAGAGCGAACTTTTTTGGGACACATAATTAGTTAAATCTTTTTTTGGTTGAATTTTTTGCTTTTTTGCATTTTAGATTTTGATTGTTTTTTTTTTCCTATTTTTGTTGTTGATTTTTTTAAAAAAAAATTTCCGTATTTTAAAATCCCCTACCCGCCCTAGATCAAAAAACGCCCCAACGAAATTAAAAAACTAATGCAGGGGAAAACCTAAAACTATTTCCACTAATTTAAATTATCTAATCCAACATTTTTCCCAAACCCAATAAATACCAACCCTTGGGTGTTAACAACCCCTGAATGTAACCAGGAGCTAAACTCCTTTTAAAGCTCCGGGTTACAATTATCCACCTGCCCCCCAACAGGTGGATCTGCCCCCAAAATCAGTGCAGCTAAACATGAAAAAAAGGGGGGGGATTACTGAAACATGTCCCTCACCATGCCAAACCCGGGTTTCTAGAAAATACACTCAGTGCGCACGCGTAAAATTAGGGGAAAATTTTTAATAAATATTGTATCTGTATACCTACCTGGGGGACCAAATGATTAACACTGAAGGGAAAACACAACCCTTTAAAGATAATGAAAAGGGGTTTTATGGCAGGAGATTTTAATGGAATGCCCTTTTTGGGGAAAAAGGGACTGGGGAAAAAAATACTCATAATCGCTTTTTTTAAGAAAATATAGTTTGATTCCGCCTGTATTTAACAAATAAAGGCAGTGTTTACAATAATTCCCCCGACTTTCCCTAGTCACAGAGCATCACCCCTTAGATCTATCGCAAAATATCCCCTGAAATGGGCTCCAAATGGAGGGGTTCAACGCACAATGACCCCCTTTGGGCAGCGTTTACCTCCCCTGTCATTACAAACGTTTAGGGGAACCAAACAGTTTCCTTTGGGGTCACCCGGGAAGAAAAAATTTCCAAAATTTAATTTAAAAAAAAAGCAGCCAAAAAAAAGTTTGAAAGCTTTCCTTGAAACTTACAACATAGAAAATTTTTGACACTGACAACATAGCCCCTTTTTATATTCCATTTTACGAAAAATTTATTCATGCTGGACTTTGCTACCCCCAAAAAAAATACCCTAAAAAAAAAATAAACATCTGGGAAAATCTGGTGGACACCAATTGAGGAAGCAGTTAAAAACAAACGTTTTTAAATGTAAAAAAAAATTTTTTTTAAAAAAGAAAAAGGGTCAGAAAAAAAATGTAAAAAAAAAAAAAACAAGCAAAAAATTACTGTAACCTTGTTGTAGCTAGGCTTTAAAAGAAATTTTGGGCTTCTTTTTGTACCACTGAAATTTTTAAAAAACATAAAAAATCTTAAAAGGGTTTTTTTAAAAATATCATGAAATGAAAAAAAGGTTTTTAGTTTACCAAATTGTCCAGTGCAAAATTTGGGGAATAAAGAATTTTTCCCTCAAACATAAAAAAGCAGAGGCTTTGCAAAACCCTTTTTTTTTAACCCAAGCACTTGAAAACTTGTCCCCTTAAACCCAGGAACTCAGAACAGACGAAGAAAGTAAAAAAAAAGAACTACCGGGCCCAGTCTCGGCAACGGGTTTTGCAAAATTAAAAGCTCCCAATTCACTGGACGAAATAAAGATCGTTACTAAACTCTTTCTAAAAGAAAAAAATTTTTGTCGGTCAGATGCCGTTTCTAATGAAAAATTTGAAACAATTTTCCAAAAATTTCATTTATCTACTCCACAAACTCTTCAATAAAAGTTGGATTTAGGGAGGTATGCCCTTAAAGTGGAAGGATTTCCCCCGTCTTCCCCGTTCAAAAAAAAAGGAAAGCCTAAAACCCGCAAAACCAGCTACAGACCAAATTTCTTTGACCTCTCACACTGGCAAACTAATAAAAATTAAAAATAAAAAAAGGGGATGTAATTTTTGCCATGAAAATTTAAAAAAATCCCTGTCAATCAAGCAGGGTTTTAAAAAAAAAGATCTGGCCCCTAGATAAAAATTTTGGGTTTTTCTTTTTAAAACAAAAAAAAATCATTTTTCAAGAAGAAAAAATGTTTTTGCAACATTTTTTGATATTAAAAGGGAATGAACCCCAAATTTGGGATGCTAAGTTATTAGGGAAACTTTAAAAAATGGGGTGTTTCTGGGGGACTTTTATTTTTACATCAAAATTTTTTTTAAAAACAAAAAAAAATTTAAGTAAAAAGTAGCTAAATTTATAAACAAGTGTTAAAATCGCTTCATAAGGGACTACCCCAAGGTTCTGTGATAGCTCCCCATCCAAATTTTAAATCTTTCTTCATGATCTCCCAATGAATTTATCAAAGGAAATCATTTTAGTTTCAATATGCGGGTGATATATGCAAAAGGGGTGAACGTTACTAAAACGTAATACCCAAAAAGACGTAAATTTTCATAAAAAGGGGGATATCCAAAACCCCGTTTTATAACATCGACAAATATATGTTTTAAACTGAAATTTTCTTTGTCCACCCGAAAAAACTCATGTTTGCTTTTTTTAAAAAAGGGGATTTAAACCCCGGGGCTCCAAGATTTAAGAAATTTGGGGCTGAAAAAATTGAATACAAAAATACAATAAAATTCTTTTGGTGTTTTTTTCCCAACTTCAAAACTAACTTTTCATACACAAATGAGCACTTTTTTAAAAAAAGGGAAGAAAATGCATAAACTTTCTGAAGATAATAGTAAAAAAGTTCGGGGCAAAACTATTTTAAACTAAAAAGTTTAGCTACATCTCTTGTTTCCCTTCGAAAAATTTTCGGACGGCCCAAAAAAATCTTTTTCAAGCGCTCCAAATCTTTACTTTAAAAAACCCACAAAGGGTAGACTGCAAAGCTTACAGGCTTTCACTTGGAGTTTTTCCCTAACATGCAAAAGCTCTGGGAACGTACCAAGAAGTTGGTTTCATTGCCTTTGATGAATTTTCCCTCCCAAATTTGGGATGTCTAAATATTTTCTTAGAAACAGAACGACTTTAAAATTTCATCTCTGAGGGAAATAGAAGTAAAAACGAACCCCAGTTTCCTAAAAAAAGCAAAAGATAATCTTCCTTTAAAGCCCCCTTAACACATATGTGTCCCGATCAGTGGACCATTCTAAAAGTCAATCAAAACAGAAATTTGGGCAAACAGAGGCGGGATTTTCCTTGTCCATCTTTGGGAAAATGAATAGAGCACACTCACATTTGAGGGAACTAATTTAAAAAAAAATGAGAATCTGAACATTAAAAAATTTTTAAAGTTCGATCCCAAATCCCTCATAAAATATTTCTCATTTTCCCAAATTTTTTAAAAAGATGGATTCACTCCCGGATAATAAAGGGAAAAAGGTTTTAAACTTTTGTTTTTAAACCCTCTTTAAAAAATTTTTAAAAACATTCTATGTTGGTAAACACATTCATTTTTTACGGGGGAATTAGTACAGTCCTTAAAGGGGTCAAATTTTGTTTTTTGATTTACCATTGTTATATTTCAAATCCTTTTTTTGTGTTGGGTTTTAATCGGTAAATTTTATGCTTTTAAAAAACCTGTGGTAAAAAAAAAACTTCAAAAAATTTTCATTTGAGGGTTAATCATCATACACCTTTTTAAACCTTTAAAGGGGACAAATTCACTTTTTTTGGGCCTTCACACAGGGATTCTTTTCCCAAAAGAGGGGCTTATAGAGCTGCTAAAAGAGGTGCAAAGCAAAAAAAAGGGAAAACAGCAACATTGCCGTTGCCTTTTTTCATTACAAGAGGGCTAGCCACTTTTTTAGAACAAACATCAAAGGAAAAAAAGGCACAGAAACGTATCACCCAAAAGAAGATTTCCCCAAACAGATCTGTCACAAAAATGATAAAGCAAAGTCCCTGAGCCATTCTAAGGGTTGCCAAAAATCTCCCCAGCAAGAAGATTTAATTTTTTTTTTATAGGAAATAAACTTAATGCATTCAAACCAAATTTATAAAAAGTAAATTTTTTGTTGGGGAAATATCCTTTAAAACTCAAAAATATTTGAATGTAAAGAATACAAAAGGGTTTTTTTCCCCCCCTTTTCTGAAAAACCCCTTTGAAGCCTATTCAATAATTTTTAAATTTTTGGGTTTGTAATTTCAAAAGGTCTCTGGCATAGCCTAAGGGCTTTGTTAAAAGTTTGTTTTTATTTTAAAGTTTTAAAAATTTTTTATGTTTTTTTTTCGGTTTGGGGTTTTTTTTTTTTTTGGGTTTTTTTTTTTTTTTTTTTTTTTTTATCCTTTTTTTTTTTTTCTTTTTGGGGGGGGGCCCCGGGGGGTTTTTTTTTTTTTTTTTTTTTTTTTTTTTTTTTTAAATGATTAGACTACTTCCCCCCCCCCCCCCCCCCTTGCATTTTTCAGTAAGGCCTCCACCACCATCTCAATTCTCATACACCCCTTGTTTTTTTTTTTTTTTTTTCTCGTCTAATATCACTGAGAGTGAACAGACGTAAAATCGAAGACAACAACAACAACATACACACACACATACCCACCCACCCACCCACACACACACACACACACACACTAACACGAAATCTTAACACTCACCAGTTGAAGACAGAATCCATGCCACGCGATTCACACCTTCCACTTCAAATACACCACCCAAGGCTCGAACACACCGAACCCTCAGCAACTTGTCCACGATGGCTTGTTGGTGTAGAATATATCCCTCCCCTCTCCTCCTCCTCCTCCTTCTCTTCCTCCTACCCTTTCCACTGTGCGAAAAAAGATGTGTGGCTCCGTGTTTGATGCACTCCCTGAAAACACACACACCAACCCCATTCTCTATAGATACTCAACTTGAACAATCTTCAGACCAAAGTGTGTGTGGTGTTTTTTTTAAATAGAACTTACTATTTTACGACACATTTGGCGGAGTGAAGAAGAAAGAGAAGGGAGGGAGGGAGAGGGGGGGATGGGGGGAGATAGAACATTTTTGAAAATAGTTTTTTGGGGCTCTCTCTCCTCTTTCTCTCTCTCTCTCTCCCCATCTCTCTCTCTTCTCTCTCCCCCCCTCTCTCTCTCTCGCTCTCTCTCTCCCATCTCCATCTCTCTTCTCTCTCTCATCTCTCTCCCCATCTCTCTCTCTCTCTCTCTCTCTCTCTCTAGCTTTCTCTCTCCACATCTCTCTCCCTCTTCCCTCTCTCTCTCGCTCTCTCTCTCTCTCTCTCTCTCTCTCTCTCTCTCTCTCGCTCTCTCTTCTCTCTCTCTCTCTCTCTCTCTCTCTCTCCCTCTCGCTCTCTTCCCCCCTCTCTCTCTCCCTCTCGCTCTCTCTCTCTCTCTCTCTCTCTCTCTCTCTCTCTCTCATCTCTCTCTCCTCTCTCTCTCTCTCTCTCTCTCTCTCTCTCTCTCCCTCCCCCTCTCTTTCTTGTTCCGGGGGACGGGGTAGCCTAGTGGTTAGAGTGATGCAATCGTGATCTGCTCACCGGGGTTTGAATCTCGTTCAAGATAATTTTTTTCTCTGGAGTTTACATCAGTGCAGACTCAACTTTTCCCAAAAGTCCTTCGAGCGAGACGATAAACCGAGGCCCCGTGTTCCAACGCACGCAGATCATCTTGCGCACACGTTCCGCTTTTCTGAAGAGTAGGCCTTTGTGTGCCGGTGGGAACGGATGACAAAATTCACAAAACTGCATACACGCGGGTACTACATGAAAAAAGCATGTGAGTGCTTATTCCATTATCCTCGAAATAAGAGAATAAATACATAAAAAAAATAATAATCAAAATAATCCCTCTCCCCGACCTCTCTCTCTCTAGCGTTCTCTCCCTCCCCCCTCTCTCTGGCTCTCTCTAACTCTCCCTCTCTCTAACTCTCTCTCCACCCTCTACCACACCTCTCCCTCTCTCTTACTCCCTCTCTCTTCCTCTCTCTCTCTCTTCTCATCTCTCTCTCTCTCTCCCCTCTCCCTCCCTCTCTCTAGCTCTCTCCCTCCATCTCTCTCTCCCACTCCCTCTCTCTCTCTCTCTCTCCACCCTCTCTCTCTAACTTTCTCGCTCCCTCTCTAACTCTCTCTCTCCACCCCTACCTCTCTCTTCTTCCCCTCTAACTCCCCCAACCCCCCTCTCTCTCTCGTTTGTATTTTTTGGTAAAGAGACCAAAATTGATGCCGTTTCATGTCTCAAGTGTAATTTGCCTTTCTCGTGGCATTTTCCAGTTTAAATTGTAAGGGCATCTCACCAAACAGTTGAAAAGGGAGTGCGTTTATCATTAATACCCACGCACTGTTTACATGAGGGGACGGGATAGCTCAGTGGTCAGAGCACTCGCTTTCCCACAGCCAATGTTAAGCAGCGTCGAGCGAGGTTACCACTTGGATGGGTGACCGTTTGCGCGCCTTGGCTTCAGTACAGTTCCCCCAGTTCACCCAGCTGTAAATGGGTCCCTGCCCTCTTTAGGGTCAGGGAAGGTAAAGCAGCGAGGGAGAGGAGATGGGCGCCGCCCTCAATATGCTGGCCCCTAGAGAAGTGAGGTTTCTGACGCCTCGCTCCCCTACGACTACTTAGGTTTAAGGACTCTTTTACAGAGAGAAACAATGAACAAGAGAGAGAGAGAGAGAGAGAGAGAAGAGAGAGAGAGAGAGAGAAGAGAGAGAGAGAGATTTAAATTTTTTTTTAAATAATTTTGTTTCATTTTATTCTTTTACATAATGGAATAAGCACATATGTGCTTTATGACATCCAGTGTGTATGCGGTTTTGTAAATTGTCATCTTTTCCCACCGGCACACAATGGCCTACGCTTACGAAAAGCAGAACAGGATTTAACTTGTGCCCAAGATGTTCTGCACGCGTTCGCACAAGGAGCCTCGGTTTATAGTCTCATCCGAAGGACTTTTGGGGAGAGTGGAGCCTGCACTGATGTTAACTCCAGGGGAAAATATCCCCCTTGAACGGGAATCGAACCCGGGTTGTCAGATTGCGAGCGCAATGTTCTAACCACTAGGCTATCCCGTCACCCCCCTCCCCCCCCCCCCCCCCCCCCGAAGAGAGAGAGAGAGAGAGAGAGAGAGAGAGAGAGAGAGAGAGAGAGAGAGAGAGAGAGAGAGAGAGAGAGAGAGATGGTCAAGGCAGATAGGGTGTTGGGAAGGTAGATGGAGAGTTATGTGGGGGCGGAGAGAATAATCAGAGGAAGAAAATCGGTAATCCTCTTTTGCCTTCTGTATGTTTGTATTTCTTGTCTCCTCTGTTTGTTAGTCTGCCTCTGTGTGTGTATGTGTGTGTGTTTGTGTGCCTGTCTGTCTGTATAAAATAATAAATAATAATAATAATAATAATGTATGGAATTTATATAGCGCTGAATCTTGTAAAGCAACAAATCAAAGCGCTCAGATGACTTCTTTCTCTTTTTTTTGGCGTGTGTATGCGGTTTTTTAAAGTTTGTCATCTGTTCCCACCGGCACACAATGGCCTACTCTTTCGAACAGCGGAACAGGATTTAACGTGTGCGCAAGATGTTCTTCCTGTGTTCGCACACGGGGCCTCGGTTTATAGTCTCATCCGAAGGATGATCTGTCTGTCTGTCTGTCTGTATGTCTCTCTCTCTCCCGATTGATCTTTATTTAATTTCCCAAGATACCTGAGAGAGAGATAGAGAGAAGGGAAAGAGATAGAGAGAGATAGAGAGATGGAGGAAGAGAGAGAGGAGGGAAGAGAGAGAGAGAGAGAGAGAGAGAGAGAGAGAGAGAGAGAGAGACAGAGACAGAGACAGAGACAGAGACAGAGAGACACACAGACAGACAGACAGACAGGACGAGGGAAGACTAGGTTTATTCAATGCAGAAGACGGGAATTAACCCCTCCAAAAAATTCGAGATAAATATCGGGGAAAAAAGAGAGAGGGAGAGAGAGAAAGAAAAAGAGAGAGAGAGAGAGAGAGAGAGAGAGAGAGAGAGAGAGAGAGAGAGCGAGATAGATAGATAGATAGATAGATAGAAGAGAGAGAGAGAGAGAGAGAGAGAGAGAGAGAGAGAGGAGAGAGAGAGAGAGAGAAATAGAGATATACAGACTGACAGACAGACTGACACAGACAAAAGAGACAGAGAGACAGACAGACGGAGACAGACAGAGAGACAGACAGACAGACAGAGAGACAGAGACACGGAAACAGACAGCAAGCAGCAGGCCGAGACAAAGCCTGAGACCCCCCCCCCCCCAAAACACACACACAAACATACCCACACAAACATACACACATGCACACACGCACGCACACACACGCACGTACACACACAAACATGCACACGCGCGAGCGCGAGCGCACACACACACATATACAGAGAGACAGACAGACAGACAGACAGACAGACAGACATAAAGACAAGAGTCAAAGACTGAGAGACAGACATAGAGACAGAGACACAGACAGAAAAGAAACAAGAGAACGGACAGACATCCCGAAAAAGAAGAGAGCAAAAGTGCGAACGAGAGAAAGAGAGGGAGGAGGGAGAGAGAGAGAGAGAGAGAGAGAGAGAGGGGAGAGAGAGAGAGAGAGAGAGAAGAGAGAGAGAGAGAGAGAGAGAGAGGGAGGGAGAAATATAGAAAGAGAAAGAAGAGAGAGAGAAAGAAGAGAGAGAGAAAGAGAGAGAGAGAGAGAGAAAGAAAGAGAGAGAGAAAGAGAGAGAGAGAAAGATCTCCAATGGGGAGGGGGGGGGCATGCCCAGAAAAAAATTGCACCCCCAAATCTGAAAAAAAACCAACAATTCAGAGCTCAAAATTTTCCCTTTTTTCTATCGCTTCTTTTTTTCCCTGCCTTCTTTTTTTTCTTCCGGTCATTTCTTCAATCTTTGTTGTCTTTTTGGCCCCATTTTCCTGCGGTTTTGTCCAAAAGCCCTTAAAAACATAAAATTTATCCCATGCCGAAGTCGGATGTCGGGGCCTGACTTGTCGGTGTTTTAAAAGGCACCGCGACTTTTTTTCGCTAAATAACAAACAATAATATTGCTGCCCTTGGCGTTCGACATAAAAAGAGGGGGGAGGAAGGGGGGAAAGGGGGGGGGGGGGGGAAAGGGGGAGGGGGAGGGGAGAAGAAGGAGGGGGAGGGGGAAGGAGGAAAAAGGGGAGGGAGGAGGGGGAGGAAAAGGGGGAGGAGGGGGAGGGTAGGGGGGAGGGGGAGGAAAAAAAGAAGAAGAAGAAGGGGGGGGGGGGGGGGGGGGGGGGGGGGGGGGAGGGGGGACAACGAAAAAAACAAGAGACAGACAGAGAAAAAAACCCAAAGACAGAGCAAAGCAAAAAAACCAGATAACAGTTACAGCAAAAACGAAACGACAGACGGGACGGGCCCAGAAGAGAGAGAGAGAAGAGAGAGAGAGAGAGGAGAGGGAAAGAGAGGAGAGAGGAGAGGGGAAAAGAAGAGGGGAGAGGGGGCGGGAGAGAGAAAAGAGAGAGAGGGGAGAGGGGCGGAGAGGGGGAGAGAGAGAGAGGGGGGAGAAAAGGGGAGAGAGAAGAGGGGGGGGGGAGGGGAGAGAGAGAAGACAGAAAAGAGAGCGGGAGAGACCCGGAAGGAGAAGAAAGAGAGAGAGAGCGAGATAGAGGAGAGACACAGGCAAAGACAGACAGAACAGAGAAAAACCAAAGACGGGACAGAGAGACAGATGAGAGGGGATAGAAAGAGAGACAAGGAGAACGGGAGAGAGACAAAAAAAAGGAGAGACACCTTTTCAAGCTTTCATCAAAAACCCAAAATTTTGCTCTTCCTGTCGTGTCCCTCTAAAAACCAAAGAAATAAGGGTTCAAGGGGAGGACGGGCCCTCTCCCTATAAAGGGGGCCCCCTGAAGCTTTGGTTTAACTCTTCTCCCTCCCCATTACACAAAACACACACACCCCCACAAAAAACACACAGGCGGGGTGAAAAAACATGCTTAAAAGGAGAGAGATAGGGGGGGAGGAGGGAAGAGAGGGGGAAGGGAAAGAGAAAAGGGAGAGGGGATTAAAAATTTGCAAAGGAGGCAAGGGGTGAGAGAGGGTTGGGGAGAAAGAGAGAGAGAGCGAGAGAGCGAGGAGAGAGAGGAGCGAGGCGAGGGGAGAGAGAGGGGAGCCCAACGGGACAGAGAAAGAAGACAGAGAACTTGAGCGAGACAGAAACAGAAAAGACGGAGAGATAAAGACGGGGGAGAAAAAAGAAGGAAAGATAAAGACAAAGGGGAGAGACAGACACAAGAGAGAGATCAAGAGGGGAAAAAGGGGACAGAAACAGAGATAGAGGAAAAAAAGAGAGGGGAGAAAAGGGAAACGGGTCAAACAGCGACAAAATGACAGAGAACAAAGAAGAGAGAGAGAGAAGAGAGAGAGAGAGAGGAGAGAGAGAAGATAGAAGAAAAGAGAGAGGAGAAGAGAGAAAGGGGAGGAGAGAGAAGAGGGGAGAGGAGAAAAAAAGGGAAGAGAAAAAAACACATATACTCACAGACACATGAAACGCGCGCGCGCGCGCACGAACAAACGCAATACACCCCCGCCACCCCACGCGCGCGCACACAAAACACACACACACACCACACTATCGCTATTTTTGGGCATAACAGGGGAACCACCAGAGTGACCAAAAATAAACCCCCAATAACAACAATAACAAGACCAAAAAACCCACTCCCAAATTTTTAAAAGGTTGATATTTGAAATCACGGGAATGAGCCAGGGAATTTGAAATGATGATATCCATTGGACTCGTTTCTTCTTCTTCTTCATCTTCTTTCTTCTTCTTCTTCTTCTTCTTCTTCTTCTTCTTCTTCTTCTTCTTCGTCTTCCGTCATTGTCACGCATCGACATTGCCATCACCGAACGCTTACACAGCAACTCTTGTTGTCTGTCATATAAGCGGCATCCCTTGCGCTGCCGTTAAGCGCCTGGCAAGTCAGGCCCAGCGCTTTCAGGTTGAGCGTAAAACATGACATTTTCACAGCATGCTATTTGGCTGGCACTTTTGGTGACATCGATCACAGGCGAATTCCTTGGCCAAGCTGGGAAATGCTGGTACTATACACTCTCTCTCTGCCTCTGTCGGTCTCTGTCTTCTGTCTGTCTGTCTCTGTCTCTGTCTCTCTCTCTCTCTCTCTCTCTCTCTCTCTCTCTCTCTGTGCTGTCTTTAGTTAACATTCAGCAAGTGTAGACACATGCCACACTTATCTTCAAGAGTAAAAAAAAAAAGATCTTTTAACTGTCAGGAACCTGAAGGTAGGGTCGTTTTCCAGTAACTCTTGCGGCAAGTGCAATTCCCTTCTATGCTAAATCATTCTAAACCCCACCCCACTCCCCACCACCACCACCTTCCTTTAATACAGACAGAACCAAAGAAATGTCCTTTGGGGATGCCAGGGGCCTATCAATACAAACAGCATCCCACCTTCTGGAAATTCTGTGCTAGAAATTCTCTCTTTTCCTATCCCTCTTTATTTCTGCCTTGTTCCTTTTTCTCTTCCTGTTGTCTCAGTCTTGTCTATTTTCTGCCTTCTTGGTCCATTCTCCTGCTTGTTTTTCTCCAAGAAAGACTTGATAGTAAACAATTCTCTCCCACGCTGAAATCAGAAGCGCTGGGCCTGACTTGTCAGGCGCTTAACGGCAGCGCAAAGCCTTTTCGCTCATAATTATGGCAGACACCAATGCTTGCTGTCTGAGAGTTCGACGCCAACGACAATGCGACGACGACGACGACGACGACGACGACGACGAGAAGAAGAAGAAGAAGGAAGAAGAAGAAGAAGAAGAAGAAGAAGAAGAAGAAGAAGAAGAGAAGAAGAAGAAGAAGAAGAAGAAGAAGACAACAACAACAACAACAACAACAACAACAACAACAAACGATGCAGAGATCTGAAAAAACGTTTTACCTGCCTTCCAGTCCGTAGCTTACAGCAAATTCTACAAGACATTCCATTAATGAAACAAATTGTTTTGTCATTAAGTCATACTCCTATTTTTAGACTCATTTAATATGAGGATAGCTTCTAGTTTATGAATTGCAACGTAAATATTTTAACTGTTCATTGTTTTTTTCTGTTCAGAATTCTTGTTTATGCTTTTTTTTTCATAATTTGTGTTTATTGTGATTGATCATTTATGTGCATACCCTCTCCCTACTAACACACACACACACACACACACCACACACACACACAAACACACACACACACACACTTTCCAGTCTGATATCACTATTTAGTGGAAGGACGTTAAACTGAAGAACTACTACTAACAACAACAACAACAAGAACAAGAACAAGAAGAAAAAGAAGAAACAAGAACAAGAAGGTGAACAAGAAGAAGAACAAGAAGGTGAACAAGAAGAAGAAGAACAAGAAGAAGAACAAGAACAAGAACATGACATACAGAAAGACAGAAAAGAAACTGCAGAAAAAGTGACGGAAGGAAGAGACGAGGGAGAAGTATCACAATCACCAACTTTCTTATTCATTCATCTCGCATTCATTCATCTCGCATTCATTCATTCATTCATTTATTCATTCATTTACTCACTCACTCAAGTCCCAATTCACAGACTCCTCTGATGTGGATTACCATTGGCAATTGATGCCCACGTTGTTCCTCCGTCTGTCTGTCTGTTAGCGTGCTTGTTGCCTGTCAGTCCGTTCGCTTGCCTGTCTGTCTGTTCACTGCCTGTGTGCTCGTCTGCGTGTCTGGCTGCTTGAAAACCTGCTTATGCAATATGTTTTTTGTTGTCTGTTTGTCAAAACAGACCAGAAGAGATTATCCCGAGGGAATTAAGAATGGGCAAATTGACGAGGAAAGGAAGAGGCATCAGAAATGGGGGGGAAATGTGTGTGTGTTTGATGTGTGTGTGTGTTGTGTGTGTGTGTGTGTGTGTGTGGAGTGTGTGTGTGTGTTGTGCGTGTGCGTGGTGTGAGTTTGGGTGGTGTGGTGGTGTGGTGGTGTGGTGGTGTGTGTGTGTGTGTTTGTAGTTTGTGTGTGTGAGTGTGAGTGTGTGTAGTGTGTGTTTGTGTGTCTTTGGTGTGTGTGTGTGTGTGTGTGTAGTGTGTGTGTGTGTGTGTGAGAGATGTGTGTGTGTGTGTGTTATGTGTGTGTGTTGTGTGAGAGTGTGTGTGTGTGTGTGTGTGTGGTGTGTTGTGAGTGAGTGTGTGTGTGGTGTGTGTGTGTGAGTGGTGTGTGTGGTTGTGTGTGTTGTGTGTGTGTAGTGTGTGTGTGTGTGTGAGAGTGTGTGTGTTGTGTTGTGTGTGTATGTGTGTGTGGTTGTGTGTGTGTGGGAGTGTGTGTTGTGTGGTGTGTGTGTGTGTAGTGGTGTGTGTGTGTGGAGTGTGTGTGTGTGTGTGTAGTGTGTGTGTGGGTGGAGATTGTGGTTTTGTTTGTGTGGTGGGTGGTTGTTGGGTGTTGTGGGGTTTTTTGGGTTTTGTTTGGGGTGTGTTTT
>CM054147.1:52373932-52374948 GCA_028751875.1 Rapana venosa | reverse complement strand
CCCCGGTTTGGAAAGATGCAGTAACCTTAGACAAGAAGGGACAAGGCCGGTTTGATGATGATGATGTTGATGGCCAGAGAGAGGAGGACATGGGTCTGGTTGAAAGGACTGACAATGATGATAAAGAGAAGAAGGACAGTAATGAGTCAGTCCTTCAACACCGAACATTTCCTTAACTGCCATCGTTCGCAGGAGAGAGAGAGGCTGAATGATGACGAAATGAAGATTAGAAGTTGAATGTCAGGGTAATTGTCGTCAGGACATGTTCAAAGCATGTCAGTTTGTTTACTTATCGTTGTGCTTGTCTGTTTGATTTCTTTCTTTCTTTTTCTTTCTTTCTTTCTTTCGTTCTTCGTAATCCTTTTTATCTTTCTTTCTTACTTTCTTGATTTCTTTGTCCACTTTCTTTCTTTCTTTTTTTTTCTTTCTTTTCGTTCATTTGTTCCTTCCTTCTTTCCCTTTTTCTTTCCTACTTTCTTCCTTTCTTTCTTTTTTTAATACTTTTCGTAAATTTTTCTTTATGATTTTCTCTTTCATTCTGTTTTCATCATTTTGTTTTTATCTGAGGCATTCCAGCTATGTTGGTACTCTTATGCTACTCATTCCACTCAGAACAACAATAACAACCAAAACAAGAAATTACAATAACCGGAACAACAACAACACCAATAAAGATAACATTATTGCTAGTCGTGGTAAATTTGGATATGTTTGTTTATCTATGACAGATAACATTAACCACAGATTTATCAGCATTGATATTCATTTCACTGCTTGGGTATGCAAAAAAGCCAAACGAAACGGAACAAAGAAACCCTAAACTTGAACCAAGCAGTAGCAGAACAGTAATATTTTGAGTTATGATTTGCTCAATCAAGTAAGTAAAATCACAATGAAAATTATGAGTTATTGTCATAAAACCAGAACTTACACAACTAAAATAAACTTATATCAGAAAAGGGATATTATTCAAATTCTGTGAGTGTGTATCCTGACAGGAATTTTACAAGATTTTC
>CM054147.1:52356432-52371432 GCA_028751875.1 Rapana venosa | reverse complement strand
CTTTCCTTCTTTCTATCTATCTCTTGGTCTGTCTCTTTCATTATCCCAAAATAAAAGAAATTTGTGTTTGGTCATTGTAAATTCCTTTTTTCTCTCTCCTTTCTCTCTTTCTCTTCTTTCTTTTCTCTTTCTCCTCTCCTTTTTCCCTTTTTCCCCCTCCCCCCCCCCTCCCCCCCACCCTCCTCCTTTAAATCCTCAAAAAAAAAGAATTTTTTCCTTTGGGTAATTCCTCTTTCTTTTATCCTTAAATTAAAAGGGAATTTTGTCATTTTATTCCCCTTTCCCCCTCTCGCTCTCTCTCTTTCGCGCCTCTTTTCCTCCCCCTCTCTCTCTTTCTCTCTTTTTCTTTTTTCCCCCCCCCCCGGGGGGCCCCAAAACAACCGAAATTTGGCAAAAGGTGAAAGACGTAGGGAAAATTGCCCCTTAGTATTTTTGTAAATTTTATTTTCCCTTTGTTTTAAGGGGGCCTTAGTTTTTTCATTGTTAGATCAGTTATAAAGGAGGATGGGAAATATCCCCAAGTTGTACAGGGCTGTCTGGGGGAACATTTTGCGGCGGGTTTTTCGCCGGGTTTCATGTCCAAAGGGCAAAAATCAAATCGGCCATGGCGGTTGTCCTTTTCCTTTTAAAACGCTAAAAATTTTGGGGAGAACGGTGTCTTGTTAGGACTGCCCCCCACCTATCTTTTTCGGGGGGGGCCTTTTTTTCGGTGTGGTGTTGTGGAGACCAAAACCCGGGGCCCTTTGGTAAAGGGAAAACGGAAGCTAAAGGCAAAACCACCCTGACGGGGGGGTGCGGGGGGTTTTCCGTAGCACTTTCACGGGGGGAAAAAGTTTGCGGGGGAAAAACCAAAAGTAAGTGCAGTTTAAGGCCCCCCACCCACACCTACAACGTAACATTTTAGAAGGAGTCCTCCCCCTAAAAGTGGCTCCCTGGGGGGAAACATTTCCCAGGGATGGGGCCCCAAGAGGGAAAGAAAGGGGAGAACTTTTTAAAGACAACAAAAAGACTAATTGGATTTCAAATAAAAATGTTACAAAACAGTGGTTTGTTTGCCTTGAAAGGGGAAAATGTAAATATTAGACAAACTTTTGAACAATTTTAAAGGACTAAAAATTTTTGAGTTAAAGCTTTCAAATACAGAACTGGGGGACAGAGTGAAAAAAACTAGAAAAAAATTTCAGACTTTCAAAAAGGCCGGTCAAGCGGGAACAATATCATTATTCCTTGGCATGGAAAAGAAAAGAAAAGGGAGAATTGGGAACTGATTGTGAAATGTTGTGAAAAACTTTTTCCCAAAAAAAAAATTGGATTTGCGGGAGGGTTTAATTTTTGGAAAAGTGTGAAAAGGAAAAATTTCCTAAACCCAATTTTCCCCAAAATTTTTCCCGGGTGTTTTTTTTTTATCAAGATAATTTTAGAAAAATTGAAGGCAAAACTCGTTTAAAAAAGGTTCAAGGTTTTTTTGTAGATAAACGATTTTTCCAAAACTTTTTAAGAGAATTGGGGCAAAAATCTGCCCCTTTAAATTTAAAGGAGGGTTTGGGGGAAAGGGGGAAAAAATTTTTTAAAGAATGGCTTTTTCTTTTGATCATTAATGGCAAAAAAGGTGACCTTTTTTAAATCTTAAAAAAAGGGGATTAGCTTTTTGGCCGGGGGCCCATAAAATTTCAACCTGCCAAAAGGGTTTTTCAATTTACGGGGGGGAAAAGTAAAAAGAAAAACCGGTCATCAGCCTTTCATTAAAACACTCTTTGTAATGGGGCTTAGCCAAGTGGGCTCAGTTTGAGGAAAGTGGGCGTAAAACCCCAATTCCCCCGGGTTAAGGGCTAGCCCAAAGACGGGTTTCTAAATTTTGGGCCTAGGTACTTAAACCCCAAGCTGAAAATGTTGTTGTAGGCGTTTTCCCATTAAAGACCCTTTTTCTTTAATGATTTTTAAAAGCATGAATGTTTGGTTGTTTTTGTCGTAAATGTTTTTTGGGGGGAAAAGTGTCATTTCTTGGGGTGTGGACCCAATTGAATTTTTGGGAAAATTACAGATAAAAAAATAAAAATTTTTTTCTTTTTGCCCCTTGGAACGTAAAGGGATTTTTTGTCAAAACTGTTTTGAAAAAAGGGAATTTTTATTTTATGTGCTTTAGTTTTGTTTTTATATTTTCACAGAAAAAAATTCCGGGAAAAAAATGTCCAGCCAGATGTTTTTACGGGTTAAAAGGGCTTTCTGTAAGTCGGAATTTTAAAAAGTTAGCCATAAAGGGGAGGCGTTTTAGGGGTTTTTAGTTTTTTTAAAAAAGGCATGGGGTTTAACTTTTTTTTGTAAAATTGTTTAAAATTTTTCCATATCCTAATATTTGCACTTTTCTCTGTGCCCAAACCCTCTGCGGGGGACGAAAAAATTTTTTTTGGGCTTTTTTGTGGTATATCCCACCTGAAGGTTCCCCTTTTTTATAACATTTTTGGGACAATGAAATGGAATTGCTTTTTGGGAAGAATTTTAGAAAAATTGTTGTGGTGACACGGGAATGAAGTAGATATAATACTTTTGGTGGAGACCAAAAACCACCCCCGGACCTTTCCAAACTTTTCCTTGCCCACATGAAAGGAAAAATGACTTTGGGTTCCCAGATGCCCCAAAAGTAAAAGTATGTTCTCACGTAATCGTAATTCGGGAAGATTGTGTTTTCAAAAATTATGGTAAATTACTATTGAATATGTGCACTGCTCTTAGTTTACAATTCTAAATGGCGTATGTAATGGGGAAAAACCCAAAGGGGGCTATACATAAATCTCTGAAGGAGGATGTGTGTTTAAGAATTAAAATTTTTTTGTGTTTAGATGTTTGTTTTCTTTTAAAATTTTTTGACCCCATTTTGTATGTTTGTTGCCGGGGCGTTTTATTCCGATCACCTTCCCGTTGAATTATATAATTTAAACCATTTTAAATAAAAAGTTTTGGAAAAATGTTAAGCCATCTCTGTTATGGAAAAAAATTTTTTATGGGGATGAAAAACAAACTCTCAGTTTTTTAAAAAAAAAGCTCCCCAAAAGGGTGTGAACCCCTGTTGTGAAATTTATTTTTTTAAAAGGCCTTTTAGATGATTGATTGGGGAAAAATTTAATGAAGCCTTTTTGATTTTTGTTTAATGGTTTCATAAAAGCCCAGTGCTGAATGTTTGAAGAAACAGGTACCCTTTCCAAAAAAGGTCCATCCAAAAAGAAAAACTTTTGGTTTTTATAAAAATGTTTTAAAAATAAAAGAAATTTTTAAAAAGGGCAGAAAACTTTCCCGAAACCTTTTCCGGGGAAAAAAAAATTTAAGGAAATTAAGGGCAAAAACATGGACTGTGTCACAAAAAAAGGGAAAAAATTAAATGCAAGCTTGAACGAAAAAAGAAACATTTAATAAGGGCCTTAAATTGCCCGTTTGATGTCATCCAATTCCCCTTTTCAAATCCAGTTTTTTGGGGAAAAGTGTTAAAAAAAGGGGTCATTTAGAAAAAAATCAGGGAAAGAATTTTGGGATTTTCAGTTGCAGATGGGTTTCAACAATTTTAAAACCCCTGTTGGAGAAAGAAAATCCCTTAGCCAAACTCCATGGAATTTTTGATGTTTGAAAAAAGTGATGGGAAACTGAGGGAAAGATTTTTGATCGGTTTTTTTAATTAAAGAGAAATAATTTAAAGGGGGCCCCCTTAAAAAAATTTAAAAAAAGAGAAAGCAGCCGGGGCCTGATCCCCAAATTCATTTTTTAAAATTTTTTAAAATTAAAAGGAGGGTGAAGATTTTGTCTTTCCCCTTTTTAAAACTAATTTAACAAAAATTTTTTGTTTAAAAGGTCCTTTTTTTCCCGAAAAACCCCGGGGGTGAATTTTTTAAAAAACAAACCCCTTTGCCCTTAAAAAAGGGGGATGTTTTAGAACCCCTAAATTTTAAATAAAAGGGGAAAATTTTTCTTTTACTGATTAAAAAAGTAAGTAAGATAATTTTTACTATTATTAACCCAAAAGGTTTACAAGGGAAAGGGTTTTAAAAAAATAAAAATTTTCAGGGGGAGCACCTAAATGGGTTTTTTAAAAGAAGGATTTTCTCCACTTTTAGAAACATTTTGTTTTACCCTGTTGCGTTTGTACAAAAAAACAGTTTGCTCAAAAACCCGAAGCTCTATGTTGCATTATTTGACTTTTTGAAAAAGCATTTGATTTCTGTTTTAACGGAAATTGTTGTGGCCTAACTCCAAAAAAAGGGTGTGAAGGGTAAAACTATTTAAAAATGTTTGAGAGCCCCTTTAAACAGAAAAGTTTAGAAGAGAATAAGATTTTTGGGAAAAAAATGAACCCGACATAATTAAACTGTAAACCTTTTGGTGTTTAAACAAAAGGGGAGTATTAAACCCCTTAAAGGTTTTTTTTGTTTTTTTTTAAAACAAAAAAGAGGTTTTAAACCCCCCAAGGGCATCCCCTTTAATAAATGGTAAACTTGGGGCCACTTTTTCCCCCAAGAATTTTTCAGGGGTTTTTTTCTTCTGCTTGCTGAGAGTTATTCCCGCTATCTGAAACAAATCCTTAGGTTTTACAAAAAGATTTTAAAAACGCTTAAAAAAAAAAAGTGGGGTTCAAAAAAGCCCCGGGGTTTAAGGTTAATCCCGAGGGAAGAAAACAATATCGTTGTATTTCAGAAAAGGTGGAATTTTTTTTAGCTGCTCAAAGGAAAAAATGGTTGTAAAAATGGAAAAAATTTATGCCTGTGATTAATTTTTAAAATAAATATTTGGATTTTGTTTCCTTTCTAAGTTATTTCCAACCAACCCGAATTTTAAAGAATTCGGGAAGTTTGCGGGGGGTTTTAAAACGAAGCTTTGTTATTTTTGGGGGTTTAAGGAAAAAAACGAATATTGAATAATAACTCTTTTGATTTGTTTCATTAAGAAAATTTGATGCCCCAAAAACAAACCCACCCGTTTTAAAAAATTTGGGGCAGAAAAAATGGGCTTGGAAAAGGGGAAAACCCTTTAAAACCCTTTTTGAATCAATTCACCCCTTTCTTTTTAAAAAATTTTTAGGCCCTTTAAAAAAGACGTTTCCCCCCTAAAAGATCTTGTTTTTTTAAAAGGGAAAATAATAGATAAACCCCCCCCCTCTGTTAAAGCGCTGTAAGAAGCATTAGATATTGGATTTTAAGGTTTTTTATATGGAATTTAGGGGCAGGGCCCACCCCTTTTAAAAACCTACAAAAATTTTCTTTTTTGATTTAGATGGCAAAAAGGGAAAAAAACAACCCCGGGGGAACACCCAAATACTAAACCTTTTTGTGTGAACTCGGGTTTTGGGGTTTTTTTGGGTCAATCAAAGGAGGGTTTTTTGGAAATTTTTTAGGGGAGTTTATTAAAAGCTTTCAGGCAAAAAATTGATTGATGGGCCCATGGCCCGCAATGGATAAACATATACAAAAAAGTGAAAGATTTCAAATGTTTCAGAAAAAATTTTATAAGTTTCGCATGAAGGGCAAAACCTTAAACTAAAAAATTTGGGGTTTTTGGGGGATAATCCAATTTTTAAAAAGAATAATTTTCTAAGTTTAGACTTGGTTATTATCAAAATTAAAAGTTCATAAATTCAGATACAGAGAACAAGATATTGACGGGCGTTTAGGCTGTTAAAGCCCAAATTTTGTAAGAACTCCCGGGGATGAAGGGACAAATTTGTCTTGTGCCCGTCCCGTATTTTAGGGGTGTTAGGGGAGAACTACATCCCGTTTAAAAATATAAAAACCCAATTTTTTTTTAGACCTGGTTTTTTTCTCCTCATCAATTAAACCTGAGGTTGTGCGGCAGCCCACTTTATATATTTTTTTAAACCTTCAGAAAAAGAGAGAAAATGTTTTCCTAAGTGATATTTTTGTTTGCTGACTTTTTTGTTAATCTTTTTATGTTTTGGGCTGTGGGTTTTGTGTTGTGTGTGTGTGTGTGTGGGGGTTTGGGGTGTGTGTGTGTGGTTTTGTGTTGTTTTGTGTGCGTATTGGGGTTAAAAACCAAAAAATAAGCCGTTCGGGAACCCCCCTTTATGTAAGGGCCCAAGGGCCTTTTTTTTTGAAAAAATTTTGTTCGGTTTAGTTCAGGTTCGAGATCCTTTTTACCCCCCTCTTCTCTCTCTCCTCTCCCCATTTTTCCCCCTCTCTCTTCTCTACTCTCTCTTCTTATTTTTTTCTTTTCTCTATTCTCTCTTCTTTCCTTAAAAAATACAAAAAATTTGGTTTTTTTCCCCGAGGACTGGCTTTTGGCCCCAGGGTAGTTGAAGATGACCCCAGCCCTTTGATGACAAATTTTGTGTTTTGGAAATTTGGTCAGCTTTTTTCCCCGGATGGAATGTGGTTTTATGTTCCCTTTAATTAAAGCCCTTGGGCATTCATTTTTTTGGGTGAAAAGGGATGGTTTTGGTGAAAGGAAGAAGAGAGGCTGTTAGTGTGTTTTGAGTTTTATAAGTCAAGGTAAGGGCAAAGCCCTTTTCTCTACACTGTGTTGGGGGTACCATGCCCCTTCCCCCCCTACAAACCCAAAACCCTCATAAAACACTTCCAAAAAAAAAAATCCTAAACAAAAAATTTAGGAAAAAAAAAATTTTAAAAAAAAAAGAAAACCATAAATTGGTTTTTACAAATTCCCGTTTTAAAGAGGCATAAAAACATTTTTATACGGGCAGTCGACTGTATCACACTGAAACAAAGGAAAGGGCAATGCCATGGAAAAACCCCTTTTTTGTAAAAGGCAAAGGAGCCCCCTAACCCTTTTCTGGGACAAAATCTGAATTTGGGCCCGGAACAGCACACACAGAAAAAAACAACTGCAAGGCGGAAAAAACAACTGCCGTCCGTAATGTTCTCCCTCCCACCCTTTCGTGCATTTCTTTCCCTTTTTTTTTTCTGAACCAATACCCGTTTTATGTACGGAAAAAATGGGCAGCTTTGGGGAAAAGATGTCTTGGGGGAAAAGTATTTTTTTTTCTTTTAATCGGGTGCAGAGGGGTGTTGGGTAAGGTGGGGGATTTTTGTTTGGGGGGGGGGGGGGGGGGGGGGGGGGGGGGGGGGGAAAAAGGGGGTTCAATTTTTTTTTGACCTGTCAAGTAAAAACCCGAATTTTTCTTTCAAAATTCAATCCTTAAAACAAAAAAAAGTTTTTGGGGGTGGGGGTTCGAGGGGAGGTTAAGGGGAATTTGGAAAAGTTAAAACAGAAAAAGTTTGGGTAGAAGCGAAGGGGGAAAGGGGCAGACAATGATGCTGGGTCAATTTGGTAGTGTTCAGAAGTGCCTGTTCTTTAGTAATTTTTACGCAGAAAAACCCAACCCTACAAATCCCCCTGGCTTTTTTTGCGGAGCCAGAATTTTAAATTTTAGATTCCCCCTTTGGGTTGGTTACCAAAGGCAAACCCCCCAACGTCTTTTATACCAAAAATCTCCAACCCCCTAAGGCCTTTTTACACAAAAAATCCAAACAGGCACGAAGTGGGAATGGGAATCTGGAAAACCCAAAGGGCAGTTGGGGCAAGAGAAACCCCGGGTACGGAAATCATCGACAATTGCTTTTATATCGCATTTTTGGGTCAATAGGGGATGAGGGTTAAAAGTAATGATCTTCCCAAAGGAAGTGGGGCCCGCTTTCAGGGTATTTGACCGGTGTTGGGGCTCTAAAGCTTACTTTGGACATTTCTGGGGAATTTCCCAACCTTAGAAAAATGCAGACACCCGGGAGTTTTTGGTCATTTGTTCCAGCAACTCTCAAAATTTATTTTTCACAGTTTTTAGAAAACTATCTATGTGTTCCCAGTCTTCCGAAAAGACCCATAATTGGTTCACTCTGGGTTTTTGGGAAACCCGTCCCGATTTGAAAATTTCCCCATGCTAAAACTCACAAAAACCCTTCCCCGGGGGGAAAAACAACGGCCCAAAACCAAATTGTACCGAGGCAGCTTTGGGATTTTTCTTTTCCCTTTCTTGTTCCCTTTTTTTCTTTTTCCCAAACTTTTTTTTAAATTTGATTTAATTTTTTTCAGAGTTTTTTGCTGACTGAATTTTTTGCACCACTTTTAACTGTGCAACCAAATTTAAATGGGTTTCTTTTATTGGAAACCTTGGGCACTAAAGGGGTTTGTTTAAGGGGGGAGTATGAAAACTATAAAACCCACAATGTACGCAAAATTAGAAATTCCCGATCTTTTCTAAGAAATAATGAGTATAACCCTCGTCATTTTTAGTTTTTTCAGAGTAAAAAATATATTTATTCGAAACTAATGCTTAAACTCGTTTGCACCCTTTAAAAGCAAGAAACCCCCAAAATTTTTTAAGTTACATTTTTCCTAAAATCCATGTTCCGAAAAAGATAACCCAAATTTTAAACTAACATTTTTTATGGCTTGTTTTTTATAATATTTTTGTCCCCTTTCAATTCAGGGCAAAATTATTTTCCCCAAAAAACATGTTTCATCACCCCTCATTACAAATATTAAATTCCTTGCAGTGTTAGCATTTGATAAAAAAGGATTCCAATTTTCAGATCTTTTCTGTTTCCCATTATGTTGTAAGAAATTTTTTTAAGATTCAACAAAAGGAAAAAAAAAAATATTTTTTTTGTTTTCGGGTTGTTTTTTCTGCAGTTGTTGTTGCTGCTGCTCTTTTTGGTTTTTTGTTTTTTGTTTTGTTTCTTCTTCCTTTTCATTCTTTTTCTTCTTCTTTTTCATTCTTTCCTTCTTTTTGTATTCTTTTCTTTGCCCTTCTTCCTTCCCTTTTTTTTTCTTCTTTTTTTGGCCGTCTTTTTATTCTTCCCAATTTTTTTTTCTTCTTCTTCTTCCTTTCTTCTTCTGTTTTTCTTCTTTTCTTTTCTTCTTCTTTTCTTTTCTTCCAATTTTTTTTCTTCTTTTCTTTTGCCCAATTTTTTTTCTTCTTTGCATTTTTTTCCTACAATTGTTCTTCGTCTTTTCAAATCTTTTGCATTTCTTCGCAATTTTTTTTTGCAGTTCTTTTTTCTTGTTGTCTTTTGGGAATTTCTTTTCTCCACCTCCTTCTCCCCTTTCTTCTTTCTTTTTTTCTTTTCTTCTTCTTTTCTTCTTCCCTTTTTCTTCTTTTTTTCTTTTTCTTCTTCTTCTTCTTCCTTCTTCTTCGAATTCTTTTTCTTCTTTTTCAAATTTTTCCCTTTTTCAAATTTTTTTCCCTTTTTCTTTTCTTCAAAATTTTTTCTTCTTTTTTTTTCTTCTTCTTCAAATTTTTTTCTTTTTTCTTCTTCTTTTTCTTCTTCTTTTTAAATTCTTCTTTTCTTCAAAATTTTTCTTCTTCTTCAAATTTTTTCCCTTTTAAAATTTTTCTTTAAAAATTTTTCTTCCCCCCAAATTCTTCTTCTTTAAAAATTTAAATTCTTCTTCTTTAAATTCTTCAATTTTTCCCTTTTTTCCTTTGCATTCTTTTTTTCATTTTTTGTTTTATATTATCATTTCCGACTTTTGTTTTAAGCAAGGGTCGCAAAGGGGGAAACCCTTTTTCCAGTCTTTTTTTTTTCTTTCTCTCTTTCGTTTGTTTCCTTGGGAGGGTTTTTTGTTGTTTTTTTGTGTTTTGTAATAAGAGTTTTGCATTTTTGGGTGATATTTTTTACAAAAATAGGAAAGCCCTTTATGACCCGCTTTCGAAATTTATGATTTCTTTTCCTGTTTTTTGGGTGGCTTATGTCCCTCTTTTTCTCCCCTTTTTAATCCAAATTTCCTCATCCCCATATGTTTTGCTTTTCCCCCTGGTCCCGTTTGTTTGTGTTTGGTGTGGGTGTTTTTTTTGTTGTTGTTGTTTTTGTTTTGGGGGTAGGTTTTTTTTTGTTTGTTTTTTTGTTTTGTTTGGTGTGGGGGGGTTTTTGGGGGGGAGTGGATTTTCTCCCAAGTGTTGTTTTTTCCCTTTTGGTTTTGGTTTTTTTTTTGTCTTAATTTTTTTTTTTTTTCTTTTTTCCCTTTTTTTCTTTGGGGCATTGCAAAAATTCGTCTAGGGGGTTTTTTTTGGGTGTTGTTTTGATTGGGTTTTTTTATTGTTTATAAGATTTTGGGTTTAACTTCCCCTCCATTGCTGCTCCCTTTCCCAAAAGTTTTTTGTGTTGTTGTAATTATTCCCCGGGGGAAAAATTTCCCAAAGGACTGTCAATATCCAACACGGTTAAAAGGCTCAATTTAAAGTCTATGACCACTAAAACATACAAACATCATCTGCCCACATATGGATGCAAATTGGAATGGCTGCCTCAAATTGGAAGACACGATATATCAATTTTTTTGGCCTGTTTTAGGGTGCAACACATCGTCGTAGTTATCGTCGTCATTAAATGGGTTCGTTTTTCCCCATGATCACCCATACTCATTGTCCCCTTTAACTAAAACCCCGTTCCTTTTCTTCCTAGTCTTACCATCGTTTGTTTGGGGTCGTCATCATTTTCATCATTTTTTATCATCATCCTTTTTATCATCTCATCATCATCATCATTTTGTCGTACATTTGTCATCATCCCTTTTTCAGAAGGAAAAATTTTGGGGTGTCTGGGATGTTCCAACAAATTTGGCCTTTTGTGGTTGGTGGTTGGGGTTTGGTTTTGTGTGTGTGTGTGTGTGTTGGGGTGTGTGTGGGGTGTGTGTGTGTGTGTGTTGTGTGTGTGTGTTTTGGGGGCGCGCGCGAGGGCGTGCTTTTCGTGGGGTGTGGGGTTTTTTGTGAAAAGAGAGAGAGAATGGGTTTGAAAAATGTATTTTCCATTGCCAAAAAAGTGGGCCTATTTTACAAGGGGGGTGGGTGTGCATGACTTTTTTTTTTGTAAATTTCAAATAAATACAAGACAAAATACAGACTTATTATTAATTTAAAAAAAAGAAAAAGGGTTTTAAAAAATGTATAAAAGAGAACCCCTTTAACCTGAAATTTTAAAAAAATACGGCCCAAAGTCCCTTTCTGGGGGGGAAAAAAAACATTAATTTTGACATAATATAAAAAGATCAAGGAAAAAACAATAATGGAAATACATGGAGAAGAGAAAAGAGAGAGAGAGAGGGGAGGAGAGAAGAGAGAGAGAGAAGAGAAGAGAGAGACAGAAAAGACAGCCCGAAAAGGGGCAGACAGACAGACAAACAAACCCCAAAAGACCCGACAGACAGAGAGTAACAAGATCAATGAAGCATGGCAGTCACCACACCTCTTCTCCAGCCCCGTTCCTGCTGTGAAACCTCCTCCAGACCACACTCCCCTTCCCTTTATCCCCAAACCTCTCTCTTTTGCAACACAAACCAAGAAAGACACAGAAAAAAATCACACAAGGAAACAAGGCAAAGAGACACATTTCAAAGGGGCATCCCTACTGCCTCACAATCCCTCTCAGATTCATAACTTGCGCTGTTGCCTGTTGGAACCACTACCAGCCTACTATTCTCCCCCTCTCCTGCTGTCTCCTGCAATCTTACCTCCTGGGTTGTCTCCCCGTCCTGGGGCCCCTGCAGGGATGCCTGTTTTATTCATGACCGGAAGGTTTGTGGGGAAGGGGGGGGGGGGGGGGCGTTTGGTGGTAAAGGGGTGTGAACTGACCCCAACAGTGGACATTCCCCCATTTACAGTGTCAAGCAGAGGAGCTGGCTGGGACCAAGCAGTTGAAGATGACAGAGCCAGTGATGACAGTTTGTGTTGGAATGGTCCAGCTTAGCATCAGATGACGGGGCGATGTTCTATATTTATTCTCCTGTCATACAAAGTGTATGAAAAGAAGAGGGTTTGGTGTGGGGGAAAAGGATTTACAGATACTGTGGCTTAAAGGATAAGAGTGAGTTGTTTTGGTTGTTTTGTTGTGTTTTGGGGGTTTTTGGGGGGTGTTTGGTTTTTTTCTGTTTGGGGGTGTTCATTTTCAGTAGAGCTGTGAGATTTGCCAAAGGTAAAAATTTTTTAAGTATGCAACTTGCCTCCCCCCCCCCCCCCCCCCCCCCCCCCCCCACCACCACTTTAGGTAGGTTTCATTCCAAATTCGTGGAGGGTGTCATCCATTCCTACCAGCATGAAATAGACTACTCTTCCAAAAGGAGGAAAGAGTTTATAGCGTGTGCGCAAGCTGTTCTGCGCGCATTTGCACACGGTGTTTAGGTTTATAGTCTCATCCGAAAGACTTTGACATTCAGTTTGATTTGTTTTCATCAAACTGGGAAGGAAGGGCGAGACTGGGAATCAAACCCAGAACCTCACAGCTTACTTGTTAGGCAGGTGAACGTCTTAACCGTCATTCCACCTTCCTTTGTGGATAAGAGTGTTTGCTGTCAGCCCTGTAGTCCGTACAGGCACTGGTTTGAATCTCAGCAGTGGTACATGGTAATAAATTATTGGTTTGCAACTTTTACAATCTTCTAGGTCAACTTGAACTGCAGACTTGCAAGTGCCTTTATATCTTATCATGCAGAAGATGAAATATGCACGTTAAAGATCCCATGATTTATGCCAGCTTTTGGTAGTTTGTGGAAACACGAACGTACCCAGCATGCATCCGGTACCTGGAGAGGGATGGGCTCCGCCACGTTCAACTTGCCAAACAGATTCAGCTTGAAAAAAATATTCAGTTCAGTGCCCAAACCAATCTTCAGTGAGTTGAGAGAAAGATTTATCTATTTCATTTATTCTTTTATTTCAACGATAATGGAATAAGCACTCATGTGCTTTTTCCATCCAGTCCCCGTGTGTATGCAGTTTTGTCAATTTTGTCATCCGTTCCTACCGGCACACAATGGCCTACTCTACCAAAAAACGGAACGGGTTTTAACGTGTGCGCAAGATATCCTGCGTGCGTTCGCACACGGGACCTCGGTTTATAGTCTCATCCGAAGAACTTTTGGGGAGTGTGGAGTTGGCACTGATGTTAACTCCAGAGGAAAAATCCTTTTGAACGAAATTCGAACCCGAGTCAGCAGATCACGAATACAGAGAGAGAGAGAGAGAGAGAGAGGGGGGGGGAGAGCATGGGCATTAAAAAAAAACCCACAACAGCACACACACCAAAAGGCAAATGAGGGAAATGTCAAGACAGCTACATAATATTCCCATGGTGATCCTGCAAAACGTACCTCTCTTACTCTCCAGAAGAAAAGAAAAAGCAAACCTGCATTTTCTGAAAAAATAAATAGCAGAAAAACGAATGCAGTTAGGGCAAGCTGTGGTGTAGATGGGGACACGTGTTTCTGCCTGCCTGGCATTTGAGTTTCTGTACCGCAGTTATGTTTCTGCCTTGCAGTCGTGTTTCTGCCTTGCAGTTGTCTGTCCTTGCTGTAGGCTGTCCATTTCAATTTGTCCTTCAGAAATGTATGAGTCCCTGGTTGCAGTATACAGGAAAAGATTTTCCAAGTTGTGGGCCTTGCTGTGTTTGGATTGTTATACTCAGCTGATTGCACACAATTCGGTTGGTTTTTTGTTTGTTTATTCGGGTTTTTTGTTTGTTTGTTTGTTTGTTTTGGTTGGTTTGGTGTGGGTGGGTTTTTGTTGTTGTTGTTCTTTTAGAGGGGGGTGTTCTTTTTGTTGGATTCTTTATTTATTTGTCTGGTCGTCTTTCTTTTAGGGGGTATTATTCTTAACTTTTTCCTGTTATTTTCATTTGATTTTGCCCGTGTTGCTGTTGCTTTTTTAAGGTGACAGAAGCATATATAACCTGTCTTATTTGTTGAGCCTCATTTCATTTTTAGTCTTCACAATCTCAGAAAAAATATGTGTATACTAAAACGTTGCTCACAGCATTAAACAGTATGTTTCACAACTGGGATTTGAACCCACAAATTCATGGACTCATGCGGTTGAAGTCAAATAGACTTAATCACTCGGCTATAGCATCCATCTAATAAAAAAAATTACATCAAAATAAAATGCATATTTAGCTTGGACTAGCAGAAAAGAGATTACATACTTGCAGAGTCTTGTGACTGCAACCTTTTTAAACAGAAGAGGTCAATGACATGGAAATTCCCTTTTCTGTAACAGGCAACAGGAGACCCATAACTTTGCTGTGGACAAGTCTGAATGGACAGGAACAGCACACACAGAAAGACAACTGCAAGGCGGAAACACAACTGCCATCCTCTGTACACGTGTTCTCACCCCCCCCCCCCCCCCCCCCCCCCCCAGCTGTAGTGCATTTCTTCCTGTTCTTTTTTTCTGAACCAATACCAGTTTTATGTACTGGAAAACTGTTCAGCAATGGAATGGCTGTCTTGGGAGATTTTACTTATTCATTTGTTTTTATTGTTTTTTTGTGTGTGTTAAAAGGAAGAGGGGAAAATGGCAATATCACTCACTCCACTCTTGTGTGAACTAAATCTGTTACCATTAATAAAAATCTGTTTGACCTGACCTGACTCCTTGAGCATAAAGAAGAAGGGGTGGGAAGGATGGAGTGAGAAAAGAGACAAAGACAGAGATAAAGAAACATGGTAAGAACACCAAATAGCAAAGGACAGACAGTCAGACAGACGAGGGCCAAACAGAGACAGACAGATAGACAGACAGAGAAATACAGAAAGACAGAGACAGACAGACAGACAGACAGACAGACAGGCAGACAAACAGATTCAAACCTTCAGTTATATCCCCCCATATATGTGTGCATACAGTTATCTTTTCTTTTTGTTCATTTATTTGATGCAAATTTGTTCAGCTGCAGCCCAATCTTGCACATGTGAAGATGTTAGAGTACCCAAATAAGCATTGCTTGTTGTACTCATTTCATGTATTAGCGCTATGTTGTTTCTGAACTAATAAAATTTTGTTTAAACCAACTAAAAAAAATCCATGCGCATGAAGAGCCAGTGCAGGAGCTGATATCACTGATAACTGACCAGCTGTGTTAATAATAATAATAATAATAATAATATATGGAATTTATAGAGCGCTGAATCTTGTAAAAAACAAACAAATCGAAGCGCTTGCACTCAAATCATTTACAGGCATGCAACTCTCCTTAAACATATTGAAAAATTTAAAAA
>CM054147.1:52262117-52355932 GCA_028751875.1 Rapana venosa | reverse complement strand
AACATGTAGCTTTAAAGGGAAACCTGAACCCGGAGGATTTGGGCGGGCCCCTTTCACAGCTGTCAGTTTTCAGCTGCTATCCATTCCACCCAGCCCAGCCCAGTTGGGGCCAGCTGGTGCTAATTACAGCGGGAAACTGACAGCACTGACCTTGGTAAGAGAAGGGGGCATGCTAATTTTAGCACTGGGCCCTGGTCCCTTGAGCGATTTTAGCTGGGTTTGGGGTTTGTGTCAAATCCAAAATCATATTACATGATCTATCTAAAACCCAATCGGGTTGAAACCTGCTGCCCAAGCGGCCTGAGACGTACTTTCACAGTGACAGATATTTCCTTTGGGGTCTTTTTTCACCCTGACCATCCTGGCTTTAGGTTCGGGAGGCTAGTCTGTCACCCGCTTGTAGCTGGTACAAAACTTACCAATGCGTTTCATGGTGAATGGTAGTAATATATATGGCTTTTCAGTTTCTCTTCTCTTTTTACTTTAAATTTTCCTTGTAAAATGTTTGGGGAAAGTGCTTTCTTTTTTTTTTTTTACTGTGTCTAGAGCAAGTTGAACCTGATGGAGCCTAACCCTTCTCCAGGTAGTACTGCACTGTCATCCATGCCACCAGCCATAACTTGCCTCATTCCTAAACCAATGAATAGCTTTACCTTTATCAAAATTCTTTAAAGTCTCATCCATAAAAAAATGTTCTGGGAGTGAAGTTGAACACATTAAAACTCAGAGGAAAAAAAAACCCCCTCAACCTCACACTGACCCCCCTAAATCACACATGAAATATCACCTCAGATCAACAGTTCTAGGCTCTAACCCCGAACGCCTTCTGCCTCTAGCAGACTCTAGAAACTCTTCCTACCTGCAAATGATAATCTATATGCAAAGACTCCGGGTAGGCCTCGTAGACCCTGTAAGGCATCAGGATGCCGTTTTTAATAACCAACTCCAGTCCAGGTAACTCCGATGGTGGCCAGGAAGTGACGTAGCCAAGGGGGGTCACTCTGAACATCAGGACGCCCGTGTTGAAGGCGGCAGGCCACTCTCCCCCGCTGGGCCAATCGGACAGGCCACAGTGGGGTTACGGAGAAGGTCGTCGGGTATGGGGTTCACCCAGAACACGTCCCCATCCATGTACACCCCCCCGTAAGTCCGGAGAATGTGGCTCGTGTGGGGAGAATGAACATGTGGTGATGTGTTGGCTATTGATTGGGTAAATGAACAACAGGTAGCTCAGTGGTCAAAGCGCTCCCTTTCCCCAAGCTAAGGTTTAAACAGCGTGAGCGTGGTTACCAAGTTGGATGGGTAATCGTTTGCCGCCTTGGCTTCCCGTACAGTTCCCCAGTTCACCCAGCTGTAAATAGGTACCTGCCTTCTTTAGTGTCAAAGGAAGGTAAAGGCAACGAAGGAGAGGAGGTGGGTGCCACCCTGAATATCGGCCCTTGGAGAACTGAGGTCCTTTTAAACTCACTCTCCCAATATTGCATAATTTGAAACCCTTTACCTTTAATGAACCACAAAAATTTTTTTTTCCTTGGATTTAACATCAGGTGATTCACCCCCCCAAACCCTTCCAAAGGCATAAACCCGAGGCCCCGTGTGCGAACGCTAAAAACATCTGTGCATACTTTTAAAACCCCGTTCTGTTTTTTAGAAGAGTAGGCCATTGTGCTGGGGGGAACGGATGACAAAATTACAAAGTGCTTTCACACGGGGGACTTATGAAAAGCCCCCATGCTTTTTTCATTACCTTGAAACTAATAAAAATAAAAAATACAAAAAGTAAAGGTGTCCCATAACCATGGGGTCATTGGGAGTGGGGCCCAAGACCTCGCTTCTCTAGGGGCCAGCATATTGAGGCAGCCCCCATCTCTCCCCCCTCGCTGTTTTAAACCCCCCCGACCCTAAAGAGGCGGGTCCCCATTTACAGCGGGGGAAGGGCGACTCTACGAAACCAAGGCCCACAAAAATCACCCATCCAAGTGGGAACCCGGGCCCCCTCAAAGGGGGTGCTTAAAAATTGTGGGGGGGAAAGGTGCCTTTGACCACAGCTATCCCCGGAAAAAATAAAACAACAACAACAACAACAAACCAAATCATCATATCTCATATTTACCTGATTGTCACTCTATGTGCGCCCCATTTACCGACTGCGGAAAACCTGGCTGATACGTCAAAGGGACAAAGGGGCACGTTCCCCCCCCTTTAAAACCCCTTCCACCACTCCCCCCTGGGGTTTCGTCACCGTGTACGAGACATGACGTAATCCGCCACGTACAAGGCCTGAGGACATGAGGAATGAAAAAAGCGGAACGGGCTTTGGGGACCCGGTTTGTGGGAAAACCAGGGGAGGGTGATCCGGGGATAGAAGAGATGGGGGGGTGTTTGCCTCTAGACCTGTCATGGCAAAGTTTGTGTCTGCGTTTGTAGATGATGATGATGATGATTATTATGTTATTTTAATTATTGGGGTGGAGTATATATTTTTTGTTGTTATTATTATTATTAGAAAATTTGAGTAGTATTGTAGCATGTAGATTTTCTTTATTTAGTAGAGTATTTTTTTTTTATTATTATAATTTTTTATTTATAATCACATCATCTTATTGTTTTTGTTGTTTTTATTGTTATTATTATTAATAATAATATTTTTATTATTGTTTTTTATTATGTCAGACTAGCAATAGTCGTGGTATAGTCCCATCTTTTTTTTTAAAAGCCCGTAATAGTAGTAGCACAGCAGCAGCAGCAGCAGCACAGCCCCAGCAGAAACACAATGGTATTTTTATTACTTCTTATTAATTTTTGTTATCTTTTTTGCCAGATATAGCGGTAGCAGAAACTCGTCTCGTCATAGTAGGTAGAAATAGAGTAGTAGTAGTAGGGAGGGGGGGAGGAAAAGGGGTAGCGGTAGCAGCAGCAGCAGTAGATGTTCTATTATTTTACGCAAAATTTTTTGTACCAGCGCACACAATAGCAGCACAGCAGTATAGTGGGAGAGCAGCAGGGGGGAATTTTAAGCAGCAGCGCAGCAGACAAGCAGCAGCAGAAAACAGCAGTAGTAGTATAGTAGCAGCAGGAGTAGTTGGAGTAGAAGGAGGAGAAATGGTAGTAGCAGCGCCCCACAGAAGTAGTATTCCCATCACCCATCATTATTATTATTTATTTGCCGGTAGTATTACGTAACCAGTAATCGTCGTCGTCCTCGTCGTCGTCGTCGTCGTCGTCGTCGTCGTAGTAGTAGTAGTAGTAGTAGCAGCAGCAGTAGCAGTAGTAGTAGCAGAAGTAGCAGTAGTAGTAGTATAGCAGCAGCAGCGCAGTATTTAGTAGTAGTAGTAGCTACGCAGCGGGAGTAGTAGTAGTATAGCAGCAGAAGCAGCATTTGTAGTAGTCCCGCAGCAGCAGGAGTAGTAGTAGTAGTAGTGTAGCTGCGGCAGCAGCAGCATTTAGCAGTAGTAGTAGCATAGCAGTAGTAGTTGTATAGCATTTAAGCAGCAGTAGTAGTTATAGCAGCAGCAGGAGGAGTAGTAGTGCAGCGCAGCAGCAGCAGCAGCGCAGGAGTGGGTGTGGTAGTAGTAGTAGTAGTAGTAGTACCCCCCCCCCCCCCCCACCCACCTCGATTGTAATTTGGGTCCTGTTGGGTTTGTTATTTTTAAGTATGTCTTATTATTTGATTTGTTATTTTTTTTCGGTCTTCTTTTTTTTCATCAAACAACGACAGCTTATAATGTCTCCCAAACAAAAATTGCAGCAATACCGAACTGCTTCAAAGCTTATTTACCCCACACCCTCTTTCCTTAAAAAACAAACAAACACCACACCACACCAAAAAACACACAAAAAAAGATTTCCCACTCCTGGTTAAATTTCCAGTCAGTGGCAGTATGCCTTTCAATGAAAACTTTTTTGGTGGTGGTGGGGGGGGGGGGGGGTATTCATATTTTCAGTTTTTCCTTTAGAAACTACCATGTGATAAAAAAAAAATCACGTATGTAGGCAAATCTTTAAGGATTACTGAAGTGGGAATCTTTGTTTTCCTATAGCTTCCTAGGGTTTTTCATTTCATAGTACATGAAACAGTGTGTGAGTGGGGTGTGTGAGTGTTAATTTAAAATCTGACGCTCTTTTGTGAACGGTTGCATGTGTGTGAAAGTTCTGAATGCAAACGCTTTAGACCTGTTTTCCTTTATATAAAAATTCAAACAATACAATTCATGGTAATACCAGCGCATGGCGCTGGGGGGTTTAGCGCTTGGGGGTTCGGACTGAAGTTCGCGGGTTTATCCCATAAGAGTATGGGATTTTTGGACTCCGGCGGGGTCTACCAGGGGTGAGTGGCTGTGGGTCAGTGGAAGATTGACCACCAGTCGAGCTTCATCCACTTAACGGATGCGAATTTTTAGATGTTGCCAATTACATGACCAACACCCGCAGGTGTCTGTATCCGGGCCCGGTTGACGCGGGATATTTTTATGTTAAATTAAGGTAGAGTACAGCCTTCAGTATCTCAAAACATAGCACTTCCAAAAGCAGCAAATTCGTCTCCTCATTGTCATTGATATCATTTCATAAAAATTGCCTCTGATTCGGTGTCCAGTTGCTCTGGTCTCAGGGCCTCAGATTTTGTTTGCCCATCCCCCTCTGTGCCTGGTTTAGTTTTGTCAAAGCCTTTGGGGTTGGAGGTTCGCGGGGACGTCCCTTTGGAAGGGCGTTGTGGGGTTTTTTTCCACCTGGTGGCAACTCACTCGTCTGGCTCCGCGCTGAGCTAATACTGTCTTAGGAGGGGGTTGTAGGTGGGTCCTGTTTTTGGGTTTTTCTAGACAGGCACCCTGAACACCACCCAAAGTGACCCAGCAGCAGTGCAGGCCCCTCTGGCTGGTGCCCCGGCGGCCTGATTGTTTAATTTGGTCCTGTGGGGCCCCCATTTGATGAGACATAACAAATTGGGTATGGCTCGTTGGCGGGGAGATTGGAGTGAGCGGGGTGAGAACAGCAAAACGGGGACGTCACAGAAGATGAGGCAGCAAAAAAAAAAAAAAAAAAAAAAAAAAAAAAAATTCCCTGGGTAATGTGATGATGATGATGATGATGATTGGTGTGATTATGATGTGGTTGACGAAAGGTGTTTGCTTTATTATAAGATCAGAAAAAATACAAATGCCATAGATAATGTGATGAGTGATATATTGATGATGGTGATGATGATGCTGGTGATGGATGATTTCTCCGTGTTTGCTTTATTATAGATCGAACAATACAAAATTCATAGATGATATGATGGTGATACCCTATTATTATACCATCAGTAGTAGTGTAGAGTTGCTGTTGTAGTAGTGTTATTAAATTTTTATTATATTATCATCTTCTCATCATCATCATGTTTTTTTATTTCTCACTTCGCTCTCCATAGTACAGCCAGCGAGAAACTCTCCGAAAGGGTCCGAGGGCCATGAGCTTTAGGACGGAGTGATTGGGCAGAAAAAGGCAAGGGGGACTATTCAAAGCCCAACTGTTTTACACCGCACAGTGCTGCAATTTTCCCTCCCTTGATCGCAGACGATGCAAGTACCAGCTTTTTTTGTCGCTGAAGCCCTGCGCGCAAAAAAAAAGTCCCGGCCTTTTTTTTCAGTCAAATGAACCAAAAAAGGGTGCTGGGAAATTTTTGGGGAAATTTTAAATAAAAGGAATTTTAAATTATGGGGAAAATTAATTCTAATTTTATATTTTTTGGTTTAATATAAAATAAAAATTTTTATTTAAAAAATAAAAAAAAATTTTTTTTTATTTTAATTTTTTTTAAAATTAAAAAAATTTTTAGCCGTTTTTGGGGATTTTTTGGGGGGGGAAAAACATTAAACCCCACCCCCCCAAAAAAAAAAAATTTTTTTGGGGGGGGGGGGGGGGTTTTGGAGGGGGTTTTCAAATTATTAATTTCCTGTTTGGGGAGCTCCCCGACGGGCCAATGATTGCTTCTTTCCTGAAAAAACTAACAGCGATGTTGGTTTGTTGTGGTCAGTTTTGCGAATGTTGCTGTTTTTTTGTTATCACCATTTTTAAATATCTTATCATCTTACATCGTCATCCTTTTGATTTTTTTGTTTTGTAATATGGAGCGCCCCACAACACCACACACAACACCCCCACACACACACCACACACACACCCCCACACACACAAAACACACACACGTTTTAACGCATGAGCGTGGTTACCAAAGGGAGGGTGTCGTTCGGCGCCTTGTTTCAGAGCCCCCCTTCCCCCGTTTAAAATTGGGAGGCTTCCCTGCCCTCTTTCGGTCAGGGAAGGTAAAGCAGACAGACAGAAGACGGGGACAGAGAGGAATTAAGGGCGCCCCCCTAAATATCCGGGCCCCTGGGAACTGAGGTTTTCTGCATCTCGCCCCCAAACGACGCATGGGGTTAGGGAACACATCCCTTTTTTTTTTTTTTAAAAAAATTTAAAACACAAATGATAGGGGGTAGGGGCATAAATTGGAAGACGGGATAGTTCAGGGGTCAGAGCCTCGTTCCCAAAAGCTAAGGTTAAGAGCATCGAGGGGTTACCATTTTGGATGGTGATCGTTTACGGCTTGGCTTCAGTACATTTCCCCCCAGTTCCCCCCAGCTGTAAATGGGAAACCTGCTCTCTTTGGGGTCAGGGAAGGAAAAGCACAGGGGAGGACAGACAGCAGGCAAGCGAGACAGACAGACAGAAATAGAGAAGGGGGAGAGGAGTGTGGCAGCGTCCTCAATTGTGGCCCCTGGGGAACTGAGGCTTTGACATTTGCTTTTTTAACGACCCCATAGATTAAGGGAAAACACTTTTTTTTTTTGTTTTACTAACGTTAAAACACAAATGATACAGCTCTCTGCCTCAGCGTTGGCTTTTTCACAGTTTTTGATTAAACCATTGACGCTGGGGGGGGAACAGCAAAGTGAGAGGCTGTATGACCATGGCTTTCCCCCTCATGGAAATTCACTTTACGCTTGTCTTTGTGTCGACTGGAAAAAGGGAAAATTTTAGGGGGTTTTTTAAAAAAAACAAAAACACCCCCCCTCCCACCCCCAAAACCCCCCAAAAAACCATAAAAAACAAAACCCCCCCTCCCCCCCCCAAAAACACAAAAAAAAGAAAAATTTAAACAATATTTCATTCAACATCTATTAAAATTAAAGAACGGGGACACTTAAATTTTTTTCGTTTCGAAAGGGCCATTGTTCCCTTTAAAACGTGAAAAATTGAAAAACCGCTAAAGGGGAGGAGAAAAAAAGAAAAGGTTTACCAGAACCCAAAAGAAAAAAATAAAAAAAAAAAATACCCAAAAATTTCCCCCGGGGAACACCCCTTGACACCAAACCCCCAAAAAAACACTTTCTTTTTTACAACCCAAACCACAAAATACACTCCCCCCCAAAACCCCACACACTAAAACCTTTACCTGGGGCACGGCAAAGGGAAGCTATAACCAGGGCCCCACCATGGAATTCATTTTAAAACTTTCTTTTGTTTTCGAAGATTGCCTTGGGGCGGTGGGACAGTTAAATTTTTCAAACCGGGGGAAATTGGATTTAAACCTGATGTCCTTCCCCCATTGGGAAAAAATGGGGTTGGGTTTGGGAAAATTTCCATAACAATTATGCCTGAAACCCAACCCTCCCCCTTTGGTTTTTGGGGTAAGCCCCCCCCCGCCAAACCTTCCGGAACCTAAAAGGCAGCCCCTTTGGTCCGGGCAGGTCTGGCAGGGGAGGGTTGGAGATAACTTAGGTAACCCAACGCGCGTGCTAATTGGCGGGGGAGGTCGAGGTCACTGGTTCCCCGCACCAAATTAGGGGAAAATAAAAAAAAAACAATTAAACAAATTATAGCCTCAACAAGGACCCCCAAACAAAACTCTAACACATAATACAACCCCCACTCCCCCTAACCTTTCAACCCCCCCTCCCCAAACACCCACACTTAAAACCCCCCCTTCCCCAAAATCCCCCTTTCCCCAACAACAAATTACAAACCCCACACCCCCCCCAAAAAACACACCCAACCCGAAAACAAAAAATAAAAAAAAACAAACATCCCAAAAACCCCCCCAAACATCCTTAAACCCCCAAATTTCCTTTTACCCATTTCCCCAAAGGCCTCGCCACAACACACCCCGCCCCCCCCCCAACTTTTTTCCCCCTACATCACCCCCCTAAAACCCAACCCCCCCCCCCCAAAAAACCCCCCCCCCCCCCCCCCCCCCCCAAAAAAAAACCCCCCAACCCCCCCTTTCCCCCCAAAACCCCCCCCCCCCCCCCCAAACCCCCCTTTTTCCCCCTAGGGCCTTGTGGGGCCGGGGGAAAACGGTGAAAAAATTTACAAAACCGCTACAACGGGACTGATGTAAAAAAAAGCACACGAGGCTTTATCCCGAAGTAAAGATAAATAATAAAATAAAAAATATGACAAATCACCCCGGTTAAGTGATGATTTTCATTTCATACTTTAAGTCACGCAGATTTTCTTGTTGAATTTCGGGAAACTTTTCACCAAGGAGCGCTCGCCACAGACAGCGACCTACTTTTTTGTTTTTCCTTCTGTAACTGTATTGTTTCCCAAATTCAAGACCTTTTTTCCCCTTACAATTTGCCGGGAAAACTCCATTGTTGCCGTGTTCTTTTACGTGCTCTAAATAATTATTTACCTCGTTTATCGTTCATCAGAAAGACTAGCCCAGCCACCACTCAGTTCTAAGGATGGAGGGAAGGTTTCGGCCCAACGGGGTCGAACCACCCACTCCGACACGGACTTTTCGTTTTCCTAGGCAGGCGTTTTCCTCTAGACCCGATCTCCTTCTCCGGGAACGACCTGTCGGTAAAAAGCTCCCCTCCTTTGGAATTCTGTCTTGGATTCCCTTCTGTTTTAACCCCCCGTCCTCTGTTTCTGCCTTTCCTTTTCTTCCTGTCACCACCCTTTTTTGGGGGTCTATTTTTTCCTTTTTGGTCTTTCTCCCTTTTTTCCAAGAAAGACTTAAAGATAACATTCTTTACCTGCCGAGGAGAATTGCTGGCCTGACTTCAGGCGCTTAATGCCCAGCGCACGCATTTCCCGCTCATAGGGCAACAACAATCCCCATACAGACACCACACCACCCACACACCCACCCACACACACACCACCACACACCACCACCACCACCCCCACCACCCAACCCCAACACACACATACACACACACCAACACACACCACCACACACCACACACCACACACCACACAAACCCCCAACACACCAAGTACACACACACACAGGTACACCCTACGAGAGGAGAGAGCTGTGTTCCACATTTAGGGAAGACGTTAAAACGAAACACACCCCCAAACACCCCCCCCCCCCCCCAACACACCCACTTCACACACCCCAAACCCAAAAACCCAACACCCACACCTACCCCCCCCCCCCCACACACACACACACACCACCACATCATCACATAATCACATCATCCATCATCATCATCATCACACATCTTAGACACTTGGCACACGTTAAATCCTGTCCGCTTTCGTAGGTAACCATTGTGTCGGTGGACGATGACAAATGACAAACCGCTACACACGGGGACGGATGTAAAAAGCAATAGTCCCTTATTCCATTATCCTCCCCGATATAAAGAATAAATAATAAATAATAATAAAATAAAAACAACCCCCATACCCACCCCTTACACAAAACACCCCCCTGCACACACCACAACCTCCCCCACCCAACCCCCACACCCTGCACCCCACACTCACACACCCACTAAACCACCACCACCACACACACACACACACACACACAACACACACACACACACACACACCCACACACACCACACTTTCTACAAGTCCTTCGGATGAACTTTTAACCAAGGCCCGTGTCGACGAAATGCAGAACATCTTGCGCACACGTTAATCCTGTTCCGCTTTCGAAAGAGGGGCCCCTTTGTGTGGCGGGGAACAAAATGACCAATTTCAAAACCGGGACAGGATGTAAAAAAAAAAAGCACATGAGTGCTATTCCATTATCCCGATATAAAAGAATAATAAAAAGGTAAGTAAAGGTAAAGGTTCCCCAAAACCTATAAGGTCGTAGGGAGCAAGGGCTCAGACCTCCTTCTCTAGGCCAGCATATTGGGTAGCGCCCATCTCCTCTCCCTCGCTGCTTTACCTTCCCTGACCCTAAAGAGGGCAGGTACCCATTTACAGCTGGGGCAACTGTACTGAAGCCAAGGCGCGCAAACGGTCACCCATCCAACTGGTAACCACGCTTGACGCTGCTTAACTTGGCTGGGGGAAAGCGAGTGCTCCGACCACTGAGCTATCCCGTCCCCAATTAAAATATAAAAGAATAAATAAAATAAATAAATAACATAAGAAGTTACACACACATATAGGCCTACACACCCGCCCCCCCCCCCCCCCACACACACACACACCCCATCCCCCCTACACACATACACACATACACCCCCCCCCACTCTCCCACCTCCACACCCCTTTCCACCCCCCCCCCTCCACACACACACACCACAACACACATTATCACCCCCCCCCTTCCCCACACACCACACATACACCCCCCACCCACCTCCACCACCACCCCCACACCACCCCCCCCCACACACACCACAACACACACACACACACACACACACACACACACACACACACACACACACACACACACACAACACAAACACACACACACATACACACACACATACACACACACCACAACACACACACACACACACACATACACACACACAACAAAAACACAACACACACACACACACACACACACACAACACAACACCACACACACAACACACACACACACAACACACACTCACACACACACACACATCACACACACACACACACACACACACACACACAACACACACCCAACACACATTTATCACCTTCTCTGGAGTCACGCTCTCCTCTCGAGAAATCTCAGACCACGCTTCCTGTCTGTACACATCGCGGAACAATGGCATCTGCTCCATCAACTGGAAGGCACTCAATCCCTGCGACGACGTCTTGGAGATTTGGGCATGACTGGCAAAGGTCTCTCTCATGCTGGGAACCTGAAAGGACCCTGAGACACTCTGCTCATCGTTGATCCGATAGAGGAAGAAGAGGAGGAAGAGGAGGAGAGAAGTGAGGACGACCTTGAACTTGCCCGGAGCGTAAGGTCTGAAGACACTTTTGTGACTGGAAAAGATCCGGGTGATTTCTCGAAATGCAGATGCCATGGTTCTGGGTCAGTGGTGAGGAGAGGTGGAGGTAGGGGTGGTGGGATAAGAATGCTTTCCCTTGATGATTCTTGAAGCCTGGGCTGAAAAATGGAATTTTACAAAATCCACTTTACAGTTTTTAACAAATTGATGTACCTACCAGCTGCCTAATATAATGACTGACATTTTGAGCACAGTATAAGCTTTTAGCTTGTTGTTCCTCTGTTATATGGGGACGGGATAGCTCAGTGGTCAGGGCACTCCCTTTCCCCAGCTAAGGTTGAGCAGCATTGAGCGTGGTTTACCACTTGGATGGGTGACTGTTTGCGCGCCTTGGCTTCAGTACAGTCCCCCAATTAACCCAGCTATAACTAGGTACCTGCCTCTTTAGAGTCAGGGAAGGTAAAGCAGCGAGGGAAAGGAGATGGGCACTACCCTCAATATGCTGGCCACTTGAGAAGTTGAGGTCTCTGATGCCTGGCTCCCCTACGACAACATAGGTTATGGGACACCTTTACCTTTGCCTTATTGCAAGTGTGTGTGTATGATTTTATTTGCATAAAATGTTTAAACCAAAAATGAGATAGAATAAATGGAAAAACGTATGATAACTGCAAGGGGGTGCCAAACCTAGTAGTTTGGTGGTGGGGGGGGGGGGGGCAGTGAGAGAGGCAGAGCAGGCATAATCTAGAGTGTCACAAACCCACACACAAATTAACCACTTTTGACACCAATGACTAACCATACACATACATGTCAGAATGACTACTCTAGCAGGCAATTATCTCAAGGACCAAGCTAGTAGTACTGTGGCACAACCTCTAGACTTCAAATCTTCAACTCTTTTACTTAACTCTTTCCTCAATTCAAGTTTGCCATAGTAGTCTATCATAATACTGGCAATAGCTTTGTTACTAATCCACATTATTTTACCAGTGATTAATGTGATTTATAAACTTCATCTTGATATAACAATTACATCAAATATCGATTAGTTACTCATAAAAATCCACTTTTAACATGAACATCCAGTTATAGAATAAATCCAAGATCACACAATCTCAATATAACACATACATCAAATATTGATTAGGTACTCATAAAAAATCCACTTTTAAAATGAACATCCAATTATAGAATAAATCCAAGATCACACAATAGTAAAAGTATCATGATTTGAGCCAACTTTCGTGTGTAAAGCAGCTAGTGAACTATACACACGTTCAATGTACCAGTCACAATATTCAATCAATAACTAAATTCAGCTAGCACACAAATGAAATCCATTTATCAAATCAGCTTTTACATTAATAAATATCTTTAACCAACAACTTCTATCCCAAAAATAAGAAACTCTCACTCACAGCTCAAGCAGAAGAACAAAACTGCTGTTTTTCCTTCTAAGTCATTCTGTCCAGTTTCACCACACCACAGCCTCTCTCACTTCAAGAAGAATGTGGCACCATAGCGTAGGTGAGCCCTTGTTTGGAGGGGGGGGGAGGGGGAGGGGGGGGGGGGGGGGGGGGTGTTGAAACTTTAATGAGCTACCATTATGCCTGCCTTTCTTAAAGCCAAGCCTGCATTGTGACGAAATATCTCGACTGCCCATTGTCCATTTTAGCTGGCCTGTTTACCGTATATAGCGTGTAGTTCAACCATTGTAAACATAGTCAAGTCAAGTCAAGTCAAGTCAAAATGATCTTTATTGAGGGTAAAAGATTAAGTCTATACAGCTTTTTTCATCCTGCCCTCACCAAAACAAAACAAAAAAGAAGAAAATCAAGAAAATTGACATATACAAGCAATCAAAAATACAATGTTCACACATGTTGAAGACAAAAATCGATGGTGCCTGTGTGTGTGTGTGTGTGTGTGTGTGTGTGTTGTGTTGTGTTGTGTTCTGTGTGTGTAAGCATGTGTGTGTATTGTGTTATGTGTGTGTTTACTTTCTTTATTTTTATTTTATTGTACTGTATTCTTTTATTTCGTGGATAATAAAAATAAGCACTCATGTGCTTTTTCATCCAGTCCCTGTGTGTATTAACTTTTGTAAATTTTGTCATCAGTTCCCACCGGCACACAATGGCCTACTCTTTCAAAAAGCGGAACGGGTTTTAACGTGAGCGCAAGATGTTCTTCGTGCGCTCGCACACAGGATCTCGGTTTATAGTCTTATCCGAAAGACTTTTGGGGAGAGTGGAATCGGTGTGTGTGTGTGTGTGTCAAAGTCAAAGTCAAAGTCAAACTTTTATTTTCAGATGGTACATTGAATAAGCAGTGCATTTGCTTTTTTTCATCAAGCCATCTATCTAAAGAAAGAAAAAAAAGCGAGAAAAACAAGATAATGTATATGCAGACATAGAATAAAAAACCTAACTATGATAAATACAAATCAAACCAAAAAAAAACAAAAAACATAGCATTGTGGAATTAAAACAAAACAAAAAACCCGAGAATATTACCCCATACAATTAAAAAAATTTTAAAAAAATCTTGAAAAAATATCCGTCATAACACAAAAAAAAGCAACAAAAAAAAACCCAAACCAAAACAAAAAAGAAGAAAAAACAGAAAAAAATTAAAAAAAACCCACACCAAGTTCCCCTCCCCCCCCCCCCCTCTCAACAACATATACACAAAAACCTTCAACCTAAAAAAAAAAAACAACAACAAAAAGATGAAAAAAAAAACAAAAAACCACAGAAAGGGAAATTTAAAAACAACAAACAAAAATATACTTACACAAAAACCAGCGAAATAACTAAACATGGAAAAATAACACAAGCAAATGAAACAATATAGAACTAAAAAAAGCGGAAAAAGATCCAAAATACCCTCCCCCCCCCCCAAAAAACCCAAAAACCCAAAACAAAAAAAAGGAAAAAAAAACAGAACCCCACCCCCACCACTACAACAATAAAAACAACAACACCAAAGGGATATAAACGGGGAAAAACGATGTTCATTTAAACACTTAATAACTACAAAAACCATCCTCACCAAACCCCCTTAAACACATTTTTATCCATATATGGGAAAAACAAAAAAAACCCAAACCCCTTTTGGATTCAGAGCAAAGAAAATAAAAAAGACATCATTCCCCCCCTTTTCCCCCGGGTTAAACACATGTACATGTGTTTTTTTGGTTTGAGGTGAAAACCAAATCCTTGATAAAAGAATAAATTCAGGCAATGAAAACCCCCCGGTTTTGGGAGACGGTTTTGCTCAGTGGTCGGAGCACCGTTTCCCCCACCCAATTTAAACAGCGTCGGCGTGGTTCCTTTTGGAGGGGTGACCGTTTGCGGCCTTGGCTTCAGTCAGTTCCCCATTCACCCAGCTGTAAATGGGTACTCCCCTTTGAGGGTCAGGGAAGGAAAAGCAGCGGGGAGAGGAGATGGCGCGCCCTCAATATGGGGCCAGAGAAGTAAAGGTCTTACGCCTCGCCCCCCTACGCCCTTATAGTATGGGACCCTTTTCCCCTTTCCTTTTTTAAAAACCCACCCCTCAAAAGTCAGCAATAAAATTAGCTCTCTAACACAATGAAACAGAAACTAACAGCGCAAAACTAATAAATCAATTTTTGTGTAATACAAAAGAACAAAAAAACCCAAAAACAGCAAAACGTAAAAAACCAACCCCCGAACCAATTAACAACACACACAAAACCACAAAATTTACACACACCACACACCCCAAAACCACAACACACCAACAAACACACACACACACCAGTTAAAAGCCTGTGGGGTTGATATATACCCCCCAAAAAAGAAAATGCTTAAACCATGTATTGGGATATGAAAATAAAACGGGGTGATTATTTTAATACAAAATAAGCAGTAAACTTAATCACTTCTTAATTTTTCAAGTTTCGTGTTCGTATTTTTATTATAAATATTTTTTAGAGTGTTTTATAGATTTTTCTTTTTTAATACATTTAAAATTTTGGGGGGAGTTTAATCCCATGGTCACTGTGAATACAAGGGCTCGTTTTTATATAGGTTATTTCTGGGTCTTGGAATTTTGAAAATGGTTGTGTCTTTTTGGGTTAAACTTTAAAAGCTTTGGTAATTGGGAGGTGCATTTTGTTTAAAAAACTTTTGATAAACACAGTTTTATTAAAAAAAGTCGGTTTCAAAATGTCGGGACATTTATTTTTTTATAATCCTAATTGTCAGGTGCTTGTTTTTAAAAATACAATTTTACTGCTTTTTATAAAATCGAAAATGAATTTCAAGTTCCCCCACTGAGGTAAAAATTGCCCCTAGTAAATGTTGGTGAATGTGATCGCAAAAAAATAGTTTTGGGAATGATTTTTAGAAATTTTTTTATTTTGGTAATTGAAGAGCCTGTGGTAGGGTTTACCTAGTAAATTATGGGGATCGCCAGTCAATTTTTGTCAAGGTAACCCCAAATATTTTATGTGAGAAAACTTTTTAAAACTATTCTTATCCTAAAACAGAGGTTGAAACCTACATTCATTTTTTCCCTTTTTCTGTCTGCTGATACTACATCACTTTTTTTTTTTGTGTTTAAGGACATTTGGGGTTTTAATTTGAGTCAAATAATCAATTGTAAATACGATTGAGTTGCGAGAAATCTCTGGGTTGAATCACTACAAAAGAGAGTGGTATCTTCACAAAATTTCCAGTTACTTTTAAATTTAAAAACGGGTAAATTTTTTAAAGTAAAAACAAGAGTGGTTTTCCCAAATTACTGAGTTGTGGTACCCCATAAAAGGGGTTAGTTCTGATGCTTGGTTTTTACAGATAAAAGCTGTGCCTTTAGACAAAAAATTTTCTGTGTTGGTAACTTGGTGGCAGTTTGTCTTCTAATTTCGAAATAACAAGAGGGTTGATCCATCAAATGCTTTTTTAAAAGTCAACAAAAAGGAGGCCAGTAAACTTAGTTTTATATTGTGAGGAGACTGTCGTGAGCTGAGTTGGGCAGGTGCGGGAAATGTTTTTACAAAACCCCTGATTGTTTGGGTGCAATAGATTTTTTTTTTATAAAGTAAGAATTTGGGGGATGTTTGTATGTTTTTTAAAGGGGTTTTAAAAGTACAGAGAGAATTAAAAATTGGCCTGTAATTTGAAGGGAAAAAAGGGTCACCTATTTATGGCCCGTATAACTTTTGTTGTTAAATTGAGAGGAAAACTCTTTTTCAATAAAATTGTAAAATATGTCAGTGTTTAAAAAAAAACCGGACTAGCGAGTTTTTATCGAGATTAATTGTTAGGTCCGTGTTCTAAAATTTCGTTTGCATTTTTATGTTTTAATATGTCAAGGTTGTCATTGGTGGGATTAAGTGGAAATTTAAATTTGTTTTGGTTAATATATTGTTGTAGGTAATAAAGACTTTTTCGTTGTTGTCACTTTTTAAAAACGTTTTTTTGCACATTTGAAAAATGGTGTTAATTTCATCAGTTATTGTCTTTAATAAAACTTTGACTTTTAAAACAGGTTTATTACAAATGTATTGATGGCTTTCCAAATCGGCGAGAGTCATAGTGGTAATTTAAAAACTGTTGAAATAATTCTTGTCTGCGTTTAAAGGAATTCACTTTATTCCTTTGGTCCTAAATTGTTCATGTGTCATGGGTTTTCAGGTGGGTTTTTTAAGTTTATCTCGTTCTATTTTTTTGTTTCCTGGGGTTTGGTTTTTTTTTACTTTTTTTTTATTTTTATAAAGGGAGATGTTTGTCATACTTGAGATAAAATAGTTAACCCAAAAATTTAGCACCTCGGGTCTTGATTTGGGATACATCTGTAAAGGCGAGTTCTCGGGCCCAAAAAAAATTTTCCTACAGACGTTTTTTAATTGTCGGTTAATATAATTTTTATGCCAACTTTTGGAATTTTTTTTGCGAGCTTAAACCAAGTACAGCAGAAGGATTTTTTTCTGCATCCCCATGACGGGGCACTACTTCAGCTATGTGCTTTTTTGCCTTGTGTATATATGTCAATTAAAGTTTCTGAGTTTATTGTTATACGGGGGTTTATCTATTAGTGTTCCACCAAGCATATATGGGGATTCCATTCGGGTTTTGGGTTTTAGTAAGTCTTGTTAAAACTCCAAGAATAATAGTTTCCAGTTTAAATACAACTTTTTCCCCCAAAATTTGAAACTATCAAACCCAATTTGTGGTTTTTGACGGGTTTCTGATAAGAATCCCTTTAAAAGTGGATACTGTGCTTTAATTTGATTTCTCCCAAATTGATTAAATCATCACTCAAAAATTTTTAGCCTTTGACAGCATAAAGAAATGCGAAATATGTTAAAAAGCCCGTAGTTTTTTTGGGTTTTAGGGATCTGGGGGAAATATTTGGGGATCCCGGGAAAGGCATGTCTGCTCGTTATATTTTAAAAAGGGGATTCAGCAAAGCCAAATAAATGAAATCCCCTCCCATCATTAAAAAAAATGCTAGAATGTCATGTTTTTTGGTTCTTGTTTTTGTTGAGGTAGCCTACTCAAGCCATGTTTTTTTGGCCACTTGTTGAGGGAAGAGACATGATGTAGAGGGGGGGAAATGCGGTAATAAAGTTGTGTTGAATTTAGGTTAAAAGAGCAAACGCACAAGAAAAAAAAAAAAACAAAATAAAAATATCAGAATTTAAAAAACAAAAAAAAAAAGTAATTGGAATATAAAGATCACTAAATATAAGGTGTGATCTTACAATAATTTTCTCTGCAACAAAATTAACTAATTAACAAAATAAATTTAATCATACACATTAATTGAGAAAATTTTATGTTACAATGCAATGAAAAAACTATAAATTAAAAAAAATAACAGTACAGGAAAAAAAAAAAGGAAAAAAAAAAAAAAAATGGGATCAAATGGAAAAAAAATTAAGGGGTTTGAAAAAAAAACTTTTGGCTTTGGGAAAAAGTTCTATTCCCTTTTCGAAGCTTTTAAGTTATTGCTCAAAATCTTTCATAACAATGTTAAATTTCAGCTTGTAAGAGCAAAAAAAAGATTTCAGTGTAAACCCTTTTAAAGATACGCAGATGACCAAATCTTCCTGAAGGAGAAGGAGAGGGCAGAGGTTTTTGACGAGAGACAGGGAAAAAAGACAGTCAGAAAAAGGCTTTTAAAAGAGATAATAGATTAATAAGGAAGGGGCCAACTTGCTGGCCTACTGTAACATATCATCATAGGGTTTTGCCCGTGGTGTAAATGACACAAATTTGGAAATGGGGGGGGGGAAGGGGAAATGAAAAATGTAAAAGGTAAAAAAAATCACATATTCAAAAAAAAAATTAATATTAAATCTTTTAAGGTAAATTTTAAAAACGGATTCCCAAATTTTTATGCATGTGGACAAATTGTTCCCCTGACTTTGCGGGGACACTCAACCCCCCCCCCCCCCAACACACACACCCATAACAATCACAAGTACACATTCATACATCTAGACCCTTTTATTCACATGCTTAATTAATCTGGGGGGAGCGTTCCATTAACAGACCCATAATTTTGTCTTTTTTTGATATGGTAGGCCCTTTAGGCTGTCGCCCCCGTACTGCATGGGAAAAAGGGCTCCGGGTTTTTGGGGGAAAATAAAGTATAGTCAGTCCAGGAGAGGTGGAAAGGACGGGGAATAGGAAAAAAATGGAGTTGGGGTTGTCTGTCTGGGGGGTACTGCTCATACTTCGGTGCCCCTTCACTGCGTCCAATAGCTGGAGGGGGGGCGGGTTTAGTACTGGCGGAGTGCACATGGGCACAGAGGTTTGGGGGGGGGGGGGGGGGGGGGGGGGGGGGGGGGGGGGGGGGGGCATACTTTCCCCGTATTTTATGTAGGGTGGGCATGGTACTCATTTTTTTTTGGGGCACCCCACTTGGTAGGAAGGAGGGGGTTTTTCGATGTAGGGACCCTTCTGAAAGCAGGCGTGTTCAGATTGGCTGTTGTCGGAAGCCCTCTCTGGGGGGTTCGTCCAAGGGGAGGAAGGATGAAGAGGCTGTAGTGCGGCCCGGGGGGAAAATGTCTCTGGCAGGGCCCCGGGGGAAAAATGTCTCTGGCATGGATCGCCCCGACCCCAAACTGCTGAAGAAACAGGCCCTGTAGCAGTTACTGATCCCAGTGGAAACCCCATCTGATGGGGGGGAAGGGGGGGGAGAAAAGCCCCCTGACACAGGGGGTCGACAGTCAGGCCAGGCACTGAATTACGACCGGGTGGCTGTGTGTTGCATTTTTTTTGTTGTCCCTTTGTACAACACAGGTCACCAACATAGTGTTTGATCTGGGGGGAAGATTTCTGCTTCAGAGCATTTTAAAGGGGGATAGGCGGGTGGGGGGGTTTGTTTGGGAGCTGGGGACTTGGGTGTTTTGGGGTTGTGTATTGAGAGTGTGGCTGGGGAGTGGAATGAATAGGGTGGGGGTGGGCAAGAAAAAGGGTTTTTTGTTTTTTTGAGGGTTGTCAAAGGGGAGAGAGGTGAGAAGTTTTATTTGTTACAAGATTGGCGGGTTGTTGTCTGTGTGGCACGATGAAGGTGATTTGTTGACTTTTGTCAGTGGTTTTTCTGCAGGGGTGAGAGGAATTTTTCATTGTTGAAAAAACTTCAAAACTTTTTAAACATCTACACTATATTTTTCTGTTTGTGGGGACAGTTCGCAGGAGGAAGCTCTGTGTTTGCATTGCTGGTGTCAATGGATATGCGACTTTTGGCAGCAAGAGGTCTGTATTGTTCTTGGTGCTTTTTTTGCTTGTTTGACTATTTTGAATGATGGGGTTTGTTTTCTGTTTTTTCATTGGGGTTTTTGGGTTTGTGACGTCTTGCATTTCATGTTTTGGGTTTTAAATGCTTGTTTCTGATTTTCATGGGGTTTTTTATTTGGGCTTGAATCGGGTGTTTTGGGGTTTTTTGTTCTATTGTGTTTGTTGCAAAAAGTTTTAATTCAAATGTATTATTTTGCCTGAGTTTGGAGATGGGGAGGTTTGCAGCGGGATTGTGTTTGGCTGGTTACTGTAGCAAAGTTGAATTCCATGAATGTAAGGTTTTGGGGCGTTGAGGGGAAGGGGGGCCTTGATGAGGGTGAGTGTTTTGGGGTTGAGGGAAAGGTTGGGGCTGGGGGGGGGTAGGTGGGGCAGGTTGAGGTTTGGGAAGGATGAGAGGAAGGGGGCTGATGGGGGGTAGGGAACTTGTTTTGAAGGGAGGGGGGGGTTTATGATCAGGGGAGGGGGCATGGGGAAGGGGGGGGTGGTATTTTGCCTCTGGAGGGAGGGGAGGGGTGGCATCTTCATCGGGGAAGGCCCGGAGGGGTGTAGAGAGTGGGGGGGTGGGACAAGGTAGATCGGAAGGGGGGGGGATGAGGGAGATGATGGGGAGGGGGTTGCAGATTGGGATTTGGGGGGTTTGGGGAAAGGGGGGGGGAATGGGGGGAGTAATGCGACGGTCAGGTGGGACGAATGGTCATCAAAAGCTGGGGGGGGGTGGGATGGGAACCCTGGAGGGGTGCGTCATGATGGCCCGTGGGGTATGGGGGGTTTGGGGCCACGATGGAATAGGTCATTTTTGGGGATTTTGTAGTCGGGTTGATTTCTGCCAATTTATTCACTTATTTTTTTGATTCAAACTCCTTTTCGACCCACGTGGCACAAATTCCCCGTATCAATGTGTCCCCGTGGAGTGATATAATGAAAGGAAAAAAGTTTTCGGGGGTCTACAGAAACTTTAATAAAAGATGCCAGAGTTCATTTTGGGAGAGTTTGGGGTGATTCTGTCAGCACAGTTGCACAAATGTTTATGTTTTTGTTGTTCTAGGCCTAGGCCAATTGGGAATATGTAAACACTTCAGATTGGCAAGTTAAAACAGTCCAAACAGAATGTTTTGGGGGGATAAAAGGGAAAGGGGGGTTGGCACACGTACACACAAAACCCCAAAGGGGTGTTACAGCACAAAGGTCCAACTTCCCCAATCACAGCTTTGTTGGGCCCAAAATTTTTGTAAAAAATTCGTCATTTCCTCAATATTCCTTTTGTATAAATTTTAAAACCAGAAAAATATTTTGTTCACTGTGAAGACGAATCCTTGTGTTTTTTTTAAAATGAATACTTTTGATCAACTTTTAAAAACACCCCTTCTCTGGAGAGCCCCCGGGCCGTTTTTCCCCTTAGGACAGTATAAAGGGGGGGGTGTGTGTGTGTAGGGTTTTGGTTTTTTTTGTGTGTTTTTTTTGTGTTTTTGGGGGTTTTGGTTCTTGTTTTAAGTGTGTGTGTGTGTGTTTGTGTTTATTGTTGTTTTTTATTTTTATTTCGGGCAAGGAGTAACTTTCATGTGTTTTTTTTTACCCCTTTCCGTGTGTATGCAGTTTTTAAATTGGTACCCCTTACCCGGCACTAATTTTTTCCTTTCAGAAACTGGAACTGGTTTTAACGGGGAAAGATGTTCTGCTGCATTACACTAAGAGTGGATTTATAGTCTCACCCCAAAGGATTTTTGGGGTTAGGGGAGTCCGCATGATGTTAACTCCCGAGGAAAAAAAACCCTTGAATGATTGTGTTTTAATGTGTGTGGTGTTTGTGGTTGGTGTGTGGTAGTGTTGTGTGTGTGTTGTGTGCGCGCGGCGCGTGGGGGGGTGTTTTCGTTTTCCTCCTTGGTTTACTTCCCATTCCTATAAGTGTTTTGACAACCAACATTATTTTTTGTGGTTTTTGTGCTTCCCCCGCTTTAAACTCTGGGGGTCACCAGAAGTGCAATGACTCGTTATCCCACCAGGGGAATCACGTGAGATTGAAAATCAAACCCGAATGAGAAGTTTTGGGGTATGACTTTTTTTTTTAAAATACCTCGCCATTAGGCACCAAACAATTTTTTTTTTTTTTTTTTTTTGGTCTGGCCAAACTTTTTGAACAAAACTATTTAAAAAAGAGATGGGGTTGAGACTAAAACCCGAGGCCCCCGTGCGAACGCTGAAAACATTTAAGCCACGTTAAACCCTTTTCCCGTTTTCGAAGAGTGGGCCTTGTGTCCCGGGGGAACAGATGACAAAATTTCAAAACCAAAAAAAGCGAAGAGTGCTTTTTCCCATTATCCTCCTTTTAAAATATTTTTTAAATCTGAGCACTTTGATTTGTTGCTTTACAAGATTCGCGCTAATAAATCCCTACATTATTATTAAATTATTATTATTATTATGAAGGTCCGGGGGGAAAAAAAATATAAAACTTTCCCCTGCAAATAAAATGACTTCAGCATTTGATGCTATAGAAATTATTGCTGAGTTTTTGTATAATATATGTTAACACCCCCAAAATTTATTTTAATGGTGTCAATTCCCTTCTTTTGTACTTTTTTTTTTAAAGAAAAAGGCAATAAAAAAGTAAAATGTGGACTGTAAGAGAATGGAACAAAGTTTGACTTTTGGGAGTTTTTGTTTTCCCAAAAATTTGTCTAGTTACGCCATTGTCTGTAATTTTTTTTGGGGAAAAAAGAAAAGGGCTTTCAAAAGACATTTCTGAAGTTCATAGTAAACAACCTTGTCCTCAATTCTGACTTTATTTCAGTGGGGAAAAATTTTAACCATCCCGCCACCTCGGCCCTTTATTCTTATTTGGGGATCTGGGGAAGGATACTGCTTGGGCTTGAAGTGTACTTTAAGCTAAAACACAAGAGGCTGGTGTTTTGAATCAAGGTTACCCTGTTGTGTCCAAAGCAACAATAGGCCTCCTTTTTTACCCCTTTTCCCTTTTGATGAACAACTACCCCTTTCCCCTTCTCTCTCTCTCTCTCTTCTCTCGGTCTCTCTCTCTCTCTCCTCTTCTGGTAGCCCTTACAAGCATCTTAGGTAATGTCTAGTGTACACGCTGAATAGGGCATTAACACTATGGACTTACATTGAAGAGAAAATACCTGAATAATAAGAGAAGCTTGGAGCAAAGTAGAGAACACTGCCGATATGTTCACACTTTATTTTTCTCCCTGTGTGCGAAAGGTTCTGCTCTCTAACAGGAAACTACATGTTGCATTTGTAGACTTTAAGAAATGTTATACGAAATATAGTACGTAAACGTAGAAACTGTATAGAGCACAGAGAGGAGTGTATGACTCTGTACTTGCCTGCGTGTGTGTGTGTGTGTGTGTGTGTGAGTGTGTGATAAGTGTACATACATTTACTCAGGTTATTTTGACTGTTCAGAAGGAGTGATACAGGGTTGTCTTCTGAGCCCTCTGTTGTTTTAGTTTTTTTCCTGTAATTGATGAACAAGCAGTGGTACTATCAAGAAAAGGAAGACATGGTATTTATAATTATTATCCTCAGAGCTATTCAGATATTATTGTTACTGTTAGCTAAAGATGCAATTGTTTTGTCTGGGAAAGTCGTTGGCCTACAGAATCCACTTTTTAAAAAGTATAGTTTTCTGAATTTTCATGTAAAGCAACAGGTCTTATTCAGTCCAGAGCAGATAACTATTCCCATTCTAGACAAGTGTTATCCTCTTGCCACGAAACCATTCAATGTAGCGGGATAATAGTGACAAAATTAAATAAACAGTGTTCAATATCTGCCAATACAAATCACCCCGAAAATAAATCCACTGGATACTTGCACTTTCAAATATCCCCATAATGTGTATGGGGGGAGGAGGGGGGAGTTTCGCGCGCATGTGTGTATGCGTGCGTGTGTGCTTACGTATGTGTGTGTGTGTGTGTGTGTGTGTGTGTGTGTGTGTGTGTGTGTGTGTGTGTGTGTGTGTGTGTGCGCGCGCACGCGTATGTGTGCGTTAGTTTCAGTATATATTGCTGTATTAGTATTACTCATGAAGTAGACCCCATATGACATTACACACACACACACACACACTAAAGAATCTTCCCTCCCCTCCCCTCCCTCACCCCCCCCCCCCCCCCCCCCCCAAAAAAAAATAATAAAAGGAAGAAAGTTGGCACTCTCTTTCAAATTAAATGCATCGTACAACGTTTTTAAAAATCTGTATTGCTCCTTGAGAAAATGGCAAAGTACATTCAATGGCTCATTTCTTGCCCATCATCTTCATCTTCCCCATACCAGAATTGTCAGTGTTCGTTTTTTTTTTAAATCACAAAGAGCTTGCGTCGTTTTTCTTCAAATGCTCACACAGCAACAACTGTCTATCATAATTATGAGCAAAGAAAACCACAAAGAGGGGGATAGAAAAGAGGGAATTCCTAGAACAGAATTTCCAGGTGTGGATGCTATTTATGCTAACAGGCCCCTGGCATTCCCAGGGGCATAAAAAGCTAACTTGAGCAAGCAAGCAAGCGCACACACACACACACACACACACACTCGCGCGCGCGGCGCGCACACACACACACACAAGCACACGCATACACACACAGACAGCACACGCACACACGCACACACACACACATACCTGCTTGCATGCTCTCACACACGCAAACATACAGGCACATCCACACTTGAACACACACACATACACACACTACACACATACACACATCACACTACACAACACACACACCCCCCACACACACACACACACACACACACACACACACACCAACTCACACACACACACACGCACGCACACACACATGTAGATGGACCCATGCACTCAGCTGTTCGGAGTTTTCTTTTTTGTGTGTGTGCGAGTTTGATATAAGTTGTAAAGGGACACCAAATTGAAAACCACACACACACACAACACACAACACACACACAACACACAACACAACACACACACACACACACTGGAGAAATCCCATTTTGCGAAGTATAAGCACAAAACAAAAAAATCTGCATTTTAAAAACAAATACGATAATTATGCACCATCATAAACACATACTATATAATTATATACGTACACAATAGGAGAGAAAAATCCTCTGAAGTTAGAATACGGGTGCCAGTAATATAGCTACGTGCTTGAAAATCATGCCCACGCAAACGTTTAATCCAGTGTAAGTACTTACGATCTTACAGTATGAACATGTTCTAAACTTCTCTTAAACTCGTAATTCTATACCAATCACAATTCCCGCATTGTAATGTTAGAATGCATTGTTGTTTGCGGGGTGTGTGTGTGTGTGGTGGGGGGGGGGGGGGAGCGTACATGGGGTGTGTGTGGGGGGGGGGGGGGGGGAGAGAAAGGGGGAAGGAGAAGGGGAAGGGAAAGTGGGGAGAGGGTGAGAGCATGGTGGTGGGGGTGGGTGGCTTATGGAGCTGCCTAGTGCAATAATATTTTTTTATTTTTTTATTTATTCTTTTATATCGAGGATAATGGAATAAGCACTCATGTGCTTTTTTACATCCAGTCCCCGTGTGTATGCGATTTTGTTAATTTTGTCATCTGTTTCCACCGGCACACAATGGCCTACTCTTCCGAAAAGCGGAACAGGATTATCGTGTGCGCAAGATGTTCTGCATGCGTTCGAACACGGGGCGTCGGTTTATAGTCTCATCCGAAGGACGCGCGCGCGCGCGCGTGTGTGTGTGTGTGTGTGTGTGTGTATATTGTGTGTGTGTGTGTGTGTGTGTGTGTGTGTGTGTGTGTGTGTGTGCGTGTGTGTGTGTTGTGTGTGTGTGTGTGTGTGTGTTGTGTGTGTGTGTGTGTGCGCGCGCGCGCATTTACGTTCCTGTGTGTGTGTATGCTTGCAGGTTAGATGCATGCATGCTCGCTTGAGTATAATAATTATTATCTGGGTGGATGGGTGTGTGTTTGTATGAATTATTGACGAATTAATGTGATTTCAGCCTCATATGTCACCCAAGCAAGGTCATGCTGCAGATAATATTGAATAGACTGAAACCACAAGCGGAGACCATCATTGCTGAGGAACAAGCAGGTTTCAGAGCAGGGCGCAGCACAACAGAACAGATATTCAACCTCAGAATACTATGTGAGCGGTACCTTCAACATCAACAAGACCTATACCACGTATTTATCGATTTTAAGAAGGCATTTGACAGGGTGTGGCATGCAGCTTTGTGGGCAACCATGAACTTGTACAGCATCAATGCAAACCTGATCAGAGTCATCAAACAGCTGTACAGCGAGGCACCAGTGCAGTGTACTACAACAACAACATTGGAGAATGGTTTCGAACAACAGTTGGAGTAAGGCAGGGCTGTCTACTCTCACCCACCCTTTTCAACATCTTCCTTGAGAGAATCATGGCTGATGCACTGGAACATCATGAAGGATCAGTCAGCATTGGTGGCAGAACGATCACAAACCTCCGCTTCGCAGATGACATTGATGGAATAGCAGGATCAGAAAAAGAGCTTGCCAGCCTAACAGAAACATTGGATAAGGCCTCCAAACATACGGCATGGAAATCAGTGCAGAGAAGACCAAACTGATGACTAATAACACCAACGGCATTAGCACTGATATCAGGGTTAATGACCAGAAGCTGGAAACAGTTCAAAGCTTCAAGTACCTGGGAGCCATTGTATCCGACCAGGGATCCAAGCCAGAAGTAGTATGCAGGACTGCACAGACAATAACAGCTTTGTCAAAACTAAACACCATCTGGAAGATAAGAATATCTCACTTATCTCCAAGATCAGACTAATGCGCTCCCTTGTCATATCCATATTTCTGTATGCCTGTGAATCATGGACCTGACTGCAGATTTGGAGAGGAGAGTACAGGCAGTGGAGATGAGATGCTTTCGGAGACTCCTTGGCATCTCCTACAAAGACCACATAAGCAACGAAAGCGTGCATAACAGAATCCAGCAAACCATTGGACCCTATGAGAACCTTCTAACGATCGTGAAAAAGCGTAAACTTAAGTGGTATGGGCATGTCACAAGATCCCAAGGAATTACAAAGACAGTTTTGCAAGGCACTGTCCAAGGAGGAAGAAGAAGAGGCAGACCAAGGAAGAGCTGGGAGGATAACATCAGTGAATGGACAGGCCTAGAACTCAACAAAACCCTGAGAAAGGCAGAACAGAGAGAAGAATGGAGGGAACTGGTTGCTGAGTCTTTGAGGGTGCCCCCACGGTCGTCAGACTACGGGACAGATAGATAATGTGATTTAGACGAATGGATGGATGGATGGATGGATGGATGGATGGAAGATGGGGAACGGATGGAGGGAGGGATGATGGATAATGGATGAATGGGAATGAATAGATGGATGGAAGACGGGGGCACGGATAAATGAAAGATATGGGGTGGATGGATTGAAGATGGATAAACGACGAGGGAATGAATGGATGGATGGACGGATGGATGGTGGATGGATGATGGAGGAATGAAAGATGGGGTATGGGTGTATGCATGGATGGATGGATGGATGAAAGATGGGGGGTGGATGGATGGATGGGTGGCTGAATGGATGGATAACGATAATAACTATGACGATGGATGGATGGATGGATGGATGGATGGATGGATGGATGGATGAATGGATAAAAGTGAGTGAGTGAGTGGGTGACATCAGTGTAGGCCAGCTGTGTCGCCAGTCAGTTTACTGAAGCAATATGCGTGATGCGTTTGTCTGTCTGTCTGTCTGTCGTCAGTCTGTCTTCCTATCTGCCTCTCTGTCTGTCTTGTCTGTCTATGTTTCTATCTGTATGTGTGCGTGTGCGTGCGTGCGTGCGTAGTACGTATGTAGTGTGTGTGTGTGTGTGTGTGTGTGTGTGTGTGTGTGTGTGTGTGTGTGTGTGTGTGTGTGTGTGTGTGGTGGTGTGTAGTAGTAGTAGTGTAGTAGTAGTAGTAGTAGTAGTAGTAGCAGTTGCTCCCTCAGGAGACCGTACATTATTAGTCCGCCTACCTACCTACCTACCCAGATGACTCAGATGAGACCACAGATTTTGCCATGGTGACCTTCCTCCCCCACCCCCCCCCCCCCCCCTCACCGCCCTAGTCCACGGAAGCCAAACAACCCTACCCCCAACACACACACACACACACACACACACACACACACAACACACACACTTACGCGAGTCCATTGCCTTCTGTAATGACAGCAAACACTACAGTAGATGTCGGTCCACTGACGACAAAATTAATGTTTGTCTCACTCAGGTTTAACGTTGACTTTTTAGCTGGTATGGTGATGGCGGTGGTCGTGGTTGTGTAGTGTGTGTGTTGTGTGTGTGTGTTGTGTGTGTGGTGTGTGTGTGGTGTGCGTGCGTGCGTGCGTGCGTGGTGCGTGTGTTGTGTGTGTGTGTGGTGGGGGGGGGGGGGGGTAGGGGGTGGTGGGGGGAGGAGGGGTGGAGGGTTGGAAGTAATCACGAAAGGAGATTGGGCAAGAAACCTAGTTTCTGCTATGCTATACTATGCTATGCTATGCCATGCCCTGTCATGCCATGCCATGCTATGCTATGCTATGCTATACTATACTATGCTGTGCTGTGCTATGCTATGCTACGCTGTGTTGTTCTGTGCTGTGCTGTGCTCTGCTATGCTGTGTTGTTCTGCGCTGTTCTGTGCTGTGCTATGCTATGCTATACTATACTATGCTATGCTGTGTTGTTCTGCGCTGTGCTGTGCTGTGCTGTGCTATGCTATGCTGTGTTGTTCTGTGCTGTGCTATGCTTTGCTATGCTATACTATGCTATGCTATACTATGCTATGCTATGCTATGCTATGCTATGCTATACTATGCTATACTATACTATGCTGTGCTGTGCAGTGCTGTACTATAGTATACTATACTCTGCTGTGCTGTGCTATAGTATACTATACTCTGCTGTGCTGTGCTGTCCTGTGCTGTGCTGTGCTGTACTGTACTCTACTTTACTCTACATATTCTACTCTACTCTACTCTGCTCTACTCTACTGTATTGTACTGTACTGTACTCTGCTCTACTCTACTGTACTGTACTGTACTGTACTGTACTGTACTGTACTGTACTATACTCTACTCTGCTCTACTCTACTCTGCTCTACTCTACTCTACTCTACTCTACTCTACTACTGATCCTATTCTAGACTAATCATTGAGTCTAAACGCCACTATGACGGACGCTACAGCCAAGTGGTTAAGACCGTTTAACTTCAATCCCACGGGTCCATTAAGTCGTGGGTTCTAATCTCGGTGGCCTCTGGTAAATTAAGGGTGGGGATTTTTACGAATTCCTAGGTCAACTTCAAGTGCAGACCTGCCAGTGCCTTTATTCCCTTCGTGTATGTACACATGCAGAAAACCAAATATGCACTTAAAGATCTCGTACCCATGGCAGCACTCAGTGGGTTACGGAAACACGAACATACCCAACATACATCTCCAAAGTCGGAATGCGGCTACCTCCAAGATTTGGAGGGCGAAAACGGTCGCATACGCAAAATCTCACCATTAGTGAACCTCGGTGCTCTAGCTGAGAAACGAAAAACAAAACAAAACAAAAACAATACACATACCTCAAAACAAAACCCAAAAAAGCAACAACTGCAACAAAAACAAAACTGACAGACAAGCAAACAATCAATAAAAACAAAACAAAAAGCAAAAACAATACACATGCCTCAAAATAAAGCAAAACAAAACAGAAAAGCAACAACAAACAAGAAAAACAAAGAAAAATCCACCCACCACCCCGAAAAAAAAAATACAAAAATAACCAAACCAAACCAACAACAACAACAACAACAAAACCAATCAACAAAACAGTCCGGTATTTTGTTTTTTTATTGGGAACCCCGTTTTTACCAAAACACCGCCAAAACAAACCAGATCGAGGCTAGCCTAACCTTCGACTCAATTGACTGAATTGATTCAGACAAATCATCGTGACGATGCGGTTAGCGCTTTCGTGACAGCTTCAAGACCTTTTCTTTTGCCTTAGCAACTGGGCGAATTTAAAATAAGACTCAATTCAGCGCGTCATTGTACTTTTATTGGACAGCTTTCTCTTGTGCTTGATTGAAGTGTTGTCTGCTTCAGTTGCCGGTAGAATCGGCGAATCATGGATGTGCAACAAGCGCTCACAGCAAATCGGTTCCCTGCAGACGACATTGCCGTTTTAGACAGGGATCAAGGCACTCGTGTTGTCGTCCATTTACATGGTATGATGGCAAGGGTTATGCTTCTTTTCAATCTTATTGCATTTTTGCCATTGATTGTTCACTGTGCATGTGCAGTCTCGAAGATCATCGCACCACACTGCCATATCCACACACACACACACGCGCGCGCGCGCGCGCGCACACACACGCACATGCACGGGCATTGAATGTAAAGCACAGGAGTGCTTATTCCGTTATCCTCTAAATAGAAATATAATAAAAAGAAATAAAGGCACGCACACACGTGTGTACACACACACACACACACACACACACACACACAGAGTTGGGGGGGGGGTGGGGGGGGGGGTCCTTACTCAGTTACTCTCTATCAGATCATTACACATGCAACATATCCCATCATCATTGTATTTAGACACAATAACTGCACCAAACATTCAATGTCAAGTAGATACTTCACTGATTCAATGACTAGCATTGACTGCATGATGCAGTGTGCCAGTACCAGTGAGTACCCACCTATATTTCCTGTTCCTGTTTGTTGAAGTAATCTATGTAATGTGTGTGTGTTAAATTTTATTCATTTATTTGTAGTATAATGGAATAAGCACTGGTGTGCTTTTTTTTTTTTTTACATCCACTGATCCAGTCCCTGTGTTGCAGTTTTGTAAATTTTGTCATCAGTTCCCACTGGCACACAATGGCCTACTCTTTCAAAAAGCGGAATAGGAGTTAACATTTGCACAAGATGTTCTACATGTGTTCGCACACCGAGCTTGGTTTATAGTCTCATATGAAGGGGACTTTTGCCGTTTTGGGGGAGAGCGGAGTCGCACTGCGGCAACCCGGGGAAAAAAAACCCTCTCAAAACAAAGGTTAAAAACCTGGGTCGCAGTTTCAGGGAGTCCCATCACTCAAAACCCCCGGTCCCGGGGTGTGGGTGTTTTTTGTGTGGGGTTTGGGAAAAAACAAGCCAGTAGCCAAAAAAAATATGTCAAAATAAATTTAAACAATGTCCTAAAAAGTTAAAGCGCAGCTATTTTTCCCCGGGGTTTGCTTCGTGCTTGAAAAGAATTTGTAGGGGGAAATTGTCCTAGAAATTACCTAAAAGGGAAAGTTTATTTTAAATTATGTCATTTTTTTTTTGGATAGCAAATGATTTGGCAGTTGTTATTATTTTGTACTAGAAGATGCATTTCCCTACCCCCTACAACAGCCCCTCTGGAAGTTTTGTTTTCCCATTTAAAAAGGAAAGGGGTCTTTAAGGCAATTGTTTTCCCATGGGGTTTTTTAAAAGAAAAGGAAACCATCGTCCAAATTCCCTCTTTTGTAGGTAAAAAACTGAGCACAGACAACTGGGTTGCGCCCAAAAAGAAAACGCACTAGCCCAGGAAGAAACTGTTTTAACCCAGTGTTATTTTAAACTAAATTGGCCCAAATAACAGGTTGTTTTTAGGGAAAAACATTTTGTTGTAACCATTTTATGCGGATTTATCTGCAAAGGTGGGGGCATGTTGCAGATTTTTTCAAAAAAAAGGAATGTTGTAGACGGGAAATGTTATCCAATTAAAATGTTTTTTTCTTGTGTTTTTGTGAGAAAAATTATAGGTATCAGTTGGGCCTTTTCGTTTTTTAAAATTCCCCTTTCATGGGTGTTTTAAAGGTTTTTGACTTGACTTGACTTGACATGTATAACTATTAGGCTCACACTTGGCACCACTCACCAGTGCTTGAAAACTCCAAGAAGTCATTGATGTGTTTGTTGTTGTGGACATTACAGCAGTCATGGAAGAACAGACGAGAGGTGCCATGTGCTTCTCATGTGCATGGTAGTCGAGGTATGCACCCAGTGAGTAAGACTAAGAATTATGATAGAAACACTAACAGTTAACTGATATCCAGCTGTTGGCTTATAATTGTATATACTATATATATATTTATCAATATAATATGCCAGGTAAAGGTGTCCCATAACCTATGTGGTCGTAGGGGAGTGAGGCATCAGACCTCATCTTCTCAATGGGCTTCCATATTGAGGGTGGAGCCCATCTCCTCTCCCTCGCTGCTTTACCTTCCCTTACCCTAAAGAGGCAGGTACCCATTGACAGCTGGGTGAACTGGGGGACTGTATTAAAGCCAAGGCGCGCAGTCACCCAGCCAAGTGGTAACCACGCTCAGTGCTGCTTAACCTTAGCTGGGGGAAAGCAGTGCTCTGACCACTGAGCTATCCTGTCCCCAATATATATAATATGTCAACAGGCTGATAAACATTTGCATGTTTGGTGTTGTACACAGGTGCCACTGTCCTCAGTTGGACTTGCCAAGGAAAGGAACAATTGTATCTCAGGTTGGTTATTCACATAATAGCAAAAAACCTCTGTGTGTGTGTGTGGTGGGGGGGGGGGGGGGGGGAGAGAATTTTGCATGAGATTGATTGTTTAGAATTGTGCTTAAAAATGTATTTGTATTTGTACAGTAGTCAGGGTTGGTTCACACATCCATTTACATGAGTACACTACAGTACACTACACTACAGTACACTACACTTACAGTACGCTACACAGTATGCTACACAGTACACTACTCACTACACTACACTACAATTTGATATTGCATTTGCACATGTTGTGCATGCTTACAAGTTACATATATGGATAGATGCATCAAGTAGCAATTGTACATTGTTTTGAATTATTTTAGCTCTTGCATTGTTTTAATTCGGTCCCTTTGCCTGTTTCTGTTCAGTTCTAAAAGTGTCTTTGACAACAAGAAAGCCATTCGTGGAGGGATACCTCTTGTCTTCCGTGAGTATACATGCTTATTGTTCTGTCATTATCAAGATAACTTCACCCCCTATCTATCTAGCTTTCTAGTTATCTTTCTATCTATCTATCTATTTCTATCTATCTATCTATCTATAGATCTATCTATAGATCTTTTTTTCTATCTAGCTAGCTAGCTATCTATCTTTCTAGCTATCTAGCTATCTATCTCTATCTCGATATAAAAGAATTTAAAAATAATATATATATATCTATCTATCTATATATCATTTTTCATAGAAATGTCCGATTTTCAATCTGATTTTTGTATTGAATAGCCTTTTTATTACAGATTGATAATGTGTTAACCACTAAAAACTGACCTCTGGTGCAATATGACTCATTATGGGGTGGAGCGTCACATATTACATTGCAATTTTGCATTTTATATAAATTAACATGACATGATTGTGTTCTGTCCAGCCAACTTTGGGCCTTGGTCTCTGGGCCCTCAACACGGCTTTGCCCGAATCAAGAGATGGGCGTTGGCAAAACCCCCTGTGAAGAAGGTATGCTATGCGCTGCAGTCATTATGTATGTATATTTGTCCATCGTGTCCGACGATGACCTCCAAAACAGCAGAGGAGGCAGCTGCTGTTTTGGAAACTGGGCAGAAATTTGATTATAGTGGAGATGCCTTGCCCACAGTACATCCCCACTCTCTCGGCCAAGTGGGCATAAGGACAGTCAGCGTTGGAGATGCTCTCCAAAGGCCAACTAGCCCCCAGGGCTGCAGCACATAAGGACTGTGCGAGTCAAGCCTCCTAGTCAGAGAGTCATAGTCGATCATTAAAGACTAAGCTGTAAAGTGGAATTCCATGAGTGGGAAAGAAAGCCACTGGTCATACAGCCTCTCACTTTGCTGTTGCCCCCAGCATCAATGGTTTAATCAAGAACTGTGATAAAAGCCCAGGCTGGAGAGTCATTATTGTTATTAGTATCACTATCACAGTTATCATTGTTCATTGCTGGGCCCATATATTGCACTGCAGTCTTTATCATTTTTATTATCATTATCACAGCTCTCCCGAGGGGATGCCGGGGACCTCTCAGTATAAACAGCATCTCCACATTTTGGAAATTCTGTGCTAGGAATTCCCTCTTTGCTTGCTTTCACTCTCTTTGTTTGTTTCTTGTTCCTTTTCTTCTTATCTTCTCCTTCTTGTCTATTTTCTGCCTTCTTAGTCCATTCTCCTGCCTTTTTTTTCCCAGAAAGACTTAAAAGATCATTCTCTTATGCCGAAGTTGGATGCGCTGGGCCTGACTTGTCAGGTGCTTAATGGCAGCATGACACATTTCTGTTCATATAACAGACAAAAATAGTTGCTGCCTGAGTGTTTGATGATGAAGAAGAAGAAGATTATCATAGTTATCACTGTTTATTCCTCGGCCCATATGCACTGCAGTTATTATTATCATTATCATAGTTATCATTGTTTATTGCCCAGCCTACCCACCGTCAGCGCCTGGGCTTCATCACAGTTCTTGATTAAACCATTGACGCTGGGGGCAACAGCAAAGTGAGAGGCTGTATGACCAGTGGCTTTCCCACTCATGGAATTCCACTTTACAGCTTAGTCTTTAGTGATCCACTATGACTCTCTGACTAGAAGGCTTGACTTGCACAGTCCTTATGTGCTGCAGCCCTGGGGGCAGGTTGGCCCTTGGAGAACATCTCCATCGCTGACTGTCCTTGTGCCCACTTGGCCGAGAGAGGAGGGATGTACTGTGGGCGAGGCATCTCCACTATAATCAAATTTCTGCCCAGTTTCCAAAACAGCAGCTGCCTCCTCTGCTGTTTTGGAGGTCATTGTCGGACACAACGGACAAACATACATACACATACCCACCATCAGACCCATTTACTTACCGTCACTACAGTTTTCTATATGTCCAAAGGAGTAAGTTCCTACTGCATTGAAAATATTTCTTCTTGTTGATGGTGTTATTGTTATTGTTGATGGTGGTGTTGTTGAGTTTTCCCTAGCTTCAGCACTCTGATGATTACCCAAGATATGCCTTCTGTCTGTCTGTCTGTCTGTCTGTCTCACTCATCGTGCATAGGAATCACTCATTCACTGTGACACCATAACAATCCACTAGATGAGAAGTTTGCGGACATGGCTGTTCTCAAATATGTCTAAGTGTCTTGCAGACAGATGTTATACTTGAGTGGTTAAGACCGTTTTGACTTCAATCCTATTTATTTATTTATTCTTTTATTTCGAGGATAATGAAATAAGCACTCATGTGCTTTTTTTTCATCCAGTGCCCGTGTGTATGCAGTTTTGTCATCCGTTCCCACCGGCACACAATGGCCTACTCTTCCGAAAAGTTGAACGGGTTTTAACGTGGGTCCATGAGGTCATGGGTTTGAATCTTGGTGGCTTCTGGTGAATAAAGGGTGGGGATCTTTTACGATGTCCCAGGTCCCCTGCAAGTGCAGACCTGCCAGTGCCTTAATTCCCTTTGTGTGTACATATATATACACTGGCAGAAGATCAGATATGTACATTAAAGATCCTGTAATTCATGTCGGCGTTTGGCAGGTTACGGGAACCTGAGCATACCCAGCATGCATCCCCGAAGCGGGTATGCGGCTACCTTCATGGTAGGCAATGAAGGCTACATGTGCAAAATCTCAGATTTGGTGAGCCTTGGAGCTCTAGCCAAGGAATGAGAAAAAAAATAATAAATTTGTTTGGTAAGAGATTGTCATGGAAAGTATGTATGTATGTATGTTAGTCCGTCGTTTTCGACGATGACCTCCAAAACAGCAGAGGAGGCAGCTGCTGTTTCGGAAACTGGGCAGAAATTTGATTATTGTGGAGATGCCTTGCCCACAGTACATCCCCACTCTCTCGGCCAAGTGGGCATAAGGACAGTCAGCGTTGGAGATGTTCTCCAAAGGCCAACCAGCCCCCAGGGCTGCAGCACGTAAGGAGTGTGCAAGTCAAGCCTCCTAGTCAGAGAGTCATAGTGGATCACTAAAGACTAAGCTGTAAAGTGGAATTCCATGAGTGGGAAAGCCACTGGTCATACAGCCTCTCACTTTGCTGTTGCCCCTAGCGTCAATGGCTTAATCAAGAACTGTGATAAAGCCCAGGCGCTGGCGGCAAAAGGATAGAGGCAGTGTTGACATTACATTTCAAAACATAACAAGATTTTGATGTAGGCCTTTGTTTTTTGCTTACATTAGTAACTGACGTAGGTTTCGAGCTTGAGCCAACATAGAGAAATAAACTGTAAGGTTCAGTCAGTGCCCCGTGTGCGAACGCATGCAGAACATCTTGCGCACATGCTAAATCCTGTTCCGCTTTTCGGAAGAGTAGGCCATTGTGTGCCAGTGAAAACAGATGACACAATTTACAAAACCGCATACACTGGATGTAAGAAAAGCACATGAGTGCTTATTCCTCTATCCTCGATATAAAAGATTAAATAAATAAAATAAATAAATAAAAGTATACAGTAAAATACAGTACAATATAATACTTTACTGTGTGTGAGTGTTAACTACATATTATATATATTGTATGTATGTATGTATATGTATGGATGTAATGTAATGTATGTATGTTGTGACAGGACAACGGTGACGTCACAGCAACATTCCAACTGGAGGATGATGAAGAAACACGCAAGATGTGGAACTACAAGTATGTTGTATAAGGGAATAAAAATGTGTGTGTATGTGTGTGAGATTGATTTACTTTGTGTGTGTGTTCAGTGTGTGTGTTTAGTGTGTGTGTGTGCGTGCGTGTGTGTGCGTGCTTGCGTGAGTGAGTGAGTGACTATGTGAGAGAGAGAGAGATCTTACCTTTAATTTCATTGCACTAGGCACAAGATGCTCAGTCAGACACAATTTGCTGCAAATTTGTTAGTGAGAGTGATGTTCTTTGTCAGTGCATGTGTCATTTATTTAGTATATATTATCATTTATTTTTAAGTACTCATTGAATATACATAACCGTGTTTTTAGTGATTCTCTTTGACTTTCTGTTTTTTTCATTTTTAATTGGTCATCTGTGATAGCATTGCCATTCATCAAAATTTCTTTTGGAAGAGTTTTGTTTGGTGCTAAATGTGATGTTTACTTGAACTCCTTGGAAGGAAGGTGGCAGAATGGTTAAGACGTTCACCTGCCTAACAAGTACACTGTGAGGTTCCAAGTTCAATTCCCAGCCTTGCCCTTTCTTCCCAGTTTGATGGCAAAATCGAACTGAATGTTGGGTCCTTTAAGGCAATGTGCGGCAGTAGATTTTACTTTTTACAATTGAAGAATCAAAATCTAGTTTTTGATGTTAACTTATAGTACTATGACTTCTAAATTAAAAAATGTTATTTGTTTTATGTTAGTAAGCCATGTTGTCATGGAAACCAAGATAAACATCCGCCATCTTGGATTTTTAGGAAATCATTTTTCACCTATAAAATCAAGTGATACATCAATGATTTTTGGCACACATGTACATAATGGATGTATTTACAATATTATAGAGAGACATTTTTCAAAACATTAATTCTTAATTTTTTATAATTTTTTTTTCAAACATGGACATTTTATATACGCGGTATTATGTAATCTGCTCTTATAACTGAAAAAATACTCAATATATGAACAAAACTCTCTATAATAATGTCAGGAAGACAATAATGTGTAAGTGTGCCAAGTTTCATTAATTTCTGATAGACAGGTTTTGAGAATTTTTGATTCCAAAATGCATGCCATGCAAAAAACACAAAACTGAGAAAACAGAGGAAAAAGAACACAAACATGTTCAGACCAACATTTATTACTCACAGACTTGTTGGAAGGCTTAAATACACACAGCAAACCTTTCAGCAACAAGAATACACAGTCAGAACACCCCTGTAGCAAAGGCAGGGCCACTTTCCAGCTCCATCAGCTCCTCCTACCTCTTCAGTTTAGCAGCTCACAGAGTGTCGCGCCTCTGGATCACACTGTCTGTCTGGTATCTGAGGCTGTTCTTCTCCCTCTTCTGCTGTCTGGATACCCCCAGCCTCTTCATGTACACTCTTTTATCAAATCCAAAGCAACTGGCAGTGTCTTGGGTACAATCAGGACCAAAATTGAACTCATGGATGGCTGTCAGAGTGCGAAGAGAATTTGCCGGCATGATGTGAACTTGTCCTTGGAATGACAAATTCCATGAGACTGTTCAAGCACTCCTTGAGTCTTGAAAGCACCACATCTTTGAAGCAGCTGCATATTTGTCAGTCTCTCATAGACAGGCATAAGGTAGATATGCTGCTTCTCACAGTTCAGGGGTGTTGTCAGCTCACTGAAGGTCTTGGCACCACCAGCTGACAGCAGCTCTGTGTATCGCAGCTTGTTGCGCTCCATGGAGCACACTACAGGACTGCTTCAAAATCCATGTGTGCTCATAAAGTGGATCAAGATACAGATCTAGTTATAGTTTCTTATTTTAGGAGCTCTGTGTGTGTATTTTATTTTTATTTTATTATATTATTTTATTCTTTTATATTCAGGATAATGTGTGTGTGTGCATGCATGTGTGTGTGTTTAGGTATGCATGTGCAAGTATCAGTGTGTGTGGGTTACTGTTAGTGTGTATAAGCATGGAGAGTATGCTGAATATCTATAATGAATTTGTTCAAACAAGTCACTTGAAAGCTGGCATCCACTCCATTTGAACATATTCATTTCAGCCTGAATCCTTTTGTGAAAACTGTTCATTCATTCCAGCAGTTTTACACAGTACTTCTGTCCATACACACAGTAATGTTTCTTCTTTTGTGGTCTTATTTTGTATAATGACAGGTAGAAATAAAGAAAACTCACACACACACACACACACACAAAAGAATTAAAACACACACACTCTCTCTCTCTCACTCTCTCTCTCACACACACACACATACACTTTATAATTTAGATGCTACAGAAATATATAAAAAAAAAAACACCCCAACTTACCAGTAAAATATATTAGCCTTGAGTTTTCCACCCCCTCTCTCAGTCAGGAAACATTCTATGCCCTCTACAGCTTACTTACTGTGAAACACTACACACATGAATACACAGAATAGCTAGTCCACGTGGTTTCTTTTCCTCTGTTCTGAAGCAAAAAGTTTGTTTACACTGGGAGTAACTTCAGCTTGTGACAGTTACCAGATGGCTCTGCACTGGCCGTTTCAAACTTTTTTTTCACACACTGCCTGATATGGTTCATGTTTGGGCGAGTACGAGCTTTCTTAGACACCAAAACACCCTCAGTACCCTTCGATGTTGACAGCGAAGCAGACGAACAGATTTCAGTTTTTGAACGATGTGCTGCTCGGTCAGACTCGGCACTGATTCTCAGCAATTCGTCCGTTTCCTTCAATGCTGTGCATTGTCGAGTAAATGCAAGGTGTTTTTCTCACCTCACCTTGCATTTAGGAGCCATTCGAAGTGTTTATTTTTCAAACGAGTCATTTTTCTGCTTGAAGCGGAGGCAAAAGCACGGTGTAAACAACGGCCATTTGCAATGACATAAGCGTCACGTGACCCGATACAGCTAACCGGCTAGCTTGTTTTTGAATCGCTCTCTATATATGGAAGTTGCCGTGGATATGCTAATCGTCGAAAATGACGTATAGTTCGTTGTGAATGAGTTTTAGCAGTCGAAGCTCTTCGGAATAGTGTAGGGGAGATAATCTAGTTTCGTTTGGTGTGCGACACGCCGTAGTTTGTGAACGAGAAATGTCGGTTGCTAGGGCAAAAAGATCGGTATTTTCACGCATTTTTCGGAACAAATCAAAGCAAACTCGGTTGGGTTAGGTTAGTAAAACCTCTTTTATTGCAAAAATACACCATTTTAATGAAATTTAAGTATGGAATATGAATATAGACATATTTTAGAGTGTAAATTTGGAAAAATCTAAAAATAGCCAAAATGACCCAAATTTAGCAAAATCTACTGCCGCACATTGCCTTAATGGCGAGTATAGATCATCGTGGGGACAGGATAGCTCAGTGGTCAGAGCACTCGCTTTCTCCAAGCTAAGGTTAAGCAGCATTGAGCATGGTTACCAAGTGGATGGGTGACCATTTGTGTGTTTTGGTTTCAGTGCAATCCCCCAGTTCACCCAGCTGTAAATGGGCACCTGCCCTCTTTAGGGTCAGAGAAGGTAAAGCAGCGAGGGAGAGGAGATGGGCGCCACCCTCAATATGCTGGGCTTTGGAGAAGCTGAGGTCTCTGACAATGTGCTCCTAAACGATTGCATAGGTTATGGGAACACCACCACCACACCTGAATTTAGAAAGCCAAGGTCAATTTTTTTTTTTATTTAGATCATGGTAAGAGCTTGTCATGAATGAAGACAATCTCAACATAACTTTCAGAGTATTACAACATATCTAATATAAGGCCTTGTCAAATTGATCTATTGTGGTTTTTGATGCTTGTATGATTTATTTATTGTGATTCAGGTTCCGTGTGGAGTACACACTGACGCTGTCAGAAAAGTCACTGGTTTCAAACATGGTGATACACAACACAGGCAAGTCTGTTTGTTGATTATCTTTGTCTGTATAGATAGAAAAGCAAAATAGACAAAAAAACAAAATAGAAAAACAAAAAGAAAGGAAAACCCCCCAAACAAATCCCCCCACCCCCTGCTCTCCCCACCCCACCCAAAACAAAAAGCAATACCAGATAAGCCCCTCTTAACTTCTGGGGCAAATGGGGTTATTGAAAAATCAGTCAGTCTCAACTTAGCTTTGTTGGGTGGTTTTGTTTTTTTTAATAAACAAAAATAGAAAGAATGAAAATGAAAAAAAAGCAGAAATTTTGTATGGGGATTTCTTTTTTCAAAGTTCACAGATCTGTCAAGGAACAGTATTGCTTTTGGGCTGTTACTAACCAAAGAATGTTATGGTCAGTCGTTAATAGGAGATTGAAATTCATATCTGTTTAATGTGAAAGGTAGAAGTTCATATTGATGGATAATAACAAAAACTGAAACAAAATTACCCAGAGATACATGTCCACATAAAACCTGCCATTAGGCTGTCAAGGTGGTAACTAAGAAAAATGAAAAAGCTCAAATCTGCAAATCTAAATTTGTACAAGATTCAAGATTTAATTTCTTTCATCCCTTTTTTTTGAGAGGGGGAAGGGGGGAGGTGAGTGGTTGTTAACAACGGAGGATTACAAACAAATTCAACAGGAGAATAAATCTAACAGCAATACACCCAAACATATTATCAATACTAACAGGAACTGAAAAGCAAGAGTTTTTCACAAAATGATAAACAAACAATAAAGACTTGAGACTTTTTTTTTTAAGTACATCGATTTTTTAAAAATTGATTCTTTTATATCGAGGATAATGGAATAAGCACTTATGTGCTCTTTTACATCCAGTCCCCATGTGTGTGCCGTTTTGTAAGTTTTGTCATCCATTCCCACCAGCACACAATGGCTTACTCTTACGAAAAGCGGAACAGGATTTAATGTGTGCTCAAGATGTTCTGCGTGTGTTTGCACACAGGGCCTTGGTTTATAGTCTCATCCTTCGAAAGACTTCTGGGGAAAGTGGAGTCTGCACTGATGTTAATTCCAGGGGAAAATATCCCCTTGAACGGGATTCGAACCCGGGTCGTCAGATTGCGAGCGCAATGTTGTAACCACTAGGCTATCCTGTCCACCCCCCCTCCCCCATCTCCCCCCTTTAAAAGGTACAATCTTCACTTGTGAAAGACAACAAATGAAATTTAAGAAATACTGGCAAATCTTATGTATTTTGTTAAAAGACAGGAAAATTTTTGACATTTACATTTCATCAGCCTACAAAAATTATAACTGGATATGGGTTGAACAAAATGCTGAGGAATAAAATCTTGTCATAAATGTTTTAAGTGGGGGACAATCCATGATAAAATGACATTCATCCCCTAAAACAGACATATTACATTGTGAATATACTCTTTTCTTCCTGTGGTATACCATGGAAACGTCCATCCTCAACAAAACTGTACAGTGACACTCCACCACGAAATGAGTCGCTTTGCACCTGACCCACTTTTCTGCTAGGAGCCATTTTAGGCAGGTAGGGGTCAGGTTGTCGATTTTGATTGAATATAAAACTATAGCCATTTATCTACCTTGTGCCAAAATATCAAGGCGTGAGTTTGTTTCCTTTTGCTTTAATTAAAACACATTAAAAAATACCCAAGCCTTCATTCTTACCACTTATTATGATGCGAAACTTGTCAGTTTCTCATTTTGAAACTTTCCATAGTCTGTCATTTCAATTTGTAATAACTTTTTAATAAAATTCTCCGATTTTCAATAACTTTTCATAGAATTGTTCGATTTTCAATCTGGTTTGTTTGTTTTTTGCTATGAGTAGCCTTTGTTAATGCAGATTATTGCAGACTCTGGTGCAATGTGACTCATTATGTGATGGAACATCACAATATTATCACGCTACATCTGTTATTTTTCTTTTTCTTCTTCCTTTTTTTGTCATGTTTCTCTCAGGGGAGGTTTGACATTGATGAGCCTTCTCCATCTTTCTCTCTTGTTTTGAGCTTCCTCCTTATTTATGCCCCTTTCTCTAAGATCATAGGGAGGCACCGTGGTCGAGTGGTTTAGGCGGTCGACTCGTGATCCAGAGGTCGCGGGTTCGATCCCGCTCGGCTCGGTGTTGTGTCCTTGGGAAAGACACTTTATTCCTATTTTCCTCACTCCACCCAGGTGTACAAATGGGTACCAGCTCTGCTGGGGAAGTATCTGGCGACAGACTAGCGTCCTGTCACAGGGGTGGTGAAAAACCATCAGTTCACTTAACGCTACAGAAACCGGGATAAGCTCCGGCTCTATGGTCCTTCTGGATCGAAAGAACATACTCTAAGATCATCTGCAATACGCTACAACTGTTCACGCATCAAATTACTCAAGAAGGGTGCAGTGTGCCATGATTTTTACCCTGAATGTTGTGGATTACTGCAGGAGGAAGCAGCTTTGATTTCACCTGCCTGTTCCACACCTATTTCCGCATGGACAACATCAAGACAGCCGGCGTGGTTGGCCTGTACAACCTACAGTATGTGGATAAGGTCAGGATGCACACTGCCGCACTCACAGCACACGGTTCCAGCATAACTCGGTCAAGGGCCCAGTGCTAAAAGTAGTCTCTCTCTCTCTCTCTCTCCCTCTGTCTCTCACACGGGGACTGGATGTAAAAAAGCACATGAGTGCTTATTCCATTATCCTCTGGGGGGAAAAAAGAAAGGAAAAAAAAAAGAAGAAAAGTCCACAGTGCGCAAATCCAACATCGCTCGAGTAGTCAAAGAGTGCTAAATTTAGGGCACCCCTTCCATTTACCTAGTCCCAAGTGTGGTCAGTTCCTGCTATCATCAGCACCAGCTGGAATGGGATGGATATTTTGTATTATTCTTTTATATCGAGGATAATGGAATAAGCACTTATGTGCTTTTTTTTTATAAACATCCAGTCCCCGTATGTATGCGATTTTGTCAATTCTGTCATCCGTTCCCACCGGCACACAATGGCCTACTTTTACGAAAAGAGGAACAGGATTTAACGTGTGCGCGAGATGTTCTGCGTGCGTTCGCACACGGGGCCTCGGTTTATAGTCTCATCCGAAGGACTTTTTGGGGAGAGTGGGGTCTGCACTGAGAGAGTGGGGTCTGCACGGATGTTAACTCCAGGGGAAAATATCCCCTTGAATGGGAATCGAACCCGGGTCGTCAGATTGCGAGCGCGATGTTCTAACCACTAGGCTATCCCGCCCCCCTGGACTGGGTTGCTGGATAGCAGCTGAGAGCAGTTGAACGTGGGGGAAACTGACAGCTGCGAGTCCCTTCCTTTCACAAAGTCCAAGTGCAGTCCATTTCTGCTGTCATTAATACCAGCTGGGGTGGAATGAACAGCAGCTGAGAGTGGGGGGGAACTTGACAGCTGTGCACTGCACTGTTTACCTTAGGATGTTGTCTAGTGTGGGGCAGATTAGCCTAGGGGTTGTTGGATGCTATAGCGGAGTGGTTAGGACTGTTCAACTTCAATCCCATGGGTCTGTTAAAGTCATGGGTTCGAAACCTGACAGTATCTGGTGAATCGTTGCTATTGTTGTGCGTTCCCCAGCTTTACACCCTGGGGGGTCACCCAGAACATGCCACACTCTGACTCATCATCCCACCTGGGAATAATCACTGTGAGATAGGAAGTACACCGGATGAGAAGTTTTGCTGTGTATGACTCTTTTCAAGTACTCTCGCCATACAGGCAGCCATACTCCGACTTCAGAGGATGTTTTCTCCTTTGAAAGGAGAGTGCAGGTTAAGAGCTTGTCATAGCTGAAGGCAAATCTCAACGCAACATTTTACACCATAACAATATTTTAGTGTAGGCCTTGGCAATTAGCTGACATCTATAACTGACACAGCTTTTTTTTTGGCCTGGGCCAGGCTGCTGAATTAACGGTGGAGGTTTTTAACCATCTCCCAAGTCATCTTTAGGTGTAGACCTTCCAGCATCTTCATTCCCTTCGTGTATATATAATACACATGCAGAAGGTCAGATATGCACGTGACAGGTTCTGTAATTTTGTCAGTGGTTTGTGGGTGACAGAAACACAAACATGCCCAGCATACATATCCCTGAAGTAGGAGTGCGGCTACCTTCATGGTGGGCAAAAATGGTCGCATACACAAAATCTCACCAGTGGTAAGCTTTGGATCTATAGCTGAGGAATGAAACCAAAAGGCTAGTGGCTAGAGGGTTGGGTTTGTGATCTGATGGTAGTCTGAGCGTGTGGGTTCGAATCTGCCTCTACTGGGATGTCTAAGGAAAAGGTGTTCCCATAACCTATGCAGTCATAGGGGAGCGAGGCATCAGAGACCTCAACTTCTCAAAGGGCCAGCATATTGAGGGCGGCGCCCATCTCCTCTCCCTCGCTGCTTCACCTTCCCTGATCCTAAAGAGAGCAGGTACTCATTTACAACTGGGGGACTGTACTGAAGACAAGGTGCACAAACAGTCACCCATCCGAGTGGTAACCGCGCTTGATGCTGCTTAACTTTAGCTGGGGGAAAGCGAGTGCTCTGACCACTGAGCTACCCCGTTCCCTGGGCTGTCTACTTGAGAGTATGGTTTTTTCTTTCTTTGGAGTGAAATTCTGAATGTTAGTTCTGACTCCATTCCCTTGAACGGCCTTTTGCATGAGACTGTTAAGAGATGTTCTGCGTGTGAACTCGTGCGTATCTTGTGCACGCATTACTTCTTCATCGAACGCTCAAATAGCAACTAGTGTTGCCTGTCATATGAATAAAAATGCATTGCGCTGCCGTTAAGCGCCTGACAAGTCAGGCCCAGCGCATCCGACTTCGGCATGGGAGAGCATTGTTATCTTTTGAAGTCTTTCTTGGAAAAAAAAGGCAGGAGAATGGACCAAGAATGTGGAAAATAAAGTAGGAGATGACAGGAAGAAAATGAACAAGGCAGAAATAAAGAGAGGGATAGAAAAGAGGGAATTTTGTGCACCGAATTTGCAGAAGGTGGTGGATGCTATTTATACTGACAGGACCCCTGGCATCCTCACATGTGAAAAGGTGCGGGGGAGGGGGGGGGGGGGGGGGGGGGGGGGGGGGGACTCATGATCTGAAGGTCCTCGGTTAGAATAGGTGTTCCCCAGTGTTGATGCCGGGGGCCTGTCAGTATAAACAGCATCCCCACCTTCTGGAAATTCTGGGTTTGGGATTCCCTCTTTTCTATCACTCACTCTGTTTCTGCCTCGTTCCTTTTCTTCCTGTCACCTCCTCCTTGCCTATTTTCTGCCTTCTTGGTCCATTCTCCTGCCTTTTTTCCCCAGAAAGACTGAAAAAAAGATAACAGTTCTCTCTGATGGCGAAGTCGGGATATGCTGGGCCTGTCTTGTCAGGTGCTTAGCAGCAGCATGACGTATTTTCGCTTGATATAACTGACAACAATAGTTGCTGTCTGTGCGTTTGATGAAGAAGAAGAAGAACGAATAGGTGTGAAAGCATTTCTCAGTGACTTCAAGGCAATTTTTTTTCTTTTTGGACAGTTGAGAGATTCCAAGCAGTTCAAAGAGGATAGAGAAGTGATCACTTTGGATGGAAATTATGACAGGTAAATATCTTTCTTCATCAGTCCTTGTTTCTTGTTTGTTTGTCTGTCTGTCTGTTTGTCTCTCTCTCTCTCTCTCTCTCTCTCTCTCTCTCTCTCTCTCTCTCTCTCTCTCTCTCTCTCTCTCTCTCTCTCTCCTCTCTCTCTCTCTCTCTCTCTCGATCGGCCTGGTGTAAAGAAAGCCTCTGGTTTATCCATATACCTTCAATAAAACGTTTGAGTTCTCTCTCTCTCTCTCTGTCTGTCTGTCTCTCAATGATGATTCCATTCAGTTCAGTTCAATCAAAACACTTTTTCATCTCAGAGACAGAGAAATTCTGGCAGGTTCCAAGCCATACATAAAAACTGTAAACATATATCACAGAAAAGAATACCACAACACAGTATCTGAAACATCAGCACGCACCCTTCGCAATATAAAAAGCATCGACAAGTCAGCAATACCTCAGCCTGTCATAAACTCACCCAAGTAAAATCACACTCGTGTGTGCACCAGTATGCCCATGCATCCACACACTCACACAGCTTGCGCGCGCATATGCGCATACACACACCACACACACACACACACAAAGCACACACACATTGGAAATATTCGCACACATACGCACACATTTTTTTGACTTATGCCAAATTGTTATAACATGTTGTATGATAAGAGAAATATCAATTAAATAAATATTGTGTTCTATTAAGATATTTAACAGAGTCTAAGATGATAAAATGCAGGCACATTTTTTTAATATAAACCAAATTGTTACCATTAATTTTTTTTTTTTTAATTTATTTATTTTTTATTTTGAAGATAAAAAAAAATGGAATAAGCACTCGTGCTTTTTTACATCCAGTCCCCGTGTGTATGCAGTTTTGTCAATTCTGTCATCCGTTCCCACTGGCACACAATGGCCTACTCTTCCAAAAAGCCGAACGGGTTTTTATTTATTTATTTATTTTATTTATTCTTTTATATCGAGGATAATGAAATTCCATACATTATTATCATTATTATAATGGAATAAGCACTCATGTGCTTTTTTACATCCAGTCCCCGTGTGTATGCAGTTTTGTAAATTTTGTCATCCGTTCCCACCAGCACACAATGGCTACTCTTTTGAAAAGCCAAACGGGTTTTAACGGGTGTGCAAGATGTTCTGCGTGCGTTCGCACACACACACAGGACCTCGGTTTATAGTCCAATCCGAAGGACTTTTTGGGGGGAAGTGGAGTCAGCACTGATGTTAACTCCAGAGGAAAAATCCTCTTGAACGAGATTCAAACCCGGGTCAGCAGATCATGAGCGCGCATCACTCTAACCACCTGGCTATCCCATTTTTTGTGAGAGCATGATGTCAAGAAGCCCTTTGTGTATCCATTTACTCTCAATAAACATTTCAAGTTTGAGTTCCCTTTGCTCTGCTGCAGATTCCTTGTGCTTATGAATGCCTAGATTCAGCCAGTCCACCGTCAGCCGTCGCTCTTTCTCTATTTCTGGTCCATCAATCTGGAAGGCCTCCCCATCTCTCTTCGCCAAAGGCCTTCTTGTGACACTTTTTAATCTGGCCTCAAGACATATAATTTATGAAACCTAAGATTTTCCTCTCCTGTTTCATTTCATAGCTGTCCCTGCTTTTCAACAGCCAAAATCCCATCACCCTGCCAAAGTGTATAACCTCTGTGTGTGTGTGTGTGTGTGTGTGTGTGTGTGTGTGTGTGTGTGTGTGTGTGTGTGTTGTGTGTGTGTGTGTACATTTGGACTTGTTAGAACTATGACTTGCTATTGGTTTCGTGACTGTAAGAATGAGTTGACTGCAAGCGCTTTGATTTGTCTGTGCAAGATACAGCGCTATATAAATTCCATTTATTATTATTATCCACCATGATTTCAGGGTGTATGAGAACAGCCCAGCCACAATATCTATACAGTCCAACCTGAAGACTTGCATGCAGATCACTACTTCCAACTTGACCGATACCGGTGAGTAGACCTACCATTCATTTTTTACTTCTGTCTTCAACTTCTACTCGTGTTTATTTTACCAGTTCAACATTACCAGTGTTAAGGGAACTTATAGCTCAGTGGTCCGAGCACTTGCTCTCCCCAAGCTAAGATTAACTCAATCAGGTTGTGCCGAATCTTAATTTAGCACTCCTCTCTTTCACTGTGACGTGCCGAAGCTTAATATTCGGCAGAATTACACATTTTTAAAAATACACTAAGCGATGTTCAACTGAAGGGAAAGTACTCTGGCCTGTAGGGCAATCATTTTTCTAAACACACTTGCTTTCCTTGACCATAAGCTTGCCTAGTTTGCATGTGTTGGTTACTTTTCTTTGACATGTTGACAAGCGTATTCTTTGGGATTTCGGGCTCTCCAGTGTTATGATTTTAAAAACAAAAATTGTATAGTGCAGAAAGTGACATCAGATGGATTCAGCCAACTTTACTTTGGTGAAAAATCATCACATTGTTTCAAGGGGACTAGTTGATGAACAGTTCAAGCCATGTAAGGTAAGCAGCCCTAATTTTAAAACTTTTTATTTTTCAGCATTCAGCGACATATTTTGAAAATTTGTAAAAAATAATTACGGTCATCTATTGAAAAAATGTGTGACAATCTCAAAAGTAGACATAATAAACTTTTCAATGATGTATAATTTGTATGTCTTTATTATGTTGGGTAAATGTGCTGAATTTTTCAAATATAGCCAAAATAATGCGTCACCACAAAGTGGCGGGATGCATTTCACTGCAACTCCATTGAGTTAAGCAGCTATGAGCGCGGTTCCCAAGTGCATGGGTGACCATTTGCATGCCTTGGCTTCGGTATGGTCCTTCCCCAGTTCACCCAGCTGTCAATAGGTATCTGCCTCTTTAGGGTCAGGGAAGGTAAAGCAGCAAGGGAGAGGAGTTGGATACCACCCTCAATATGCTGGCCCCTGAAGAAGCAGAGGTCGCTGACATCTTGCTCCCAACGACCGCATAGGTTATGGGACACCTTTACCTTTTTACCTATTGTCAGTGCTGGTTCTATTGGTTTGACTGACCAGACGTTTCCCTTCCATTCTTGAGGAGTCGTTGGGGCACTGCACTGAAGTTGTCAGGCTGTGCGTTGTGGGCAAGTTGAACCTAGCGGAGCCCATCTCTCTCCAGGTAGCAGGATGCATGCTGGGTATGTTTGGGTCAAACTTTCCTCCAGCCATAGCTGACCTACTCTTCAGCGAAAGGCAGATGGGGTTTTGAATCGTGCAAAATACCCCCATGAGGATGCCAGGTAGTCAGTGTAAATAGTATCCCCACCTTCTGGAAATTCTGTGCTAAGAATTCCCTTTTTTCCTATCCCTCTCTTTGTTTGCTTTATTCCTCTCCTTCCTGTCACTTTCTTCTTGTCTATTTTCTGCCTTCTTGGTCCATTCTCCTGCTTTTTCCCCCAAGAAAGACTTAAAAAAATAACATTTCTCCCCCACACCGAATTTGGATGCGCTGGGCCTGATTGGTCAGGCGCTTAACAGCAGCACTACACATTTTTGCTCATACGACAGACAACAGTTGCTGTCTGAAGTGTTCGATGAGAAAGAATAAGCACTTGTGTCTTTTTTCTTAAACATCCAGTCCCCGTGTGTATGCGTTTTTTGTAAATTTTGTCATCCATTCCCGCTGGTACACAATGGTCTAGTCTTCCGAAAAGCGGAACAGGTTTTAATGTGTGTGCAAGATGTTCAGCTTGCGTTTGCACATGGGACCTCAGTTTATAGTCTCACCCTAAGGATGACTTTTTTTTTTTGATATCGAAGATAATGGAATAAGCACTCATGTGCTTTTTTACATCCAGTCCCCGTGTGTATGTGGTTTTGTAAATTTTGTCATCTGTTCCCACCGGCACACAATGGCCTACTCTTTCGAAAAGCGGAACAGGATTTAACGTGTGCGCAAGATGTTCTGCATGTGTTCGCACACGGGGCCTCGGTTTATGGTCTCATCCAAAGGACTATGACATTCAGTTCGATTTTTTTGTCAAACTGGGAAGAAAGGGCGAGGCTGGGAATCGAACCCAGAACCTCACGGTTTACTTGTTGGCAGGCAAACAAACGCCTTAACCATCCTGCCACCTTCCTTAATGTGTGTGTGTGTGTGTACCTTTTACGTCTTTGTGTGAGAGTGCCTGTGTGTCTGTGATCATGTGTGTGCGCCTTTGTGTGTGTTTTGGCCTTACAAAAGAAAAAAACAACCACCACCACCACTTCTAACGAGATTTACTGACTATTGTCCTCAGTGCTGTGGAACCCATGGGAACAGAAGGCCAAAGAGATGGGAGATTTTGACGACGACGGATGGCACTACATGCTGTGTGTCGAAGCTGGCAGAGTGAGCTCCCCTTTCGTGCTGGCTGGCGGGGCGAAATTCGAGTGCGGTCAGACGTTCACATCCGTGACCCAATGACTGTCTCACATGTAGATATATCGCCATACTGCTCCGTCGATCTCTTCTTTTCTACGCTGTTCTTTGCAATTTTGGTGAGGACATTTTTTCTCATGGAGGCATTTTGGTAGGGTAAGTTTGAACACAAGAACAGCATTGCACTGGACCCCAGAGGGAAGGAGAAAGAAAGGAAGACCAAAAGCAACGTGGAGGAGGACTGTAGAAAGTGAGATGAAGGCCATTCAGCACTCTTGGGGATCAGTGACTAGGTTGGCCCAGGATAGGCAGGAGTGGAAGCGCTTTGTTTCTGCCCTACACACCACTGGGTGTAATGGTTGATGATGATGATGAAGTTTGGTGTTGAAGGGTAATATTAAGAAAACAAAATGATTTTTACTTTGTTGCCTGCAGTTTGCCGTTGGAAGGTTTCGGTTGTAGAGAGTGATTTTTTTTTTAACTTTAAAGTAGAGGGAACAAATTCTGATTGTAAACGTTGTATTGAATGCAAACCTGTTGACTGAAGGTGAACAGTTTGTTTAACATTAGTTTTGTTGTTAGGGGACCACAGTTAATGTATGTGATACATAGAGGCAGTCTCTACTGAAGGTGGACAGTTTGTTTAACATTATAGTTTTGCTGTTAGAGGACCACAGTTAATGTACGTGACACATAGAGGCAGTCTGTAGTGGGTGTGATCTATATAGCCCTTGGTTTTATGTTCTGCTTATGTCATGACACTTCTTCTTCTTCCTTTTGTCATGTTTCTCCCAGGGGAGGTTTGACATTGATGAGCCTTCTCCATCTCTCTTTGTTTTGAGCTTGCTCCTCCTTATTTATGCCCCTTTCTCTAAGATCATCTGCAATACAGGTAGCTTTTCCTAGGTCTTGCTAGGATTACGTCATGACACTGGTGTGGACTAGTGTTTCTGTTTGCTATAAAAACATGACATCTACCTTCTTAAGACCAGAAAGCGATTGGACACAAATCTGGCTGACAGGAGAAGAGGGAGTTAAGATGTCTGAGCTCGTCTTTTAGTTGTGGCTCTTGTCGTTTTTCTGAGGTCCAATCTTGCCCTTGAAGTGGAGGAAAGGTGATGGCTTTTGTTTGTTTCGGTTAGGTTGGGTTTTTTTCATTATCATTTGATTGTCTGTAGACTTTAACTTTGACTTAACTGCTTTTGTGAGACTTTAACTTTGACTTAACTGCTTTTGTGATGTCATGGATGTAATGAAGTTGCTTCTTTTGACTTTCTTCATTTTAACTTAATGCCTTATCTGATAGTGTTGAAGTGTAACCTAATTTTGTCTTTTCATTGGTTTGAATTTTAACTCGATTTTTCTTTGGATTGTTTTGAAATTAATGCATTTCTCCAATTTAACTTAATTTCATTTTTGATCATCTTGAATTTAACCAGATTTCTCTCTTGATCGTTTTGATTTTAACTTAGGTTTTTCTTGTGGTTGCCTTAAATTTAACTTAGTTCTTTTTTTTTGACCATCTTGAAGAACTCTACAGATGTAATTCTGACTGAAGTGATTTTAATATTCACCACAAATCATGAAGATGATTTTGCGCATGTGTTAATGCCAAATAAAAGTGTTTCTATGGTATGAAAAAGAATGATGAAGAACTGGTTTGAGATGTTGTATTCATGCGGACCAAAAACTCTGTGCTAACAGTAAAGAAAAAAGGCAGAAAACATAGACATACAACAGCATTCTTCCCAATCAGATTCTTAAATAGAAAAAAAATTGTTTAAAGAAAGCAGACATAAATTTTTTGTGTGTTATTAAATCACTTAGTATTTTTCTTTAATGTGAAATACACACTGCTGAATAGTTTTTGATGATGATGATGATAATAATAGTATATTGAATTTCTAGAGTGCTAAATCTTGCAAAGCAAACTAAATCAAAGCGCTTGCACTTAGATCATTCACACACGTGACCATACACAACAACAAAAATTAAGATTTCAAATTTACACACACTCACATAGGCAGGGATGTATCATATATCTAACATTTTTCAAATAATGAATGGCATTTTTGTTACTGTTGTTGATAATAATGATGGAGATTACATATTGTTTTGGAACAAAGAGTTGTTATTGCAAAATTCCTAACAACTGTTGTTATAGATGTCATTATTCTAAATGCTCCATGGTTACATACTATTTTTGGATGGTTTCATCATTATTTAGCAATACTAAAGTTTTGTTGATGTTAGTATTATTGTGATTACCATACTGTTACTGAAATCCAATTCTGCTCTGTTACTGTATATATATATGTATGTTAGAGGATGGGATAGCTCAGTGGTCAGAGCACTCGCTTTCACCCAAGCCAATGTTAAACAGCATCAAGCGTGGTTACCAAGTGGATGAGTGACCCTTTTGCACGCCTTAGCTTCAGTACACCCCTCCCCGAGTTCACCCAGCTGTCAATGGGTACCTGCCCTCTTTAGGGTCAGGGAAGGTAAAGCAGCGAGGGAGAGGAGATGGGCACCGCCCTCAATATGCTGGCCCCTGGAGAAGCTGAGGTCTCTGACGCCTCGCTGCCCTACAACCATAGGTTATGGGACACCTTTACCTTTTTATATTCATGTTGCCAAGTTTGGGCATGAAGAGAATAATAATAATAATACAAGGTGTGACTTGTTTCATGTCTGTGGGTTTAACAGAAGTGTTCTGTTCCATGTGGGATGACTATGCATTTAAACAGAAATGTTATGGAACTATATCAAACTATATCAATACGTGTATAGCAGTATATGCCCCAGGTTGTGCCTGGTCACATTAAACAAAAATAAATAAATAAAAAGGTGGCTTGCGTTTACTGTGTGATTGTATGAAACGCTTGTAGATATCTACTTTGACTTGTCACAGTGGTCTGTAAGCACTCACAAAATGATTTTTTAAACACACACACACACACACACAAAAAGGACGTAAATTATGGTTGCTCACATATTTTGAGAGGGGGGGGGGGGGGAATGAATAGAACAAAATGAAGAAAAGTGTGTGCAGCTCTTTTGGGGGTCAGATTTATATTTTAAAAAAATTGATTTTATTTTTTTGGTTTGGGGGGTGGGGGGGGGGTCTTTCAACCTTATGTGACACTTCACCATGAAATGAGTCGCTTTGCACCTGACCCACTTTTTCTACTAGGGGCCATTTTAGGCAGGTGGGGGTCAGGTTGTTGATTTTGAGATTTTGATTGATTATAAAGCTATAGCCATTCTGCTACCTTGTACTGAAGTATCAGGTGTAATTTTGCTTCCTTTTGCTTTAAAAACGCATTTTAAAACTCCCAAGCAATTATTCTCACCGCCTATTATGTTGCAAATTTTGTGAATTTCTCTTTTTGTCACTTTCTGCAGTCTACATTTCGTTTGTAATAACTTTTCATAGAATTGTCCGATTTTCAATCAGTTTTCTGTATTGAATAGCTTTTTATTGCAGATTGATAATATTAACAACTATAAATTGACCTGCGCAATGCAATTTATTATGTGGTGGAGTATCACATATAAGAAAACCTGGCCCCAGTGTCAGTTATTGATGTCAGACCAACAGTAAAGCATGTCGCAAAGCGTTCTGTGGACATTGCCTTCAGCCATGACAAACTCTTACCATAACATGATTGAATTTACATCCCAGTGGAGATTTCCAATTTAGGGGGATAAATAAAGTCCTCTTTGAGGTCAGAGTATGGCTGCCTATATGATGAGATACTTGACTTGAGTCAAACACGCTAATTTCTCATCCAGTGTGTACTTTCAATCTCACAGTGATTCCCAGGTGGGATGAGCGAGTCAGAGTGTATATTCTGGGAGATCCCTACAGTGTTAAGCTGGGGGAACGTGCAATGCAACACAAATAAGAATTCCTGAAACATTTTCTTCCATTGAAGAATTCAGAATGAGAGGCATGATATTGAACTATTCTTCTTCTTTGAACGCTCAAACAGCAACTATTGCTGTCTGTCATATGAGCGAAAATGCGTAGCACTACCATTAAGTGCCTGACAAGTCAGTGTGCCATGCATCCAACTTTGGCATGGAAATATTCCAAGGTGTGACTTTGAATTATTTCCACTGCACAATTTTGATGAATTCATACACAAAAACAGAAATCAATATCACAGTTGGATATCTCTTTCTTTCTTTATTCAGCCTAGCGAAAACATAATCAGTATATACACAACTACAGCACAGGGTACAGTATGAATACTGAGCAGACATAACATCAATAGAAGAATAATGCTAGGTATATAAATTTTTACATGAAAACACTGTAACACTCATGAGCAGAAGCTTTCATGCCATCATGCCAGGGTTAACCTCCAGTCTTGCATAAAGATATTTCCTTCACGAATTAGACTTTTTTTGTTGTTGTTGTTCCTTGGCTTGAGCTCCAAGGTTCACCAGTGGTAAGATTTTAGGTAGCCGCATTCCAACTTCAGCAATGGTGTCTAAACACGACACCTGTGTGGATGCCTTTTTAAAATTTTATCATCCGTTTTCTACCGCACCAAATGGCCTACTCTACCGAAAGGCGGAGCAGGTTTTTAAAGTATGCACAAGATGTTCTGCATGTGTTCGCACACTGGGTCTCAGTTTGTAGTCTCATCCGAAGGACTTTGACATTGTCAATATTTTCATCAAACTGGGAAGAAAGCCTCTGAAAGGGCAAGGCTGGGAATGGAACCCAGAGCCTCACAGTTTACTTGTTAGGCAGGTGAATGTCATAACCATCCTGCCACCTTCTTCCAATCCAATCTTGTTTATTGGCCCACCAACCACACAGGCCATATCGGGGCTGTCACCAAGTAAAATGTTAAATCTCAGAATAAAACCGTGCACTATATACAGATTAAAATGAGGTATAAAATCAACCCTACCTTCATTCATCCTATCAACGCCCTGGCCAACCATAAGGGTCAACACCTTCCTTCTTACAGACTAAGCTGAAATGTGTATTCTTCTTCTTTCTTTTTTGTCATGTTTCTCCCAGGGAAGGTTTGACATTGATGAGCCTTCTCCATCTCTCTCTGTTTTGAGCTTCCTCCTTATTTATGCCCCTTTCTCTAAGATCATCTGCAATACAGGCAGCCCAGGTCTTGCTAGGTCTTCCCTTTGGTCTCTTTCCACCCACTACAAAGTTCATTCCTCTTTTTATGATGTGGTGGTCTGCTTTCCATTGAACGTGCCCAAACCAGCGCAGCTGAAATGTGTATTGTCCTGGATATCTCAACAATAGAAAAAGCATATATGTTTGATGGTGTTTGCACACCACACACACACAAAAAAAGGAGATGAGTATGAATATGATGCAACGGACACCTCAGCAATGGATGAGGAACAAGAGCACACACACACACACACACAGTACAGTGACTTACAACTGAAAGAACAAAATCCATTCGATGAGAATAAATTTCACATGATTTTCACATAACTGAAAATAAAATATCCCGGCACTGAAGGACAGAATGATTTGAAGACAGTGAAGACAAACTTCAATTTTTGAAGGTTCCCTTTATTGATATTAATTATTTCTAAATAAAACACTGTAGCTTCATGAATTTTGTCAAACAAAAGATTTTCAAACAAAAACATGATGCAATCATGAACCTTCTGAAATGCTGTATATATATACATATATATACAAACTACTTTCAAATACAACATGATGTAAAGCAGAAAACATCACAATCATAAATCTTTAAATACTGTACAACTTCTTGTAATCTCTCTTGAGAGACTGACCTCAGACTTGAACATTTCCTTTGTTGCACTCAGGGCGAAGCTGAATAATAATAATAATAAATAATACATGAAATTTATTCAGCGCCGTATCTTGCAAAAAACAAATCAAAGCGCTTTCATTCATCCTAGTCTTTCACATGCAGCCAGTTACAATAAATAGTTTTACAAATTCAAATGTAAACACACACACACGTGCACACACACACAAAGGTTGTACACTCAGGGTGATGGGGTTTGGTTGTTGAGGGCAAGGACAGAAATGAGATGAAACAAGAGGAGAGAATCTTAGGTTTGAAATAAATGTGTCTTGAAGCTGGATTTAAAAGCATTATAAGAAGGCTTTTGGCGAAGGGAGAGAGGGAGGTCATTCCAGATCGATGGACCAGAAACAGAAAAAGAGCGACGGCCAACAGTGGACTGGTTGAATCTAGGTATTCTTAAGCACGAGGTATCTGCAGCAGAGCGGAGGGAACGAGGAGTGTACAGGTGAAGACATTCACAGAGGTAGGAAGGTGCTGTTTTGTGGAGACATTTGTAACAGAGGGTACAGATCTTAAAGTTTACTCTCTGTGGCACAGGCAGCCAGTAGAGAGATTGCAAGAGAGGAGTTATGTGCTCAGATTTGTTCTTTCTGAGGACTAGTCGAGCTGCAGAGTTTTGTATACGTTGAAGAGGGTGGATAGATGATGCTGGCAGACCAGCCAGAAGAGAATTGCAATAGTCCAGACGTGAGAGAATGAGAGACGTGACTAGTTTGGATGTTGCATCAGTGGACAGATACTTTCGAACTGCACGAATGCGCTGTAATTTATAGTAGCACGACTGGTAGAATTGGGTGATGAATTTTTGCATGGTGAGTGTGTTGTCGATAACTACCCCTAGATATTTCACTGCAGTGGATAGAGGGATAGATGTGTTGACAAATTCGATTGAAGCTGTTGTGATGGAAGAGAGTTTGTATTTGGTCCCTACCAGCATGGCTTCGGTTTTATCTGCATTTAGCAGTAAATTATTCTGTATCATCCAATTTTGGATATCTTGAAGGCAGTAGGACATATTAATCAAGAGAGTCCTTCAGATGAGACGATAAACCGAGGCCCCGTGTTCGAACGCATGCAGAACATCTTGCGCACATGTTAAATATTGTTCCGCTTTTCGGAAGAGTAGGCCATTGTGTGCCGGTGGAAACAGATGACAAAATTTACAAAACTGCATACACACGAGGACTGGATGTAAAAAAGCACATGAGTGCTAATTCCATTATCCTTGATATAAAAGAATAAATAAATAAATAGAGAAGGCAGATTTTCAGGAGTTTCACTGCTAAGAATCTGAGAGTTGTCTGCATTAAAAAAATAAATCACTGACATTGTCGCTGAGCACCTGACACACCATACAGTTTTGTAAAAAAAAAAAAAAAAAATCATAATGCTTGAAAACAAAAGCACATCTTCTTTAGCTTCTCCAATGCATAGTCTCAAGTTCCTTGATTTGGTCTTTGAAAGAAAGTAGCAGCAGTTTTCTGATATACCTCTGCATTCACCAACAATCCCTGGTGTATCTTTGCATTCAACAACAATCTCTGCATTCATCAACAATCTCTGATGCATCTTAGCATTCAACAACAATATCTGACGTATCTTTGCATTCAACAACAATCTCTGACGTATCTTTGCATCCATCAACAATCTCTGATGTATCTTTGCATTCATCAACAATCTCTGATGTATCTTTGCATTCATCAACAATCTCTGATGTATCTTTGCATTCATCAACAGTCTCTGATGTACCTTTGCGTTCATCTTTGCATTCAAAGTTGTCTGTCATTTAACCACTAGACTGCCCTACCTCAGAAATTTTCTGGGGCTAAATGTGCAACATCCAGCTGCAAAAACCGTGGCAAAAACGATCGTTTTTTAGCTCGTTCGTTCTGTTTTTATGCATGACTGCATGGGCAGTTCTTGTTGAAGGCATCAATAACTTTACACGGCTGAAAAAGGGGCAAATAAAACTTTACATTTACCTGAGTGATGAAAAACGATCGTGTATGATTCAGGAGATCGTGCATTTTAAAAAAATGAATGAGATTTGGCCTGGACTTATGTTTGACGTCACTGAGATGGGGAGTACTCAGAATCACAGTGGTGATGAAGAAAGTGTACTTTTTGTCGTTTTTGTTACATTTTAAATATATTTTCGCAGTGAAATCACTGAAATATCAATTTGAGCTTGCCTCGAAGCAATCTACGATATATATATTGTCACTGGGTAGACTATCAGGATTATTCAGGTAGTCATTTCAGAGTAAGAGGGATATGAACATAGCAAGTGGTACATAAGAATTTTATTCCCCGGCATATAGGGTGCACTTGCATTGGGCACTTAAGAGGTTAAAGCGATGTCTCCTCCTCCTCTGTACTTTCCCCGTGTTCTGATTTCAGCTTCCCCTCATCATCACCATCCCCACCTCCACCACCACCACCACCACCACCACCTCGCGTTCCGTGGCCTTTCTTTCTCTGGTGCCGCGCCAGAGACCCGTTCGCGGTGAACGCTTTGCCGCACACCTCGCACTTGAACTGCTTTTGCTGAAAGTGGATTCGCCTGTGCTCCACCACGAGCTTTCTGCGCTTGAAGCGTTTGTCGCACAGGTCGCACTGGAACGGCCTCTCCTCGCTGTGACACGACATGTGCTCCGTCAAGGAATGGCGGCGGTAAAAAGCCTTCCCGCAGACGTCGCACGCGTGTTTCTTCAGGCCCGAATGAACCAGCCTGTGTACGGACAAACTGGCCCGCTGGGTGAACGCCTTGTCGCACAGGTCACACTTGAAAGCCTTGAGGTCGGTATGTATCGCTTGGTGCTGTTGCAGGTGGGACCGCGCGACGAAAGCTTTGCCGCACGTGTCGCACACGAACGCCCTGACACCCGAATGGCTGATTTGGTGGTTTTTGAGCCTAAGCACCGTCCTGAAACTCTTGCCACACACATCGCACCCGAACGATTGCTTGGGCATGTGCACGGAGCGGTGACTCTTCAAGCAATAGGGGGAAACGAACGCTTTGTTGCAGATGTCGCAGGAAAATGTCTTGCCCGCGTGAACCCACTGGTGGGATTTCAGACTACTGCCGGTGGTGAAAGACTTGCCGCAAACCTCGCACGGGTGCAGCTTTGCGCCAGTGTGCGTCCTCTTGTGCATGGTCAGATCGTGCGTCCTGGAAAACGCCTTTCCGCACATGTCGCACACAAACTCCTTGCGATCGGAATGAACTACCTCGTGCCTTTTCAGTTCAGCGGCTCGGCTGAACCCCTTGCCACACACTGTGCAGACAAACGACTTGGGAGCTGTGTGGGTGAACACGTGCGCTTTGAGGCTGGTTTGTTGTGTGAAACCCTTCCCGCACAACTCACACACAAACGGTCGATTCCCAGAGTGAATCAGCTTGTGGGCCTCCATCTCGTACTGCGTGTAAAAACACTTTTCACACCCGTCACACGCGAACGGCTTACGACCTACGTGTATCAGCTTGTGTTTCCGCAAATTGTCCGATCGCGAAAAACTCTTATCACAGACGTCGCACGCGTAGGGTCTTTCGCCTGTGTGAGACAGCCTGTGGCTTTTCAAGTTGCCGTGCCAACGGAAAGATTTGCCACAGATGTCGCAGCTGAATGCCCTCTCCCCTGTGTGAACCAGCATGTGACCCGTTAAGTTTTTCATGGAGGCAAACGTCATGCCACACTCCTCGCACTTAGGCCTGCTCTTCTTCTCCTTCAGGTTTGTCCAGTCAGGGTCGTCGTCTTTCCCCATCTTTTTCCTGTCGGGGCCGTTGTCTTTCTCTTTCTTTTTCCCGTCAGCGCTGTTGTCTTTCTCGTGCTTGTCGTCACTGTTCTCTTTCACCTCAGTGTCGTTGTCTTTTTCTTTTCCATCCTTGTCATTCTCTTTCTCATCGATGTCATCCTGTTTCTCTTTTCCATCCATGTCATTCTCTTTCTCGCTGATGTCACTCTCTTTCTGACAGATTTCACTCTCCTTCCCCTTCCCACTGATGTCATTCTCATTCCTACAGATGTCTTTCCCCTTCCCGCTGATATCATTCTCATTCCCACAGATGTCTTTCTCTTTCCCGCTGATGTCTTTCTCTTTCCCATGGATGTCTTTCTCTTTCCCTTTCCCACAGATGTCTTTCTCCTTCCCACAGATGTCTTTCTCCTCCCCGCTGATGTCACTCTCTCTCTTACAAATCCAATCCTCTTCCTCCTTTCCATTCACGTCACTCTCCTTCCCATCCAAGTCCTCCTCCATCCCTTTCCCATCCACGTCTTTTTCCTCACCAACATCCTCCTCCTCGTCCTCCTCCTCCTCTGCTTCCTCCTCCTCCTCCTCCTCCTCACTGTCCGAAGATTCCTCTTTCCTTCTCCTGCCCCTGCCTCTCCTGGTGCAAGAGGAATGTCTGCTTTTCGCAGTCTTGCTGCAGCCACTGCTGCCACGATGGCGAAGGCTCTGACCGCCAGATCGCCGGTTCCTTTTCTTGGGCGGTCTGGGGGCCAAGTCAGCCAGGGTCTCTCCGTGGAAGACCTCCGCGTGTCTCTGCAAGAAGTGGTACTGGCTGTACGGAATGGAACACCACGGGCACGCGTGGGTCGGCTTCGCGCACGGGGCCGGCTCTGTGGAGTTGTCGGACAGGAGTGCTGGTGGTGGTGGTGGCGGTGGTTGTTGTTGTGTGTGGTCGATGACGGGCTTTTGTTCTGTGGTGGTAGCAGGTTGTTGTTCTGTGCTGTCAACAACAGCTGAGGGTTGATCTTGGTGTTTGTCTTTCGTGAAGTTTGTGGATTCTTGTTTCTGAAAAAAAAGAAAGAAAAATAAGAAAGGATTAATGACAACAGAAAACCATTTCAGGGGGTGGGGGTTGAGGGTGAGAGGGACAGACTAAGAGAAACTGATACTGAGTTGTGTGTGTGTGCGCGCGTGTGGTCGTGTGTGTGTTAGTGTGTGTGTGAGTGCGCATGCATGCATGCATGTGTGTGTGCGCGTATGTGTGTGCCACCAACTTGATATTGTGTAATTTCATGTGCTGAGGTGTGTGTGTGCGTACATGTGTGTGTGCGTGCGTGAGTGAATGTGAGTGAATGAGTGTGTGTGTGCCCTACCAATTTGTTATGTGCTGACATGAAAGATGAGAAGAAAGCGCACCAACTTGCAAATTAATACAAAATTTTGCGCTTTATACGAATGATTCATTTTTATTACTTTATAATCAGTAGTCCTTTATTTGCTTGGGTTTTTTTTTCATATCATACATGCTTTCTCTATTTTTTTGGCAGTGGGCAATGTCTTATTTTCAACGGTTTTTTGTTTGTTTTTTTGGTGTGTTTTTTTACATTGACAAGTTCTTTTTTCTGTTTTCTAACATATTTTTTATAACAGTGGCTTTCTGTTTCATGGAATTCCACTTTAGAGCTTAGTCTTCAGTGATTGACTGTATGATCAACTTTGACTCTGAGGCTTGTCTTGCACAGTCCTTATGTGCTGAAGCCCTGGGGGCTGGTTGGCCTTTAGAGAACATCTCCAACGCTGACTGTCCTTATGCCCACTTGGCCGAGAGAGTGGGGATGTACTGTGGGCAAGGCATCTCCACTATAATCAAATTTCTGCCCAATTTCCGAAACAGCAGCTGCCTACTGAGCTGTTTTGGAGGTCATTGTCGAACACGACGGATAAACATATATTCACAACACAAATTTTGTAGCATAATACATATATTTTCAATCATACAAGCTGAAACGTGTGAGTTGACAACAATTTTCCAGCAATCTTCCACTCACCTTCCCTTCTTCAGTCACAGAACCCTCCTTGCCACCATTCTCCTTCAAACTGTCCTCAGCAATTTGTCGAAGCTGCTCATCTTTTCCGTCATCGTTGATGCTCTCCCCTTTACCCTCTCCTGTCACATCGCCCACAAATACCTCCTCCAAAGGGGACGTAAACGCATCAAAATCTCCTACATCGTCACCATCACTGTCCCCTTCACAGTCGTTCGTTGCGTCGCCTGGCATAGTTTGGTGGAGTGGGGACGGGTGTGTGGTGGTGTTGGTGTTGATTTTCCCGTCACAGCGAGAGCATGAGAAGGACAGTGGCGAGCTGCAGGTCTGGCAGACGCCTGTGAAGCCTGCCGGCAACGCTTTGGACGTGTTCAGGTAGCTGAAACAGACAGTGGAAATGAAGGTGGCAGGATGGTTAAGACGTTCGCCTCCCAACAAGTAAACCGTGAGGTTGTGGGTTCGATTCCCAGCCTCGCCCTTTCTTCCCAGTTTGACAAAAAAAATCGAACTGAATGTCAAAGTCCTTCGGATGAGACTATAAACCGAGGCCCCGTGTGCAAACGCACGCAGAACATCTTGCGCCACGTTAAATCCTGTTCCGCTTTTCAAAAGAGTAGGTCATTGTGCGCCGGTGGGAACAGATGACAAAATTTACAAAACCGCATACACACGGGGACTGGATGTAAAAAAGCACATGAGCGCTTATTCCATTATCCTCGATATAAAAGAATAAATAAATAAATAAAAGGTGGCACGACAGTTTAGACTTTCACCTGTCAGTTTCACCCACTTTCAGCTGCTCTCAGCTCCTATCCATTCCATCCCAGCCCAGCTGGTGCTGATTATAGCAGGAACTGACCACACTTGGACTAGGTAAATGGAAAGGGTGCATTAAATTTAGCACTCTTGCCTTAGTGATGTTGGATTTGCTCGCCGTGACCTGCCCAACAAGTAAACCGTCGAGGTTCGACAGGAAAAATGGAACTGAATATCAAGTCTTTTTGAGGAGACTCTAAACCTAGTCTTACCTATATGTTCACAGACTTTCGCATGTCAAAAGAACCCACGACTGCTGAAAATTGGAAAGAGCAGGGAGGTGCCTCCCAACAGTCCTGGCAAAATTGGTTATTACAGGTTCAATATTCCAAAATGAATTCCCAAAGTTGGAATGCAGCTACATTAACCTCTAGACTGCCTTTCCCCGGAAATTTTCCAGGGCTAAACGTGCACCCCATACGCCTACAATACGGAAAAATTTCCGGGGTGTCAAACCAAAGTAAACAAGCCAGCTTCCTTGACTACAGTTAAAGGGAAAGAACTCCAAAATTAATGGAGATGACTCTCCTGTTGCTTGGCAACATCCAGCTGCAAAAACCGTGGCTAAAACGATCGGTTTTTTTGCTTGTATTTTGTGTTTTTATGCATGACTGCTTGGGAAGTTCTTGTTCAAAATGGCTGACACTTCTTGTTGAAGGCATCTATAACTTTACACAGCTGTAAAAGTGGCAAATAAAACTGTAGATTTACCTAACAGCGATGAAAACGATCGGGTATGATTCAGGAGATCGTGTATTTCAAAAACAATGAATGAGATTTGGCCTAGACTTATGTTTGACATTATTGAGATGGGGGGTACTCAGAATGACAGTGGTGATGAAGAAATCATATTTTTGGTCAATTTTTTTACATCTTAAATATATTTTTGCAGTGAAATATCATGCTAACTAATTTGAGCTTGCCTTGAAGTAATCTACGATATATATATACTGTCATTGGGTAGACTATCAGGAATATTCATGTAGTAGTTTCTGAGTAAGAGGGATATGAACATAGCAGTGGTACATAAGAATTTTATTCCCCGGCATATGGGGTGCACTTGCACTAGGCAGTTAAGAGGTTAATGGTGGGAATAAGCAAAAATCTCTCCCCTGGTAAACCCTGGGAGCTTGAGGTTCCACAAAATAAGAAGACAACAGCAATGAGATGGGTTTTTACCTGTTTGTCTGATTTACTTTGGTTTGAGTCAGGGGGGAAGGGGGGTGGGAAACACACACACACACACACACACACACACACGCGCACGCACGCACGCACACACACACACACACACGTGTGCGCGCACTCACACACACACATGAGTAGGGACTTTTTTTCATTGTGTTGAGATTATTTCAACAATCCTTTCTTTTTAAACCGAATGTATTAGAAGAGTAAATTGTTGAAAAGCTTTTTTCTTTTTTAAAATATGGTCAGAAGACTTTTAGTTTTTCTCAAAGGTATACTGGATACTAGTAGGAACTGTAAAAATGTTCTAAGACTTGACTTATGGGTTGTTTTCTTTTTTATTTGTTCATTAACTGAATTCTAAAATGTTAAAAAAATGTAACTTGAATTCTGGGGAGGATAGGGACGAAGAGGAAAAAGTACCTCATTAAAATGTAGCAAAACTACTCTTTAAAAAAAAAAGGGTACGCTTTCTCCTCTTAAAAAGGGCTAAGACTATGCTGTTTGCATAACAATATCAACAACAACAACAATAATGATGATGATGATGATGATGATGATGATAATAATAATAATAATAATGATTTTTACGCTATGCATCCTTAGTAATATAAGCTCAAAGCATTACACACACACAAACCAGCCGCCATGGCGCAGTGGTTAGCGCCTTGGGTTACAGACTGGATGGTCGCGGGTTCGATTCCCATAAGAGTCATTGGCATTTTTCGGACTCCGGCTGGCTCCTACCCAGAGTGAGTGTGCTGTGGGCTCAGTGGGAAGACTGGGACCACACAGTCGAGCTTCATCCACTTAACAGATGCGAGTTTGAGAGTGTTGCTCAAATTACCAGACCAACACTGCAGGTGTCTGTATCTCTCGGGCCCGTCTGTCGCCGGGATATATTATGATAGTAAGTGTAGAGTACAACCCTGTCAAGTAGTCTCAAAGCATATGCACTTCCACAGCAGCACCATTACGTCATCCTCACTGTCATTGATCATCATGCAATAAAATTTTTAAAAGCCTCCGATTTGGTGATCCCAGTTGCTCTGGTCTCATGGTGACCTCAGATTTGGTTTGCCCATACACTTCTGTGCCTGTGGTGAGTTTGTGTCAAAGCCTTTGGGGTGGGAGGTTCACAGGGGACAGTCCACAGTTGGCCACCTCAGGTGGGCAACTCAGTCTGGCTCTGCGACTGAGCTAATACTGTCGTTAGTAGGGGGCTTAGTAGGTGGTGTCCTGTGTATGTTACCTCAGAACAGGCACCAATGAACACCACCAAAGTGACCCAGCAGCAGTGCAGGGCCCCTCTGGCTGGTGGCCCTACGGTGGCCTGATAGTGATGGGCTCCCTGAGGACCTTCTGCCATGAGGGTGAGACGTAACAAATCTGAGTATGGCTGTGGCGGGGAGATTGAAATGTGCGGCGTGGGAACAGCAGGACAGGGGAACTAACAGAAGAGGCAGCAAAAAATTTTTTAAATAATAAAATAACACACACACAGTGCATGAGTGGTGTGTGCGCACACGCACACACACACACACAGTACACACACACAGTGAGTGACACGTGTACACACACAAACATACTCACACTCACTCACTCATACACTCTCACACACACCACACTCACTATTTCAGCAGAAAACCAGCGATGTCCCTGTCCTCACGCAAGCCCCGCTCCTCTCCCAGACGTTTCCACACAACGTAATCCGCAGCGCCAACAAGCGGAGACCCCGACTCCTGACGCCCGCTCTCCTGACCCTTCTGCTGGCAACTGGTAGACCCGAACCTCCTCTCCCTGGTCTTTCTGCGGCAAATGGTCCGCTCCACCTTGGGTCCTGGTCCTGCGGCTTCTTTGCACTCTCGTTCACTTGCATGGTCTGACTGGAAATTCTTTCCCACTTCTCTTCCAACATCAACATTTTCTCCCCTTAAAGTTTTGTGTCTATCTCTCAGTGTTGGTTTCCTCGATGATTTTGAGTGATTTACCCCTATCTCCTTTGCGTCAAGTTTCATAAGAACCACCGTGAGGTCTTTTCGTATTCTTTTCGTAGGATTTGTTTCACACTCTTTTTCTTCTGTCGTGGCAGTCTCCGATTTGATCTCTTTTCTTGTCGCACGTTCTTGGGTTTTTTCAGCTGGTTTTGGACGGTTTGTGTCTGTTGGTTTTGGGGTTGGTTTTCTGCGGTTTCCCTTTGCGGGTTTTCCGGAATGTTTTTCCAGATTCCATTCCTCGTCCGTTTCTTCCTCACTCGTGTCTGTCCATGCCTCGCCCCAGTCAGATCCGTCTGTTGCTGGTTCTTCTTTTTCTTCTCCTTCGGCTGCTTCTGTGCAAACAATGTTTTGTCAGATTAGCATGATATGAGCATAATAAAAATAATAATAAAAATAATGCTACAGTATGGACTTGACAAGCACAAAATAGGCAAGAGGAGAGAGAAGATAAAAAGATACAGTGAAGGACAATAACAGAGGGTGACAGAAAAGGGGATATTTTCTAGCACAATATGGGGATTATAATGTGTATGTTTGTCCGTCGTGTCCGACGATGACCTCCAAAACAGCAGAGGAGGCAGCTTCTGTTTTGGAAACTGGGCAGAAATTTGATTATAGTGGAGATGCCTTGCCCACAGTACATCCCCACTCTCTCGGCCAAGTGGGCATAAGGACAGTCAGCGTTGGAGATGCTCTCCAAAGGCCAACCAGCCCCCAGGGCTGCAGCACATAAGGACTGTGCAAGTCAAGCCTCCTAGTCAGAGTCATAGTCGATCGCTAAAGACTAAGCTGTAAAGTAGAATTCCATGAGTGGGAAAGCCACTGGTCATACAGCCTCTCACCTTGCTGTTGCTCCCAGCATCAATGGTTTAATCAAGAACTGTGAAAAAGCCCAGGCGCTGACGGAATACGGGATGCTATAAGAGCCCCTGGAATCCCCATGAGAAAATATGAGTCTCTTCTGCTTGCCTAAAAATTTTACGCTTGGAAACTGGCAGTCTAGACTACAAGTAGCACACCTGCCTAGAAGGTGAAAAGTCCAGGCCAGAAGTGTGCAGTGGTTTGATCCCTATTTGGGCTCGAAACTAACCCCCCACCCCACCCCCTATCCATTAGACCATGAGTGGTTGTCTGGGTGCTAGTGTTTCCCGTGAGATGATAAAACGAGGTCCGGTGTGTTACACATAATTATTTAGCACACAAAAAAGAACCAACGGCAACAAGAGAGCTGTCCCAGGCAAATTTATGCAGAAAAAAAGCCACTCTGATAGGGAAACAAATACAGTTGCACACAGGAAAAGGAAAAGAAAAAATAATGGGTGGCACTGCTTGTGGTGACGCGCTCTCCCTGGGAAGAGCAGCCCGAAAATTCATGCAAAGAAATCTGCCGTGGACTTAAAGTGGTATGAAATGAAATACCTAACAGCATAAAAGCATACATCAATGTCAAACCTCCCCTGGGAGAAACATGACAAAAAAGGAAGAAGAAGAAGATAAAAGCAGTAAACACCATGCGAAATCTCCTTCAAATTGTGGGGAAATATCAAACAAGTGTCTGAATAGAACCTGACGTAAATATAACTTTACCTGGTTTTACATCAGAAAGGATTTCAGCGGCAGGGCGTTTCCTCAGCTGACGTTTCTGTCGACATAACAATGATCCTTCTGTTTAGTAGCATAACATAACAGTAAAAAGTAACGTAACTTAACAAACAGCAATCACTTTTGCCTAATCCTTTCACTGCAAGTTACTCTGTTTTACTGAAATGATCAGTGCCAGCTATTTTTCAACTAAAACACAATCTCTGGAAGTGAAACTAAATAACCAATTTCTGTTTTTTCCTCTTTTTTGTTTTTGTTAGCATACATAAACCATAATACAAGAGGGTTGTCCTAGCAAAAGTCTGTGAATTCTCTGGTAACGAAACAAAATACACCTGTGCACACATAGGAATTTACATGTATAAAAAAAATTAATACCCAAAAAACATGGCGCTGCTTTAGTGCCAAAGCATTCCCCCCTTAAAAAGAGGCCTTAACTTCACACACAGAGATATCTGTTGTAATTGAAACTAGTGAAAGTGGTATAAATACAATAATATACAAAACAAAACATTGAACTGTCACCTTTCTGTTGAAAGATGTTAATGTGGATCGGTGGTCTAGACTAGAGTAACGCACCTGTATAGAAAGAGAAAAGTCCGGATCAGAAGTGTGCAGTGGTTCGAATCCCATTTGGACCCGAAACTTCCCCCCATCCATTAGACCATGCGTGGTGGTCTGGGCGCTAGTCTTTCGGATGAGACGATAAACCGTGTGTTATTTAGCACACGTAAAAGAACCCATGGCAACAAGAGAGTTATCCCTGGCAAAATTCTGTTGAAAAAAGCCACTCTAATAGGGAAACAAATACAGCTGCATACAGGAAAAAGAAGATAAAAAAGGGTGGTGCTGCTCTTGTGGCGACGCGCTCTTCCTGGGGAGAGCAGCCCAAATTTCATGGAGAGAATTCTGCCGTGACATTTAACTTTAAAGTGGTATAAAATAAGTATAAATAAGAATACAAACCTGTTCAGTGTTTTCACTGACAGAACCCACAAGCTCTGAGGCCATGGGTAACTTAGGTTGCAGCGTCTCTGCATGGAACGTCTCCATGTGAACTTGCAGACTCTTGGGCATCAGGAAGACGGCGGAACACAGCTGGCACACATAACCCGCGTTTTCTTCCTCCATGGTGTCTGCGAGTCTACAGCAACCCTGCACTACCCTGCAGCAGAGAGTAGGTGAACAGATTTTAAATATTTCATGCTGATGTACGCATGAGAGCATGTGGTTTTACATTGGTGAGTCTGTGGCTGCTTTTAGGTATTGCTGATGTTTGGGTGCTTATAATTGTGTGATGCATGTGTGCCAACTGCCATTGTATTCTTTGAACATATTTGTTCTGTGATAAATGTTTGTTTAATGTTTTTATGTATGGTTTGTAACCAACATAAATTTCTCTGTGAGATACTAAAGTATTTGAATTGAATTCTTTCTATGACGTGAAAAGGGGTTGTTGTTGGGTTTTTTGTTGTTGTTGGGGTTTTTTTTTTGGGGGGGGGGGTTTAAAGAAAAGCACATGTATTTGATATGGAGCTGTTTTAGTGGCAATGCTCTCTCCCCTTAAAAGAGTTCAAGCCCAAATTTCATACCCAGTATAGGACCAGTGGATTGCAGAAACATGAACATACCCAGTATACTTCCCTGAAGTTGGAATGTGGCTACCTTCCTGGTGGGAAAAAAGCAGTCGCATATGATATAAAATAATCTCACCATTAGTGAACCTTGGAGGGAAAAAATCCCTTCCTACTGACAGTTCAGCTGAGACTCAAAACTGCAGTTTCAAGTTACTCCTGAACATGTATCCCACACTCTTAACTTTGCCGTCAGCACCTGGGCTTTATCACAGTTCTTGATTAAACCATTGACGCTGGGGACAACAGCAAAGTGAGAGGCTGTATGACCAGTGGCTTTCCCATTCATGGAATTCCACTTTACAGCTTAGTCTTTAGTGATCGACTATGACTCTCTGACTAGGAGGCTTGACTTGCATAGTCCTTATGTGCTGCAGCCCTGGGGGCTAGTTGGCCTTTGGAGAACATCTCCAACGCTGACTGTCCTTACTCCTTATGCCCACTTGGCCGAGAGAGTGGGGATGTACTGTGTGGGCAAGGCATCTCCACTATAATCAAATTTCTTCCCTGTTTCCAAAACAGCAGCTGCCTCCTCTGCTGTTTTGGAGGTCATCCTCGAAAACGTCGGACTAACATACACATACATACACACCACACGAAATACAGGTCTGTAGTGATGATCTCAAAAGACCTGCTGAGGTGGAGGTGGGGATGCTGTGTAGCCCTACTGTTCGATGTTACAGCCATAAATCAACTAATGGTAACAACAACAAAAACTAACATCACCATGCATGCGTGCGTGCGTGCGCATTTCAGTGTTTGTTTTGTGTGTGTGTGTGTGTGTGGTGGGGGGGGGGGGGGGGGGGGGGGGGTGGGGGGGGTTCATCCCTGGGCTAGGTCTCCAAGGTTTACAATAGTGAGATTTTTTCGTATGCGATCGCCTAAACGTATGAATGCGGACACTGAGTGCGTGAGTGAGTAGTAAACTACATGAACAATAAATAAATAAATGAATCAAAATAACGAAACTAAAAAGAAAACAAACACCTCTGCAGAATCCAGACTGGGCAAAGCCCCTTGGCATTTGCAGGAACCCAAGCATGCTCAACTCATGCTTCCCACCAATCAAGTGTGACGTTCAGCGCACAGAACTATTCCATTTCTCGTGTGGACAACGCTGAAAAGGCGTAGTACTACGGAACTCACAGAACTCAGGCTATGGCTGATTCACATGGGCCTTCACATGTTACAATTGAAAAGATACAATCACCATCACCTTTTTCTGAAGCAAGGGAGATGACTCTTTGGTTCAAGCTTTTATGTGTCAGTCCACACTGTATATGGCACCACATCAAAATGTCTCCCGGTACATTCTAAATTATATTAGTGTTACCATGTACGTTTACTGAAACGTGCACACATGTATAAACTTTCCTCTTCTCCCTACAGGGGATGAGAGCCTAGTGGTTACACTTTGTGAACTTGTGATCTAATAGTACAAGGAGGAAGACGAAGAGGCAGACAGAGAAAAGATGGGAAGACAACATCAGAGAGTGGAATGAATTGCTATGTAAGCAGAGGACCGCGGGGAGTGCAGGATGCTGGTCGCAAAATCTTCATTAGTTCCCCCTTGGTCCAAGGGACTACGGTGAGGTGATCTGACAGAAATTGCGACCCCAGATTCAGAGTTTCTGCTGATAGCAAAGCCGTTAAAAATTAAATCTTGACATGAAGAGTGACAAGCAAGCTGGTTTGCACACATATACTTACAATCATAGTCAAACAAACATTAACTTGAGAAACAATGAATCTGTGCGCCCTGGGGGACAAAGTAAGCAATAAAGTTATACATCGCTCCTGGAAACAGACAGTTTTGACACTTTTAATCTACCATAGATAAATCTTATGCCAGCTGCCTCCAGGGATTGAAGGGTACCACCAGCATCAGACAACTTCCCACTTAGTATAGCCTATAGGCTGTTGGATAACCCAGTGCATTCATTGTATGATAGTCAGTTTCGATCAAAACCTCTCATAATTTCTCTAGTTGAGACATTAAAGTAGTCTCTCTCTCTCTCTCTCTCTCTCTCTCTCTCTCTCTCTCTCTCTCTCTCTCTCTCTCTCTCTCTCTCTCTCTCTCTCTCATTTTTTCTTTCTCTCTCTCTCTTCGGTGATTTTGTGGGGATTTTTGTGTAGATATTTTTTCCGTAACTTTATTTTATTTTATTATTATATATATCCTTAAGGGCGGGGACTGGATGTAAAAAAGCACATGGGTGCTTATTCATTATCCTCGAAAAAAAAGAAAAGAATGTCAAATTTGAATATATCTCTCTCTCTTCTCTCTTCTCTCTCTCTCTCTCTCTCTCTCCCCTCTCTCTCTCTCTCTCTCTCTCTCTCTCTCTCTCTCTCTTTTATTTTAGGATAAAAGAATTTCGTAACATTCAGATTCAAGAGTTCAGGGGGAGGAGGGGGGGGGGGGGGAGTTGTTTTTGTTTTGTTATTGTCGGGTTGGTGGTTGGGTATTTTTGTTTTTGGGTTTTGGGGGTTTTTGGGTTTGGTGTTGTGGTTTTTTGTTGTTTTTTGTTGTTGTTTTTTGTGGGTTTTTTTTTTTTTTTTGGGGGGGGGGGTGTTTTCTTTGTTGCTGGTTTTTGGTGGGGTGGGGGTTTTGTGGGGGAGGGGGGAGATCATTCCTCAGCTACAGCTCCCAGGTTCACCAATGGTGAGAATTTTAGGTATGTAATCATCCCCCTCCGCACCCCCCACCCCACCACTACCATGTAGGTAGCTGCATTTCATCTTTGGGGATGGTGTCTAAACACAACGCCTGTGTGCATGCGGGGTTTTTCTTCTTTTTTTAAAAAATTGTCATCCATTCCAACCCACACACAAAATAGTCTAATCTTGCAAAAGGCGAAGCAGGTTTTTAACATGTTTCGTAAGATGTTCTGTGTGCATTCAAACACGGGATCTCAGTTTATAGTCTCATCCAAGGACTTTGTTATTCAGTTCGATTTTCTTGTCAAACTGGGAGGAAAGGGCAAGGCTGGGAACCTCACAGTGTACTTGTTAGGTAGGTGAACGTCTTAACCGTCCTGCCACCTTCCTTCATAGTTTTAGTTAATGCTGCCATATCTGCTGTTTTATCATGGATTGACAATACGAATTGGATTCAAGGTTGGGTTGTTTTAATACAATACCGATGCAGGAAAGGAGGAGCTAGAATTTGAACAAGGGAAGATAGAAGTGGTAGATGAATTCTGCTACCTGGGAGAGATGATGAGCTGCGAAGCAAAATCTGAGTTAGCTGTCAGAACCAGGATTGTGAGTGCTTGGAAGAAATGGAAAGAATTGGCAAGTCTGCTCGGAAATCAGAAAATCCCACTGGAGAGACGCTGCCTGATATATAAGGCCTGCATCAGACCTGTTCTCCTGTATGGCTCGGAGACCTGGGTTTTCACAAACCGTTTGAACGTTTGTTGAAGAGCTGTGAAAACCGAATGCTACGCTACATGACAAAGATCAAATGGGAAGACAGGATCACGAATGAAGAACTATGGAGAATGTGCAAAGTTGTTGATCTGAAGTCTGTAGCTAGTACCAATACACTGGCTGGTTTGGGCACGTTCAACGGAAAGCAGACCACCACCCATAAAAAGAGCAATGAACTTCGTAGTAGATGGAAAGAGACCAAAGGGAAGACCTAGCAAGACCTGGGCTGCCTGTATTGCAGATGATCTTAGAGAAAGGGGCATAAATAAAGAGGAAGCTCAAAACAGAGAGAGATGGAGAAGGCTCAGCAATGTCAAACCTCCCTTAGGAGAAACATGACAAAACCAGGAAGAAGAAGAAAGAAGTTGGGTTGTTTTAGGGGGGGGGCTTTGTATTTCTTCCTCAGTTAGGCTCCTAGGTTCACCAATGGTGAGACTTTTGCGTAGGCGACCATTTTTGCCCACCATTAAGGTAGCTGCATTCCAGCTTCGTGAAAGATTCAAGTTTGAAAAGTGGGAACCTCTGTCCATAATAAAAATAAATTATGAATTTAACTTTAAAGTAATTCAAACTGAAGGAGCCAAGCTTGGGAATCACCTTCATGTGAGTTTTGGAGCAGACTTCAAGCAAAGGGCAATGCTGGTGTGAAATATGCTGAGATCAAGTGATACATGCCACAACTGAAAGTAAGCATGAACAGCTTTATAAATGCTTGGTTTTGACTGTCTATATTCATTTAAATAACGTCTAAAAGACATATTTAGGGTCAGAAACTATGTTGATAAACGTTGATATACCCTGTGTACAATATGACCTAAATCTGGTTAATTCAGATCGCTTAATTTATTAGTTTACTTTTTTTTTATATATATTATTATATACCACTTTAAGTCATGGCAAATTTCGTTGTGTGAAATTCATGCTGCTCTTCCCGAGAGAGCGCGTCACCACAAGAGCAGCACTACCCTTTTTTTTCTTTCCCTGTCTTCACCTGTACTTGTTTCCCTATAAAAGTGGCTTTATCTGCAGAATTTTGCTAGGACAACTCTCTTGTTGCCGTGGGTTCTTTTACGTGGGCTAAATAATTTTGTGTAACACACGGGGCCTCAGTTTATCGTCTCATCCTAAAGACTAGATCCAGACCACCACTCTGGTCTAATGGATGGGGGGGGGGGGGGGGGGGGGGGGGGGAACTAAACGGGATCAAGGCCTAAACGGCGAGGATCAAACCACTGCGCACTTCCGACCCGGACTTTTCGCTTTCTAAGCAGGTGCATTACCTCTGCCATCGACCCCCCCCCCACCCCCCCCCCCCCCCCCCCCCCCCCCCCCCCCCCCCCCCCCCCCCCCCCCCCCCATACTTTCCTCCTCTTCTTTATCTTTTCATCTTTCCCATTTTCACACTTTGGCATTTTTTTAAACTGCAGCAGACGATGCCGTACTCATTACAGTGGCTTTTGATGGTACAATTCATGATCATTGTCTTGTTTGTGTGACTGTTGGGCGGGCAAGTTGTATAAAGTGGTTCTACAAGTATGGCAGTCAGCTCTTTGTGGAATACTCTGATAGCAACTATAGTTGTCTGTTGTTGTTCCCCAGCTTAACCCTCTGGGAGTCACCCAGAACGTGCACTCTGACTCACTCATCCCACCTAGGAATCACTGTGAGATTGAAATTGCACACTGAATGATAAGTTTGCGAGTATGACCGTTTATAAGTACCTCGCCATATAGGCAGCCATACTCCGACTTCAGAGGATTTTTCTCCTTTAAAAGAGAGTGCAGGTTGTTATGTTAAGAGCTTGTCATGGCTGAAGGCAATCTGAACACATTTTACAACACAACAACATTAATTTTAGTATAGGACTTGGCAATTAGCTGACAGTATTAACTGACACAGCTTTTGGCCTGGGCCAATTGTTGTCTGTCATATGAGCAAAAATTATATGTTGTGCCACTGTTAGGTGCCTGACATACCAATGCATCTGAGTTCGGCATGGGAGAGAATTGTTATCTTTTGAAGTCTTTCTGGGGAAAAAAAGCCAGGAGAATGGACCAAGAAGGTAGAAAATAAACAAGGAGGTGGCAGGGAGAACAAAGCAGAAACAAAGAGAGGGATAGAAAAGAGGGAATTCCTAATACAGATTTTCCAGATGGTGGGGATGCTCTTTGTACTGACAGGCCTCTGGCATCCCTAAGGGGAATCTCTCTCTCATATAGATTTAAATATAAAAAGCACAATGGAGATGGCCATGGGGGACGGGATATCCTGGTGGTTAGAGTGATGCGCTTTGTGCTTGTGATCTGCTGACCCGGGGTCAAATCTCGTTCAAGAGGATTTTTCCTCTGGAGTTAACGTCAGTGCCGACTCCACTCCCCCCAAAGGTCCTTTGGATGAGACTATAAACAAGGGTCTCGTGTGTGAATGCGCACGGAACGTCTTGCGCACATGTTAAAACCTGTTCCACTTTTTTTACGAGCGCTTTGATTTGTTGCTTTACAAGATTCAGCGCTATATAAATTCCATACATTATTATTATTATTATTATTATTACTAGTTTTAGGAAGAGTGGGCCATTGTGTGCTGGTTGGAATGGATGACAAAGTTCACAATACCGCATACACACCGGGACTGGATGTAAAAAAGCACATGAGTGCTTATTCCAATATCCTCAAAATAAAAGAACACACACACACACAACTGCACACGATCATGAACAAAAACTCTAAGAACTGTGTAGTTATTTTTACTACTGTCAATTTATTAACAGGAGGTGTAAGTAACACAATACTCTTCAGGAAAATATGTTTTCCACATATTTACATTTCACACAAAATCAGCGATGCTTTCATAGTTTCTCCAAGATCGGCATTGAATTGTGCATAATATTATGTACCAAAGAAGTTACTGGAAAAATACATATATCTTCTTTAAAAAAATAAGGAAAAAGAAAAATAAACATTAAAAAAAAATCTTGTTCTATATTTTTTCCAAGAACTATTTCATGCATATATAGCATATACATTTTCCAAAACATTTTTCATTCAGTTTGTTGTAACAAATACATACATGCACAAGCATTATCAATAACAATACACGTTAATCATTTGCAGTCATATGTTCATGAATATACAATATTGTACATAACGGAAATAGATAACGTGCATATGCATGCATGCATACATACATACATGCATGTATATACATATATACATCCATCCATCCATCCATCCGTCCGTCCGTCTGTCCGTCCATCCATCCATCCATACACATACATACATACCTAAACATAGGCATTCTATAGTGTGTATCTTTAAAATACCATGCCATATAAAGGTTACTGCAAGAAAGGTTTGTCAGGCATATATTATATTATTTTCAAAACAACAACAAAAGCCATATTTCTATCCCCATCTTTCATCATTTCATTATTTGACAATCAAAACATATTCAATAAGCTAAAACAGTGAATCCAATCCAACATTAAAACAGTGATCAAATCCATCACTAGGTAAGTCAAGTCAAGTCAAGAACACTTTCCTCATCCCATGAAGGGCAATTACAATACTGGCAGGCACATTGATTTGAATCATAATCTTGAAAGACACAAGAAAGCTGCATTTCATATTGGCTAAAACATTCCAAGATAACTTCAAATAAAAATATCACAACACGCGCACGCACACCCACCCACTCATGCACACACGCATGGTCACACACACACTCATGCATGCATGCAAACACACACACACCAATGTGGGAATACAATGTTGAAAAGATCATACTAAAACAGTGGATCCAATCTAAAAGTGTTGTCTGATCGCAAGCACAAATAATTTTTTTATTCTTTTATTTCGAGAATAACGGAATAAGCATTCATGTGCTTTTTTTTCTTTTACATACAGTCCCTGTGTGTATGCAGTTTTGTATATTTTGTCATCTGTTCCACTGGCACACAATGGCCTACTCTTCCAAAAAGCGGAACAGGATTCAACATGTGCACAAGATGTTCTGCATGCGTTCGCACACGGGACCTCGGTTTATAGTCTCATCCAAAGGACTTTTAGGGAGAGTGGAGTCGGCACTGATGTTAACTCCAGCGGAAAAATCCTTGAACGAGATTCGAACCCGGGACTAAATGTGCACTCTATACGCCAACAACCTGGAACATTTTCCAGGGTTTCAATCCGAGGTAAACAAGACAGCTTCCTTGACTGCAGTTTAAAGGAAAAAACTCCAAAATTATGGAGATCACTTTCCTGTTGCTTGGCAACATCCAGCTGCAAAAATATGGAAAGAATGATTGTTTTTTTTGGCTCATATTTTGTGTTTTTGCATGACTGCTTGGGCTGTTCTTGTTCAAAATGACTGACTCTTCTTGTTGAACATATTAATGACTTACACAGCTGAAGAAGTGGCAAATAAAAGTTTAGATAATCCTGACAGTGATGAAAATGATCATGTTATGATTCAGGAGATAGTGAAGATGAAAAAAAAAAAAAACCCAACTGAGACTTTGCCTCGACTTAAGTGTGACTCTATTGAGATGGGGGGTACTCAGAATAACAGTGGTGATGAAGAAAGCGTATTTTCATCTATTTAAAAAAACAAAAAATTGCAGTGAAATATCATGCTAACTACTTGGAGCTTACCTGAAAGCAATCTACGATATATTCTGTCGTTGGGCAGAATATTAGGATTATTCATACAGTAATATCTGAATAACAGGGACATGAACATAGCAAGTGGTACATAAGAATTTTATTACCCCGGCATATAGGGTGCACTTGCACTTGGCAGTTAAGAGGTTAAGGCGCAGGCTAAGATTGTTCGTTCTGGTTCTTCTTCCCTACGTTACCCCCTTCTCCTCTATGCATATCCATATATGATCCCTCCACACGTTCCATCATAATGTCTTTCTCCTCTATGCTATCCATATGATTCTTCCACACATTCCATCATAATGTCTTTCTCCTCCTCTACGCTATCCATATATGATCCCTCCCCATATTTTCCGCCATATCTTTCTTCTTCTCTCTATGCTATTCATACGATTCTTCCCCCTGTTCCATCATAATATCTTTCTCCTCCTCTACGCTATCCATATGATCCCTCCCCATATTTTCTGTCATATCTTTCTCCTTCTCTATGCTATCCACATATGATTCCTCCCCACATTCCATCATAACGTCTTTCTCCTCCTCAATACTATCCATACGATCCCTCCCCATATTTTCCATCATATCTTTCTTCTTCTCTCTATGCTATTCATACGATTCTTCCCCCCAATCCATCATAATGTCTTTCTCCTCCTCTATGCTATCCATATGATCCCTCCCCATATTTTCTGTCATATCTTTCTTCTTCTCTGTGCTATTCATACGATTCTTCCACACATTCCATCATGTTTTTCTCCTCCTCTATGCTATCCATATGATCCCTCCCCATATTTTCCGTCATATCTTTCTTCTTCTCTCTATGCTATTCATACGATTCTTCCCCCTGTTCCATCATAATGTCTTTCTCCTCCTCTACGCTGTCCATATATGATTCCTCCCCATATTCCATCATAATGTCTTTCTCCTCTATGCTATCCATACGATTATTCCACACATTCCATCATGTCTTTCTCCTCCTCGACGCTATCCATATGATCCCTCCCCATATTTTCCGTCATATCTTTCTTCTTCTCTCTATGCTATTCATACAATTCTTCCCCGTTCCATCATATTCTTTCTCCTCCTCTATGCTAATCCATAAATATCCCTTTCCCACATTTCCATCACAATGTCTTTTTTTCCTCTATGCTATTCATATGATCCTCCCCAAATTTTCTCATATCATTTCTTTCTTCTCTCTATGCTATCCATACGATTATTCCACACGTTCCATCATAATAGCTTTTCTCCTCATGCTATCCATACGCCAATTTTCTCTTTCTTCTCTCTATGCTATCCATACGATTATTCCCCCTGTTCCATCATAATTCTTTCTCCTCCTCAGCTATCCATAGATCCTTCCATATTTTCCATCATATCTTTCTTCTTCTCTTAAGCTATTCATACGATTTTCCACCCGTTCCATCATAATTCTTTCTCCTCCTGCAGCTATCCATTACCTTCCATATTCATATCTTTCTTCTTCTCTCTTTGCTATTCATACGATTCTTCCCCCCATTCCATCATCATAATCTTTCTCCTCCTCGACGCTATCCATGTAGGATCCCTCCACCACCACACATTCCACTGTGGTCTCTTTCCTCTCCTCCTCCTCTACGTCATCCATGGTTTTCTCCTCCTGTGAACGTTGGCTCTGTTCTGGTTCCCGCGGCTCTTGCTCACCTCCATGGCTCCCAGGCTGTGAACTTAGCCGTCCGTGGCCTTTCTTCTTCTGATGCCTGGACAGGGATCCCAGCGCGCTGAAACCTTTGCCGCACACCTCACACTTCAAATGCTTCTTCTGGAAATGGGTCAGCCTGTGATCCTCCATGGTCTTCTTGCGTTTATAGCTTCTGTCGCACAGGTCGCACGGGAAGGGTCTCTCGTCGCTGTGCGTCGACAGGTGCAGTTTCATAGTTTCACGACGAACGAAGGCCTTCCCGCAGACGTTGCACTCGTGTCTCTTGATGCCCGCGTGGATCAGCTTGTGCACAGCGTAACTGGCCCGCTGCGCAAAGGCCTTGTCGCACAGGTCACACTTGAAAGTCTTGTGGTCGGAATGAATCAGCTGGTGCTGCTGCAAGTGCGAGCGCGCGACGAAACCTTTGCCGCACGTGTCGCAAACGAACGGTCGGAGACCTGAGTGGACTCTTTGGTGCTGTCCCAGTCTGAGCAGTGACTTGAACGTTTTGCTACACAGGTCACATCCGTACGTTTTCTTAGGCACGTGAACCATGTGATGGTTCTTCAAACACTTGGCGGTATGGAAAGCTTTCTTGCAGATTTCGCAGGCAAACGGTCTCTTACGGTCCGTGTGAATCCTTTTGTGAGCCCTTAAACAACCAGCGGAGATTAAAGTCTTGTTACAGATGTTGCAAGAGAACGTTTTCCTTACAGAGTGCACCGTCTTGTGTATCGTCAAATCGTACGGCCGGATGAACGCCTTTCCGCAAATATCGCAGATCACTTTTCGTTCGGCGTGAATCAACTCGTGCCTTTTCAGGTCCGAGCTGCGATGAAACCCCTTGCCACACACGGTGCAGATATTCAATTTCGGAGCTGTGTGGTGGAACACGTGAGACCGAAGACAGGCCTGTCGCGCGAAAGCCTTTCCGCACAGATCGCACACAAAGGGTCGATTCCCGGAGTGACTCAGCTTGTGGCCGTCCAGCGCAGACTGTGTTAAAAACGACTTCCCACAACTGTCACACGCAAACGGCTTGCGACCCGTGTGTTTCAGCTTGTGTATGCGGTAGTGGCACGATCGCTTGTACTTCTTCCCGCAGATTTCGCACTCGTAGGGCTTCTCGTCTGTGTGAGATATCCCGTGGATTTTCAAGTTGCCGATCCGAGCAAACGACTTGCCGCAGACGTCGCAGCTGAATGGCTTTTCCCCCGTGTGGACCATCTGGTGAGCAGTTAGGGTGTTGAAAGTGAAGAACGCCCTGCCGCACTCGCCACACTTAAACCTCCGCTTCCTCTCTTTGGGGTGAGCCCAGTCAGGGTCCTCGCTTTTCCCTGTCTTTTTCCTGTGGGTGACGTCTTTCTCGTTCTTCTTCCCGGCGCCGTGGTTGTCTTTCCCTCTCTTTTTCCTGTTCGCGTCGCCTTTCTCTTTTCTGTCGGTGTCGGTGTCTTTTTCTCCGGTGGTGTTGTTTTTCTCGCAAGTGTCATCGTTGTTCTCTTTCTTATCCCCACCCATGTCTTTCTCTTTCCCATCAACGTCATTGTCTTTCCCGTCAACGTCATTCTCTTTCCCGTCCATCACTTTCGGGTCCATGTCATTCTCTATCTCTTTCCTATTACTGTCACTCTCTTTCCCACCCACGTCCTTCCCTTTCCCATCCGCATCTTTCTCTCTCCGTTCCCCACCCACGCCATTCTCTATCCCACCACTGTCCTTTATCTCTATCTCTTTCCCATCGTCATCATCCTCTTTCACATCACCATCAGCCTCCTCCTCCTCCTCTTCCTCCTGCTCCTCTTCAGAGTCGCTGTCTGAAGACACCTCTAGCCTCCTCCTTGCCCTGCGGCCCCTCACTCTCCTGGTGTAGGGGCGTCTGGTCGTTCCCCTCCTGCTGCCACCGAGGGCCTTGCGTCTTGCGGGCAGTTTGCTCACCTTGGGCACCCGGGAAGCCAAATCCGGCAGGGCCTCTGCGTGGAAGATCTCCACGTGTCGCTCCAAGGACGTGTAGAAGGCGTAAGGGATGGAGCACCACGGGCAGGCATATGTCATCTTCGTGCAGGGCGCCGGCTCCGTAAAACCTTCCGACAGCAGCTGCTGCTGTTCTGCGCTGTCGACGGCTGAGGGCTTTTGTGCTGTGGTGTTGATGGCAGGCTGCTGTGCTGTGGTGTCAACAGGCTGTGCTGTGGTGTCAACAGCTTGTTGTGCTGTGGTGTTGATAGGCTGTTGTGCTGTGGTGTTGACAGGCTGTTGTGCTGTGGTGTCGACGGCAGGCTGTTGTGCTGTGGTGTCGACGGCAGCTGAGGGGTGATCTCGGTGTTTGTCTTTCGTGAAGTTTGTGGATTCTTGTTCCTGGGAAGAAAAGACAAAAAAAGAAAGGCTTATTGATGATAACAGAAAATCTGTTGGGAGGAGGAGGAGAGAGAGAGAGAGGGGGGGGGGGGGGGGAGAGAGGGAGGAGGGGGAGGAAGGGAGAGAGAGATGCATGTGTGTGTGTATCTCTACATGTTAAAACACAGGATGTGTGCTTAGTTGTATGTGACAGACAAGAGCGAGAGCGTGAAGAGAGACAGACAGAGTGAGAGAGATATAGACTTTATTTATTTTTTATTTATCTATTCTTGTATATCGAGAGAGAGAGAGAGGGGGGGGGGGGAAGGGAGGGGGGAGCGAGAGAGAGAGAGGGAGGGAGGGAGAGAACAGGTCGCATACGCATAAAGCTCACCTATGGTGAACCTCAGAGCTCTAGCCAAAGAAGAAAAATAAAAATATACAAACAAATATGACTATATCAAGCTTACATGTGTTGGGTTTGAACAATTCTTCTCACTGCACGCAAATGTAACCTCACTCAGTCAAGAGTGCTAAATTTAGCACGCCCCTTCCTTTTACCAAGTCCAAGTGTGGTCAGTTCCTGCTATAATCAGCACCAGCTGGGCTGGGGTGGGATGGGATAGATAGCAGCTGTTGTTGTTGTTGTGCGTTCCCCAAGTTTACACTCTAGGGGTCACCCAGAACACGCACTCTGACTCACTCATCCCACCTGGGAATCACTGTGAGATAGGAAGTGAGAAGTTGGCGTGTATGATTCTTTTTAGAAGTACCTCGCCATAATTATAGGCAGCCATACTCCGACTTCAGAGATGCAGGCAGGAAGACATGGAACCATCATCACCAGACAACGGTGGAAGTGGACTGGGCACATCCTCCGAAGAGACCCACAGTCAATCACAAGAACAGCATTGCACTGGACCCCAGAAAGAAGGAGAAAGAAAGGAAGACCAAAAGCAACGTGGAGGAGGACTGTAGAAAGTGAGATGAAGGCCATGCAGCACTCCTGGGGATCAGTGACTAGGTTGACCCAGGATAGACAGGAGTGGAAGCGCTTTGTTGCTACCCTACACACCACTGGGTGTAATTGTTAATGATGATGATGATACTCCTACTTCAGAGGATGTTCTCTCCTGTAAAGAAGAGTGCTGGTTGTTATGTTAAGAGCTTGTCAAGGCTGAAGGCAACATTTTACAACATTTTAGTGTAGGCCTTGGCAATTAGCTGACATCAATAACTGACACAGCTTTTGGCCTGGGCCAACGAGAGCAGCTGAAAGTGGAGGAAACTGACAGCCGTGTCCAGATATGATCTTCCACTCACCTTCTCTTCTTCAGTCACAGAACCCTCCTCCCAACCATTCCCCTTCAAACTGTCCTCAGCAATTTGTCGAAGCCGCTCATCTCTTCCATCTTCGTTGATGCTCTCCCCTTTCCCCTCCTCTCTCACAATGTCCGCAGTTACCTCCTCCAAAGGGGACATACACGCGTCAAAATCATCTCCATCGTCACCGTCACTGTCCCCTCCATGGTCGTTCATTGCGTCGCCTGGCGTAGTTTGGTGGAGTGGGGACGGGTGTGTGGTGGTGTTGGGGTTGATTTTCCCGTCACAGCGAGAGCATGAGAAGGACAGTGGCGAGCTGCAGGTCTGGCAGACGCCTGTGAAGCCTGCCGGCAACGCTTTGGACGTGTTCAGGTAGCTGAAACAGACAGCAGATAGGTGAGTAGGTTCCTTTTTTCTGTTTGTCTTAGAATCAGTCTTTCTTTTTCTTTTATATCGAGGATAATGGAATAAGCACTTATGTGCTTTTTTTTACATTCAGTCCCCGTGTGTATGCGGTTTTGTGAATTTTGTCATCAGTTCCCACCGGCACACAAAGGCCTACTCTTACGAAAAGCGGAACAGGATTTAATGTGTGCGCAGATGTGTGTGTACGGGGAAACCAAAACCTAGATCACCACGAGACCAGAGCAACCGGTGCCACAGAATAAGAGACAATTCTCTTTTATTACATGATGATCAGTGATGATGCAGATGATGTAATGTTATATATAATATATGCTTTGAGACTGCATGACAGGGCTTAACCTCTTAACTGCCCAGTGCAAGTGCACCCTATATGCCAGGGAATAAAATTCTTATGTACCACTGCTATGTTCATATCCCTCTTACTCAGAAACTACTACATGAATATTCCTGATACACAGTGATAGTCTACCCAATGACAGTATATATATTGTAGATTACTTCGAGGCAAGCTCAAATTAGCATGTTATTTCACTGCGAAAATATATTTAAAATGTAAAAAATTGACAAAAAATGCGCTTTCTTCATCACCACTGTCATTCTGAGTACCCCCCATCTTAATAACATCAAACATAAGTCCAGGCCAAATCTCATTCATTGTTTTTTAAACGCACAATTTCCTGAATCATACACGATCATTTTCATCACTGTTACGTAAATCTACAGTTTTATTTGCCACTTTTACAGCTGTGTAAAATTATTGATGCCTTCAACAAGAAGTGTCAGCCATTTTGAACAAGAACTGCCCAAGCAGTCATGCATAAAAACACAAAATACAAGCTAAAAAACCGATCGTTTTTTCCATGGTTTTTGCAGCTGGATGTTGCCAAGCAACAGGAGAGTGATCTCCACTAATTTTGGAGTTCTTTCCCTTTTACTATAGTCAAGGCAGCTGACTTGTTTACTTCGGTTTGCCATCCCGGAAATTTTCTGGGTTGTAGGCGTGTAGGGTGCACGCTTAACCCCGGAAAATTTCCGGGGTGGGGCAGTCTAGTGGTTAAGTCTACTTTTCCCACCATCAATCTAGCCCCAGAGCCAACAGACACCTGCAGCATGTAGTGTTGGTTCAGGCAAGTTGAGCTACACTCTCAAACATCACATCCGTATCAAAGTGGAAGAAGCTGGACTGTGTAGGCCCAAGTCTTCCCACTGAGCCCATAGCACTTCACTCTGGGTAAGACTAAGAGCCAGCCGGAGTCTAAAAAATCCCTATAACTCTTACGAGATTCGAACCAGCAACCCTCCAGTCTATGCCCCAAGGCACTGACCACTGTGCCAAGGCAGCTGTTGTTTTTTCATTTTTTTTTTTTCAATATGGAAACAAATACGCACACACACACATAAAGAGGAGAAAAAATGAGGAAGAGGGTAAAAGGGGGGGAGGGGAGGGAGGTTGCTGCTCTTGTCGCGATGTACTCTCCCCAGAAAGAGCAGCCCAAAATTTCACATAGAGAAATCTCTTGTGACTGAAAATGAAAGTGATAAAACAATACAATTTTCTGTCTTTAGCTAATTTTGTCAGTATTTCAGTTTCTTTTCTCTCTCTGAATCATAAATGGAAGCGCAAATGGAAAAAAAAGTAGTATGACTTTTAACAATTTTTTTTTTAAAAGAGTAAATCATAAAAGTGTACTAAAAAGACCCAAGGTTTTTTTTCTTAACCCCTGAGATGGTGTTAACACTGCACAAGAAGAGGAATGCTTTCTCCTCTTAAAAGGAACATGGATATGTATACAATGCTGTTGCATGACGACAACAACAATAGTTGAATTAATAATACAAATTAAACCAATCATTATGATAATAATAATGATGATGATGATGATGTCAATAATGACGATGATTATTTTTATACAATGCATACCTTAGTAATATAAGCTCATAATAATAATAATGTATGGAATTCATAAAGCGCTGAATCTTGTAATGCAACAAATCAAAGCGCTCAGATTTTTGTTGTTGTTGGATTTTTAAAAATTTTATCGAGGATAATGGAATAAGCACTCATGTGCTTTTTTTACATCCAGTCCCCGTCTGTATGCGGTTTTGTAAATTTTGTCATCTGTTCCCACCGGCACACAATGGCCTACTCTTTCGAAAAGCGGAACAGGATTTAACGTGTGCGTAAGATGTTCTGCAGGCGTTCGCACACGGGGCCTCGGTTTATAGTCTCACACAACACACACACGCACACACACACACCACACTCACTATTTCAGCAGAAAACCAGCGATGTCCCTGTCCTCACGCAAGCCCTGCTCCTCTCCCAGACGTTTCCACACAACGTGATCCGCAGCGCCAACAAGCGGCGGAGACCCCGACTCCTGACGCCCGCTCTCCTGACCCTTCTGCTGGCAACTGGCAGACCCGAACCTCCCCTCCCTGGTCTTTCTGCGGCAAACGGTCCGCTCCACCTTGGGTCCTGGTTCTTCTTTGCACTCTCTTTCTGTCGCTTGGTCCAGTACGGAGTTTCTTCCCTTCCTCCTCCTTCTTCGACCATCCATCTTTTGTCCGACAGTTTTGGGACCGGGTCTATCCCTCAGTGTTCTTTTTCTCAATATCGAGCGATCCTCCCCTATGTCCTTTTCGTCCAGTTTCGTGAGAACCACTCTCACGTCTTGTAGTTTTCTTTGAGTAGGGCCTGGTTTAGAGTCTCTTATTTTTGTTGTTTTTGTAAGAATTCCCCGAGCTTCTTTCAGCATTATTTTCGCAGAATTCCTTTCGCGCCCCTTCTCTTCTGTTCTGGCATTCTCTATTTCTATCTTTTTTCTCCTTCTTGCTGTATTTTCTGGTCTAGAATTTTCTTCGTCTCTTGTCGGATGATTTACGTTTGTTGGTTTTTTGGTTGGGTTTTGTGGTTTTTTCTTTGTGGCTTTTCCAGAACGATTTCCCGATGTCCGTTCTTCGTTTGTTTCTTCCTCACTCTGGTCCATTTCTTCTTCACTCGGGTTGGTTTCTTTCTCGCTTAGGTCTGTCCCCGATTCGTTGCAGTCCGAGCCATCTGTCACTGGTTCTTCTTCTTTGGAGGCTTCTGTGAAAACAATTTTTTGTTAGATTAGCATGATAGGGGTGTAATAAATAAAGCATTCTGGAACAGACTGGAAAGGTAGATAACAGGTATGAGGAGAGAGGAGAGAGAGGAAAGGAAACAGACAGAAACAGAGAGAGTGAGAGATATATATAAAAAGAAAAAAAAGATCTGCACCACATGCCTCTTACATGTCTGACAAAAGGACACGGCAGGATAATAATAATAATAATAATAATAATAAATGGAATTTATATAGCGCTATATCTTGCAGAGACAAATCAAAGCGCTTGCACTCAACTCATTCTTACACAATCCTACAACCAGTAACACTTAACAGTTCCATCAAGTCCAATGTGCACACGCACGCACGCACGCACGCACGCACACACGCACGCACACACACACACACAGGTCACACACCCTGGCAAGGCAATAGAATCTTGGCTGTTGAAGGATACCATAGAACACAACACACAAGAATGTATCTATAAACATTGTAGACATCTCAAAAATGAGAAACTCTGAGAGGTCATAAGACACACGACAAACACTAACAGCATACACAAAAAGCAGTAAATCCCTTTCACAATAAAGTAATATCAAATAAATATAAATCAAATAATGGCTGATGGACGCTTTACCCAAGTGGTTAAGACTGTTCAACTTCAATCCCATGAAGTTGAGGGTTTGAATCTCGATGGCACCTGGTGCAATAAGGGTGGAGGTTTTAACAATCTTCCAGGTCAATTTCAAGCGCAGACCTGCCAGTGCTTTAATTTCCTTTATGTATGCATGCGAAGATCAAATAAGCACGTCAAAGATCCTGTGATTCATGTCAGCATTTGGTGGGTTACGGAAACACAAACATCTCCAAAATACATCCCTGAAAACGGAATGCTGCTACCTTCATGGTGGGCAAAAACCATGGTCACATATTCAAAAATATCACCATTGGTGAACCTCAGGGAGGAACAAAACACAATAATAATGATAAAAAAATATAATGTGTGAATACATATTGCCATAATATAACTTTACCTGATTTCACATCCGAAATGATTTGAGCGGCAGGACGTTTTCTCAGCTCTCGTTTCTGTCAACATAATAATCATCATTCTGACAATCTGCCATATAAAAAATAATCATTTTTGCATTTTAAAATTCTTCTGTTGCCAGCTACTATGTTTTGCAGAAATGATCAGCGCCAGCTATTTTTCCACTAAAACACAAGCTTTTGAAGTGGAACAGACACTCACACACACCTCACACACTCACCACTCACATACCACTACTACTACACACACATATACGTAATATACACTCACACACATCACTCACACACCACTCGCACACCCCTCACTCAGTCACAAAAACACACACTTTATTTCCAAGTCTTCTGTAAATATTTTATGGTAAGAGTTTTTGTTTGATTCTAATATCACCTAGTGTGAATAGATTTATATATTCAACAACAACAACAGCCAACACACACACACACACACACACACACACACACACACACACACACACACACACACACACACACACACACACACACACACACACAACTCTAAGTGGTGCTGCTTTAGTGGCAACACACTCTCCCCCTTGGAAAGCTGATGAAACTTCACACAGAGACATTACTTTTATCTGTTGTGACTGACAATGGTATACAATACAAATTACAATACAATATAATATACACTACACTGCCATCTTTCTTTTTTTGCTCAGATAACAAATAAGTTGCTGTCTGAAGTGTACGAAGAACGCATACAAAACTCTGCAGCTCGACTGGTCCTAAGAAAGAAAAAATCTGAACACATCACTCCCCTTCTTCGATATCTTCACTGGCTGCCTGTCTCACAAAGACTGAAGTATAAGATCAATACCCTCTGTTTCAAATGTCTCCACAAATCTGCACCCTCTTATCTTTGTAACTGTCTTCACCTGTACACTCCATCCCGTTCCCTTCGTTCAGCCGCAGATACTTTGTGCTTTCGAACACCCAGATTCAAACCAACCACTATTGGCTGTCACTCTTTCTCTGTTTCTGGTCCATCCACCTGGAATGACCCCCCTCTTTCACTTCGCCAAAAGCCTTCACTTGATACCTTTAAATCCAGCCTCAAAACACACTTATTTCCTACCTGACACTTTCCCCTCATATCCGTCCCTACTTTTCAACAGCATCCTTCATTTCCTAAGTGTGTTCACGGGTGTGTGTGTGTTTATGTGTGTGTGTGTGCACGTGCGCGCACATAAATTTGAAATATGTTATTCATTATAATTGAGGAAAGTTGCATGCGCGTAAATGATTTGAGTGCAAGCGCTTTGATTTGTTTGTTTTACAAGATTCAGCGCTATATAAATTCCATATATTATTACTATTATTATTATTACGAAGAAGAAAAGTATGCTATAATTATGAAGATTACAAACCTCCTTAGTGTTTTCACTGACAGAACCAACAAGTTCTGAGGCCACAGGTAACTTAGGTTGCAGCGTCTCTGCATGGAACGTCTCCATGTGAACTTGCAGACTCTTGGGCATCAGGAAGACGGCGGAACACAGCTGGCACACATAACCCGCGTTTTCTTCCTCCATGATGTCAGTCTGCGAGTCTACAGCAACCCTGCACTACCCTGCAGCACAGAGAGAGTGAACAGATTAAAAATTAATATTTCTTCTTTCTATGACAATCGATTGAACACTGGGATAAAAAGATAGCTTGGAGAGTAATGCAAGAACATAGCTTTAATAGAAACAATATCCAACACTGTACAGTACACTGTCAAGCAGCTTATAAGAAATTTAGAATGACACATTTATTACTTTTAAATAATTTTTTTTGGTGTTTACTACCTCTGCCAGACATATGTTATTTTCATATCATACTAGGACTTCATATTCTGACTCCAAAACTCACATATTTATATATCGGAATAATATCATTCAAATCTCTGAAAGTGAAAAGTTTATGAATTTGACCTCATGCATACTTTTTTTTTTTTAAACTGAAAATATTTAAATAATAAGGACAAGATGTGAATAGAGTTTATTTTTCTTTTAAAACAAGCAAAAAAAGGCTAGTAGAATTCCTAGCTAGTACTGTTTATGCTACTTTAGTGCTTACCTGATGGCACACACTGACACAGGTCAATAAAATAGCACAATGTCATTGGTGGTAAACTTCTTAAACAAACAACCAAATCAATAAATGGAAAAAACTAAATTGTTCAAACAGCTGTGAGTGTATACAATGTATGTACAAAAAGTACATGCATTCACTATAGACCTACTCAGCACCTTGTATGACTTGCCAGCTGTCAAGGTCCTGTCAAAGTGTCATGTCTCTCCCTCACACTGTCTCAGATCACCTGGGCTCTAAACTGAAGAAATGAAACAAAGCAGCGCAGGCCAAACCAAAATATTTAGAAAACTTTACATTACAATGCATTAATTATCGATTATGTCATAATGAAGCACACAAAACTGGCCTACTCTTCTTAGGGTAACTATGGGTTTTCACATTTTCTGGGATAGCTTAGTCATTTTTTGTGTTTAGTGGTTCAAGTGCTGAGCATGCATTTTGAAATCTGACACTGTGTGACAGTGTGAGTTTGATGCACCACCTACACACCCATTCAAGGGTATTTTTTCCCTGGAGTATTGACTCCACCCCACCCCAGTCCTTTGGATGAGCCCCTATCTTATCTACTGACATCCAAATGCATGTACATGTATAACATCTTGCACACACATTAAAACCTGTTCTGCCTTTCAAAAGCATGGGATTTTGCATGCTGGTAGAAACACTTCAAACATATTTTTTTAAAAACAAAACACCCTTAAATGTATGTGCACTGCTGTTATGCTTATATTGCTTCTACAGACATCATCCCCTTAGTAAGAAAGCCACTACCTTAATCAGTTAGGCTAATGCCTATGGTGTGCAAAGGGTGCATACACAAAAATCCCCACATTCATAAACATGGATCTTGGAAAGAAAAGGTGTTTACACCCAAACCGGTGTCCAATTTTATTATATATTATAACATCAGCACTGAACAATCAGCTTCCCAAACAACGAAATTGTAAAGCCTAGGCCTAGCCTAGAAACTCGAAGACCTGCTGGGGATGAGAGAGAGTGATCGAGAGGGATGGAGAGACAGAGAACTGGAGGGGGAGGGGGGGATTGTCCTGCGCCCAGTACTTTTGATGTTCGTTATCATGCAATCAAGTTTCGGTTACTTCAACTACAAATAGTGGCACAGAATAAACAGAATCAAAGAAAACGATCAACAAAAATTCATAACTTCTGGAGAGCCCAGTCGGCTATCTCCTGCAGACATAGCATTGGCGGGGATCTAGCCATGTACAGATGTAGTGATGTACCATTCGCTTTCCTAGCAATCAAGAGAGACAATCTACACACAAACTATTCCAACTGCCGGCACGATAGCATTGACAAAAAGGGTACAAAGCAACTCACAAGACTCAGGATTAGGGCTGGATTCACACCATTATCACACGATGCAAACGAAAAGTTGGTACGCCATCTCCTTTTGTGTACATGCTTAAAACAAGGGAGATGAATCCCGGCACATTCTTTTCTGTGTCACTGTCAGTCTCCCTACAGTGCTGTGAAGTACCCCACTCCAAAATGTCTCCCGGTACAATCTGGACTGGTGTTATCGTACTGAAACATGCACTCATACCTTCCTTCATCCTCTATGGGGCAGAATAGCCTAATGGTTTAGTGGTTACAGCTTGTGAACTGACGCTAACTGAGAGCACAAATTTCTCAGCCAGGGTGTCTAATTTGAGGGGGCAACTTAATTTTACCCCCTGAACTGACTCCAGTGGCCTTTAGAAAAAGACCCCCCAAAAAAAATTTTTTTTTTTAATAAAAATAAAATAAATAGCCTAACTCTGTCAGGAGGAGGGCTAGAGGCTGACACAAACCAGCTCAGCGACAGCAACTAGGGATAATGTCAGAATATCTTCGTCGTCGAACGCTCAGACAGCAACTATTGTTGTCTGTTATATGAGCGAAAATGCGTCATGCTGCCGTTAATCGCCTGCCAAGTCAGGCCTAAAGCATCCGGCTTCGGCTTAAGTAAAGAGAGAATTGTTATTTTATAAGTCTTTCTGAGAAAAAAAGGCAGGAGAATGGACCAAGAATGCAGAAAATAGACAAGCAGGAGGTGACAGGAAGAAAAGGAATAAGGCAAAAACAGAGTGATAGAAAAGAGGAAATTCTCAGCACAGAATTTCCAGTATGTGGAGAAGCTATTTATATTGATAGCCCCCCCCCCCCCCCCCCCCCCCCCAGCACCCCCACAATAGGACCTTATCTCTTGCAGTAATGAGGGTAGCCTCTGGCAAAGAGGGACTATAAAACCATCAGGAATGTTTCCAGAAAGGAAATCACGATCACATCACACCGTGCTAGGCACAGTGATCAATAATCGATTTCAATCATTGTAATATCCAGATCGGTGGTCTAGAGGTAACGCGCCTGTCTAGAATGCGAAAAGTCCGGGTCGGGTGTGTGCGGTGGTTCGTATCCCGTTTGGGCCCGAAATTTTACCCCATCCATTAGACCATGAGTGGTGGTCTGGGCGCTAGTCTTTCAGATGAGACGAGAAACCGAGGTCCCGTGTGTTACACAAAATTTTCAGCGTACGTAAAAGAACCCACGGCACAAAGAGAGTTGTCTCTGGCAAAGTTCTTAGAAAAAAAAGCCACTCTGATAGGGAAACAAATACAGTTGCAGACCAACAAAAAAAAAAAAAGAAAAGGGTGGCGCTGCTCTTGTGGCGATGCGCTCTCCCCGGGGAGAGCAGCCCGAATTTCACGCAGAGAAATCTCGTGATTTAAAGTGGTATAAAATTTTAAAAAATAAAATAAAAATAAGTACACTATAGTCGTAGCTTGGTACTCATGTGCCAGTTTGTCAGCAGGGGCGAGAGAAAGAGATGACAGACACGCCCTCACTCCCCCTACTCTACAGCCTGATCCAGATGGCCCTTGTATAAACATCTACCGGTGTAGCGCTAACGTGGACTGCTGCGTTAAAATTAACCCCTTCTATTCGATGTTATAAGCATGCTTTCTCAGTTTTAAGAACACTTTAAATAGCATCCCCACATTCTGGCAATTCTGTGCTAGAAATTTCCTCTTTTCTGTCACCCTCTTTGTGTCTGCCTTGTTCCTTTTCTTCCTGTCACCTCCTCCTCGTCTATTTTCTGCCTTCTTGGTCCATTCTCCTGCCTTTTTTCCCCCCAGAAAGACTTAGAAAAACAACAACAATTCTCTCTCAGGCCAAAGTCAGATACGCTGGGCCTGACTTGTCAGGCGCTTGACGGCAGCGTGACGCATTTTTTGTTCATATAACAGACAACAATAGTTGCTGTCTGAGCGTTCGAAGAAGAAGAAGAAGAAGAAGAAGAAGAAGATTTTACCCATGCAAACGTTGAATGACATTGAAAAAAAAAGTAAGTTTTAATGCTCATTAAAATCAAACTGAGATACAGGAGGATTGGATGGCCTAGTGGTTAGAACGTTGCACTCCCGATCTGACAGCCCAGGTTCGAGCCACCACAGAGGCACCAGGATTTTCCCCCCTGGAGTTAACGTCAGTGCCTGACTCCAACCCCCCTGAAAGTCCTTTAAATGAGACCATAAACCAAAGTTTCGTTTGTGAACACATGCAACATCTTGTGTACACGTTAAAACCTATTCCGCCTTTTGGAAGAGTAGACTACTGCATGCTGTTAGGAACGGGTGACAACATATATCAACCTGCACACACACTGATGTCGTGTTTAAATATCATCCCTGAAGTCGGAATGCAGCTACCTTATCGGTAGGGTAAAACCGTGGTATACACAGAATCTCATCATCATACAAAAATATGGACATGATCAAGGAACGTATTAATCTGATCTTGAAGCTGATGGCGGTGTTCTTGTCGCTCCAGTTGACTTTCAGTTTGGTCATTGCAGCTGTGGTCTGGGCTATCCTGGAGAGGATTTCAGGTTTTGATCCTTCATCCATGCAACAGCTCCCAGATATTTAAAGCTATGGACGGTCTCAATTTTCTTGTTGTCTATGGTAATGCCAGTGCTGATTCCATTGGCACTAATTTGTCCTCAGTTGAATCTTCTCTGCACTGATCTGCATGCCATTATGCTCAAGAGTCAAAGTCAAAGTCAAGGTAAAAAATACTGTAATCATCCCATGAAGAGCAAATACAAGAGGCCTCACTAATCTGATTTACCAAGTTGACTAGCTCTTGCTCTTTTCCAGCTAGGCCGTCGACGTCTTGCTAGTTTTGAGCCAGTATCCTCCTATATGGTTGTGAATCATGGACTCTGTCAGCATAGCTAGAGAGGAGAATCCAAGCATTCGAGAACAAGTGTCACAGAAGAATCCTCAAAATATCATACAAAGAACACAAG
>CM054147.1:52254617-52257117 GCA_028751875.1 Rapana venosa | reverse complement strand
CTTTACAAGATTCAGCGCTATATAAATTCCATACATTATTATTATTATTATTATTATTATTATAATTATTATTATTATTATTATTATTATTATTATTACTATCTTCAATTTATGTCTACACAGACCTACCTGTTCCTTTCCTTCCTTCTTTTGTATCTGTACACACGTACAGTAATTATTTATTTATTTTTTTAATTCTTTTATTTCGAGGATAATGGAATAAGCACTTATGTGCTTTTTTTTACATCTAGTCCCCGTGTGTATACGGTTTTGTCAATTCTGTCATCTGTTCCCACCTGCACACAATGGCCTACTCTTCCGAAAAGTGGAACAGGATTTAACGTGTGCGCAAGATGTTCTACGTGCGTTTGCACACGGGACCTCGGTTTATAATCTCATCCGAAGGACTTTCGGGGAGAATTGAGTCTGCACTGATGTTAACTTCAGGGGAAAATATCCCCCCTTGAAAGGGAATCGAACCCGGGTCGTCAGATTGTTGAGCGCAATGTTCTAACCACTAGGCTATTCCGTCCCCTAGACTGAATATGCATGTTAAACATCCTGAAATCCATGGCAGCATTGGATAGGTTGCAGAAACACGGAAAATACTCAGCATAACCTGAGATGACACATTGGGACAGGCAGTAGATCGGTGGTCTAGAGGTAACGCACCTGCCTAGAAAGCAAAAAGTCCAAGGTCGGGAGTGCGCGGTGGTTCAAACCCCGTTTGGGCCCCAAACTTCCCCCCACCCAATCCATTAGACCATGAGTTGGTGGTCTGGGTGCTAGTCTTTCGGATTAGACGATAAACCGCGGTCCCGTGTGTTATATAAAATTATTTAGCGCACGTAAAAGAACCCACGGCAACAAGAGAGTTGTCCCTGGCAAAATTCTGTAGAAAAACGCCACTCTGGTATGGAAACAAATACAGTTGCAGACAGGAAAAGAAAAAAAAAAAGGAAGGCGCGGCTCTTGTGGCGACGCGCTCTCCCCAGGGAGAGCAGCCCGAATTTCACGCAGAAAAATCTGCCGTGACTTAAAATGGTATAAAATAAATATATTAAATAATGTTGGTCAAACTATCCCTTAAACAGATGTCTTGCCAGATGTGGACTAGCGCAGCTTACAATTCCACTCGCTGTAAGACATCCTTGCAACAGCTTAACAAAAAACCCCAACAAAACCTACTGCTTTAAACAGTCTTCAGGTCAAAATAACTATAACCACCTTTATCAGAAAACCCCGATCTTCTCTTCAACGGAAACACTGCTTCAGGAGTGGGATCGAAACCAAAGAGTTCGAAGTCCAACAGCAGCAAAGATCGTAGTCTCAGTCTGTCCTGTATAGGAACGGAAGCAAACGCTTCTCTCAACGCTTCAGTCTTCTGTCGCCTCCTCTGCCACTTCGGCCCAGATCTAGCCAGAGCCTGGAGAGAGAGATTGATGAAGCCTTTAGCTCTGATGACCTCAGCGTCTTCCCCTGTCACAGGTATAGGCTCCGTTTTACTGAGGATGCCGCGGATGTGCCATTTTTTCCACAGACGGAGGCAGGCTTCTTTCATGGGGATGCATTTCCTGATCTGGGGAGCCATTCTGTTCAGAACCCAGCGTGCGTTGTTGTCTATAGTAGCTCTGTCGAAGTTGATTTTATACTTCACCGGGGATTGCATCTCCTTCAGCAAATACGCCATGTCTTCGTTCAAGGTCTCCAGATGCCCGATGTAGTCGTACGTCACGTTCCACTTTGAACACACCCCGCAATGATCGTGAGACGGAATAAAATGACGATCGCGGTGTCGGCCCGTTTCCTGAGAATGGATGACGTAACGCACGAATTCTGGAAACGTCACGTCATGCCCGCACGTCAGACTGTGGTTGGAAGGGTTTGGTCGGAAATTCTCTACAATGTACCTCCCGAAATAGCCCCAGTATAACGAATTCGGGCTGAAGAACTTGTCCACGTAGGCTGATAGCAAACGCTGGTATGGCTCCCGAACGAACAGAAAACTGATCTCCTTTCCTCCAGGTCTAGGTGGTGATTTCTGAACGCCATGACGGAGCATGTGTTCCTTGACAGAATCAAAGTAGCGACGCCAGGTTGTGGAGCCCGTTTTCTCGATAGGACAGTATTTGACACTGACGTTCATGATTGGCCAGTAGGCGCCCACATTCTTCCAGACACCCGTTAGGGACAGTTGGCTGAAGACGGGCGAGTGGCCGTACTTGAGACAAGCCTGGTTAAGGCGTCGAAGGCGCTGTTGAAATCTTTGGCCCACTTCTGCAGGGCTGAGTCTTTTCTGCTGGGTGTCCTCGTGTCTGCCGCTGATGTTAGCCTGTGAATGAATAGGCATGTTTTGTTGTTGGTGGTGGTGGTGGTTTTTTTAAAAGAAAGAGTGAGAGAGAGAGAGAGAGAGAGAGAGAGAGAGAGAGAGGAGAGAGACAGAGACACAGTGAGAGAGAGAGAGAGAGAGAGAGAGAGAAGTGTGTGTTGTGTGTGTGTG
>CM054147.1:52249617-52252117 GCA_028751875.1 Rapana venosa | reverse complement strand
GAAAGAAGACATTGCACAGTCTTGTAAAACTGCCTGCCTTCATTTTCAAAAATGATGATATAAAGTCGAAGTGAAGTTGGGATAAACCATATATCACTAATTTTCTTAGCAAAAGACCATGGTCAATGTGTCAAAAGCCTTTGTGAAATCAACAAATACAGCACCAGATAAGAGATCGTTGTTAAATATTTCATGCCACTGTTCTATAAAATAGTTTAACAGAGTAATGACAAGAGGGTTTTTTTTCCGAATCCACTTTTGATTTGGATGAAAGAGATCATGGTTAATAAAAAACAACTGAAGGTTACTCTTCAGATGTTTTCAAGAGGCTTAGACAATGAAGACAGGATTGATATCGTCTGTATTTGATGGATTTTTGGATCACCAGATTTGAAGAGGGGCAAAACTTTAGCATCTTTAAAAGCACAAGGAAAACAACATTTTTCAATGAAAGATATAGATACTAGGTAATGTGCTCAGAATTATAGGTGCCGAGACCTTCAAAATTTTACTGTCAAGATCATCTAAGCCTCGTGCATTGATTGTATTTAAGAACACAATCTTTGTACACCTCATGAACAGTAATGAAATTAACTTAAACCTAAAATTGACAATTTAGAGCAACAAAATTTTTCTAATTCAGATAAATCGTTTAACTTTGTATTATGACATGAATCACTTTTTCTCCCACAAACAAAATGCTTATGATATCTTCAGGACAGACAGTTTGTAGAAAGGGGAATAGATGTTAATGTTTGCCAGCTAATTGATTGATTGCTTTCCAAACAGATTTTTATCTTTTCTTGATGAGATGAGATCACTAAAAATTGTTTCTGAGCTACTCTTTTCAATGGCTGTTATCTTATTTCTTTGTTTCTTAAATTCTGCATCTTTGCTGTTGTTCTTAAAGCTTGTCGCGTACTGCAATGGCTGACTTGATTTCAGCATTAAACCATGGAGTTTGTCTTTACTTTTACTCGTTTACTTCTAAGAGTGCATGTTTGTCAAAAACAGAAAGAAAGGTATGATACCAAGCAAAAAGAGCTTCATCTGGGTCTGAATACTGATAGACATTTGAGAAATTGCTTTACATAAATCGGGACAGAAATTCATCACATTAAATGTCTTATAACTTCGGTAGAAATATTATAGTGGCTACATCTAGGTATCTTAGCACCTTTTCGAGACCATGTCAGACATATTGGAAAATGATCACTAAGTCCAAACTCTGGAACAGATGTTTCTATTATATTAGTAGGATTTGATACGTAAATATGATCAATCAATGTTTTAGAGCTAAGTGTTTTTCGTGTCGGGGTTTTAATTAATTGTGTTAAATTATATGACTCAAACACACTCTTCCAGTTAGAGAGAGAGAGAGAGAGAGAGAGAGGAGAGAGAGAGAGAGAGAGAGAGAGAGAAGATGAGAAGAGAGAGAGAGAGAGAGAGAGAGCATCCTCTCTTCTTTTCTTTTATCGTTTATACTTTTTTTTTTTTTGGTTGAAAAATATCATACCCTCATCATTCCCCTTCCTGACCACTCTCTTTCACATTTCTGTCTGTCTGTCTGTCTGTCTCTCTGTCTGTCTGTCTGTCTGTCTCTCTCTGTCTGTCTGTCTTTCTCTCTGTCTCTGTCTGACTCTCTGTGTCTGTCTGTCTGTCTGTCTCTCTTTCTGTCTATCTTTCTCTCTGTCTCTGTCTGTCTCTCTGTCTGCTGTCTGTCTCGTCTGTCTGTCTGTCTGTCTGTCTCTCTGTCTGTCTTTCTCTCTGTCTCTGTCTGACTCTCTGTGTCTGTCTGTCTGTCTCTCTGTCTGTCTGTCTTTCTCTCTGTCTCTGTCTGACTCTCTGTGTCTGTCTGTCTGTCTCTCTGTCTGTCTGTCTTTCTCTCCTGTCTCTGTCTGACTCTCTTGTCTGTCTGTCTGTCGTCTCTCTGTCTGTCTGTCTGTCTCTCTGTCTGTCTTTCTCTCTGTCTCTGTCTGACTCTCTGTGTCTGTCTGTCTGTCTCTCTGTCTGTCTATCTTTCTCTCTGTCTCTGTCTGACTCTCTGTGTCTGTCCTGTCTGTCTCTCTGTCTGTCTGTCTGTCTGTCTCTCTGACTGTCTTTCTCTCTGTCTCTGTCTGACTCTCTGTGTCTGTCTGTCTGTCTCTCTGTCTGTCTGTCTTTCTCTCTGTCTCTGTCTGACTCTCTGTGTCTGTCTGTCTGTCTGTCTCTCTTTCTGTCTGTCTTTCTCTCTGTCTCTGTCTGACTCTCTGTGTCTGTCTGTCTGTCTCTCTGTCTGTCTGTCTCTTTCTCTGTCTCTCTGTCTGACTCTCTGTGTCTGTCTGTCTTTCTCTCTTTCTGTCTGTCTTTCTCTCTGTTCTCTGTCTGACTCTCTGTGTCTGTCTGTCTGTCTCTCTGTCTGTCTCTCTGTCTGTCTGTCTCTTTCTCTGTCTCTCTGTCTGACTCTCTGTCTCTGTCTGTCTGTCTGTCTGTCTCTGTCTCTCTCTGTGTCTCTCTGTCT
>CM054147.1:52232117-52242117 GCA_028751875.1 Rapana venosa | reverse complement strand
GCAAAGGTGTGAGCACACACACAAAGCTTTCTCACTTGTACAGGGGTAGGAGTGGTGAAACATGGTACATACACATGCATGCCCGCACACACACACACACCTCTAAAAGTGAACAGACCTTAGATTGAAAGCAGCAGAAACAACAACAAGCACGCAAGCACGCGCGTGCGCGCGCATGCGCACACACACAATATATATATATATATATATATATACATACATAATATATATATATAACAGTTGATATTATTTGGAGACATTACAGTTAACATCATTTCATGACATTACAGTTAATACTGTTTCATGATGTTACATTAATAGTATTGTTTCATGACATTACAGTTAATATTGTTTCATGACATTAAAGTTAATATCATTTCATGATATTACAGTTAATATCGTTTCATGATGATACAGTTAATATTGTTTCATGACATTACAGTTAATACTGTTTTATGACATTACAATCAATATTATTCATGACATGACACACACACACTCCTACACAGTTGATATTGTTACAACAAATCCTCCACTCCACACACCAACAGGACCCACAGGCCAATTAAATCTTGCATCTTGACCCCCCACCCCCACCCCATATTATCCGCCCCCCCCCCCTCCCTCCTCCTCATCACCCCACCCCACCCCCACCCACCCAGAAAGCTGAAAGGCAATATGAATGAAGGCGTGGTAAACACACACACAAAGGGCACTAACTAGGAGAGAAGTGGAAGGGGAGTAACTGGTGGTTCCTGATCAATAGGGTTGTCATTAAGAGCTGGGTTAATGGCCTACTGAGTACTTCACCTGGGTTTGTTGGGTTTTCTCTTCTCTTACAAAGCTTACTACACACACTTGGACTTATGCCTGCTGTAATGTATAATAATAATAATAATAATAATAATAATGATAATAATAATAATAGTAATAATAATAATAATAATAATAATAATAATAATAATAATAAATGGACTTTATATAGCGCCATAACTTGCACAGACAAATCAAAGTGCTTACACTCATGCATAGACACATGATTGTATGCACACACCTGTGCACACGCACACACACATCTAAATAACTAGCATCTCTGCTAGTGAAAAGATCTTAGATTGAAGGCAACAATAACAACAAGAACAACAAGAACAACAAGAACAAGAACAACACACACTATATTTTTGTCATGTGGAGTGTTCAAAATGTTTTTTGGAGTGCAAATGTCATACATACATTTCTGTTAATATTGCTTCATGATGTTAGAGTATATATCATTTGATAACAATACAGTTAATATTGCTTCATGAAATTACAGTTTATATTGTTTCATGAAATTACAGTTAATATTGTTTCATGACATTACGGCTCATATTGTTTCATGAAATTACAGTTAATATTGTTTCATGACATTACAGTTAACATTTCATGACATTACAGTTAATATTGTTTCATGACATTACAGTCTATATCCTTTCATGATATTACAGTTGATATCTGTCCATAACATTACAATTAATGTTATTTCATGACGTTACTGTTAACATTGTTTCATGATGTTACAATCAATATTGTTTCATGACCACAACTAACGTTGGTTTATAGCATTACAGTCGATATTGTTTCATGACATTACAGTTAATATTGCTTTATAACATTACAATCAGTATTATTTCATGACATTACAATGGATACTGTTTCAACAAATCCCCTACTCCACACACCAACAGGACCCACAGGCTAATTAAATCTTGAATCTTGAAGTCCCTAAGAAATATTATTGCCCTCCCCCCTCCTGCCTCCCTCATCACCCCACCCTACCCCCACCCACCCAGAAAGCTGAAAAGCAATATGAATGAAGGCTGGTGAACACACACACAAAGGGCACTAAATAGGAGAGAAGTGGAAGGGGAGTAACTGGTGGTTCCTGATCAATAGGGTTGTCATTAAGAGCTGGGTTAATCACCAGCTGAGTACTTCACCTGGGTTTGTTTGGTTTTTCTCTTTCTCTTCTCTTACAAAGCTTACTACATACACTTAGACTTATGCCCACTGTTATATATATATATATACTACTACTACTACTACTACTACTACTACTACTACTACTACTACTACTACTTCTACTAACAAATGGAATTTATATAGCGCCATAACTTGCACAGACAAATCAAAGTGCTTACACTCATGCATAGACACATGATTGTATGCACACATGTGTGCTCGCACCCACACACATCTATCTACTCTGCTAGTGAAAAGATCTTAAATTGAAGGTAACAACAACAACAACAACAACAACAGCAAGAACAACAAGAACACGAACAACATACTCACACTATATTTTTGTCATGTGGAGTGTTCAAAATGTTTTTTGTAAAGCAAATGTCATACATTTCTGTTAATATTGATTCATGATGTTAGAGTATATAGCGTTTAATAACAATACAGTTAATATTGCTTCATGAAATTACAGTTTATATTGTTTCATGAAATTACAGTTCATATCGTTTCATGAAATTACAGTTAATATTGTTTCATGACATTACAGTTAACATCATTTCATGACATTACAGTTAATATTGTTTCATGACACTACAGTCAATATCCTTTCATGACATTACAGTTGATATAGTTGATATATTTCATTTTTTCATATTATTCCATTTATTAAATTCCATTTTTTCTTCTTCTTCTTCTTCTTCTTCTTCTTCTTCTTCTTCTTCTTCTTATCCTTTCATGGCAGTGCAGTTGATATCTTTCTATGACATTACAATTAATTTTATTTAATGACGTTGCAGTTAACATTGTTTCATGATGTTACAATCAGTATTGTTTCATGACCACAACTAACATCAGTTTATAGCATTACAGTTGATATTGTTTCAGGACATTACAGTTAATATTGCTTTATGACATTACAATCAGTATTATTTCATGACATTACAATTGTTACTGTTTCAACAAATCCTCCACTCCACACACCAACAGGACCCACAGGCTAATTAAATCTTGAATCTTGAAATCCCTCAGAATATTATTGCCCTCCCCCCCCCCCCCTTCATGCCTCCCTCATCATCCCACCCCACCCCCACCTCACCCCAGAAAGCTGAAAGGCAATATGAATGAAGGCGGGGTGAACACACACACAAAGGGCACTAACTAGGAGGGAAGTGGAAGGGGAGTAACTGGTGGTTCCTGATCGATAGGATTGTCATTAAGAGCTGGGTTAATCACCAGCTGAGTACTTCACCTGGGTTTGTTGTTTTTCTCTCCTGTTCTCTTACAACGCTTACTACACACACTTGAAGTTATGCTGGCTGTAAGGTATATGAGTATGCAGGTGTGCTCGCGCATGCACGCACACACACACACACACACACACACAGGTGAGCCCTGTTTATGCATACACACACCAGATATGTGTGTTAATAGGAATGTAGGTTAATGGTATTGTTCCTGTCACCCAGAATATAGGCTCTCACTCCTGCAACCTGAGAATCACTGTTAGATTGTGAGTACACACTGGATGAGAAGTTTGTGTGTATGACTGTTTTCATGTGTTTCGCCATACCGGCAGCCATACTCTGACTTCAGAGGGTTTGTTTTGTCTTATTTTAAGGGAAGAGTACAGGTTGTTATGCTAAGACCTTGTCAGGAATGAAGACAATCTCAACATGATATTTCAAAACATAACCATATTTTAATGTTGACCTCAACACTTAGCTTACATTCACCTTCCCCTATCCCATAGTCTAGTTGACGATTGGGGCACCACTGAAGATTTTGCAACCAGCTTCCTCCACTCCTCGCGGTTTTCAGCTTTCTGTAGCTAATCGACCCACTCAAGGCCAGTCCACTCTCTGATGTTGTCTTCCCATCGTTTTCTCTGTCTGCCTTCATGTGGTCTGATGGATACCTTCCTCATCAGACACATAAAGTCCCCCGTGTGGATGCCAGGGGGCTAGTCAGTATAAACATCATCCCCATCTGGAAATTCTGTCTAAAAAAACTAAACTTGAAACCCCAAAATTTTCCCCCTCCCCCCCCCCCCCCTTTTATGTCCCTTCACCCAAAACCCCCACCTCCCCCCCAAAATGAAGGCAAAATGAAAGGGAAGGCGGGGTGAACCCCCCAAGGACCAGAGGGGGTGGAAAGGGGAGAAACGGTTTTTCGACGAAGGAGGGCATTAAACTTTTAAACCCCATAAACCCCCCTTTTGTTGTTTTTTCTCCCTTTCTCTTCAACCTTATACACACACTAAAGTTTTTGGGCAAGGGTTATTGCGGTTTCGCGCTCAACCCACCCACCCAAAAAACCCACCACCGGGGGGCCCCTGTTTTCTCCCCCAATATGGGGTTTAATGGAATTTTAAATGGAAATGTCCTGTACCCGGGGTAAGGTTACTCCTAAAAACGGGAAAAATCCTGTTGTTGGATCCCTTTTTTTTCTTTTTCTGTTTTTCCCCCGGCACCTCTTTTTGGGGGTTTTTTTTTGTTTTTTTTGGGGTCCTTTTTCTCCTTGTAAAATTTCCCCCCCCCCCCCCCCCCCCCCCCCCCCCCCCCCCCCCCCCCCCCCCCCCCCCCCCCCCCCAAACCCCCCCCCCCCCCCCCCCCCCCCCCCCCCCCCCCCCCCCCCCCCCCCCCCCCCCCCCCCCCCCCCCCCCCCCCCCCCCCCCCCCCCCCCCCCCCCCCCCCCCCCCCCCCCCCCCCCCCCCCCCCCCCCCCCCAAAAAGATTTAAAAAAACAATTCTCTCCCACACTAAAACGATGGCTGGGCCTATTTCTCAGGAACTTAAAAACAGTCCAACCGTTTTTGCTTGAATAACAACAAAAATAGTTGCGTCTGGGGGTTTCGCGACAACGAAAGAAAAAGAAGAAGAAAGGAAAGGGCACTAAATGAAAAGGAAATAGATGCACTCTCATAATCCGGGAAAACCTTGAATGAGGGATGCACCCTAATGCAAGGCAAGGGTGAGGTGGTAGGCAGTCCCCCTATGATACAAAAGGTGAGGATGTCTGGATTTCCCTAAAGAAAGGCAAGGGGGAAATACGGGGTACCCATCCTCTTTAAACGGACAGCTCGGGGGTTAGAGCTCTTCCTCCCCAAGTTATTGTTGGGCGCATCCTCGTCTGGGAAGCATGGGTTGCGCTCTATGTTTTCTTTTTCGGTACAGCGGGGTTGGCTGCCATCCCACAGGGGGAATGACAGACAGTCCCTATGGAAAGGGGGAAAGGGCAAACGAAGTCGACAAGCTGGTCTGTCCCCTGGGCGGGCAGCCTTTCTTCCATTCTCTTTGCCTTGTGCTGCTTATGGAAGCGCATTGATCGTGTTGCCTCGGGATGGGTGACGTTCGTGCACTTGATTCAGTACAGTCCCCTAGCGAAAAATGGGTACCTGCCTCTTTAGGTACGGAAAGGTAAAGCAGTGAGAGGGGGAGGACTGGGCCCCACCCTCAAAATGCTCCCCCTTTAAAAAAGTTAGGTCTCTGATCCCCTCCCCAAAAAGCCCACATATGTTTGGGACACCTTTACCTATACTGCCCCTTTAGGGTGAGGGAAAAAAAGCAGCGAGGGAGAGGGTGGGCGCCGCCCTCAATATGCTCCCCCTAAAAACAAAGGGTTTTTTCTGCATCTCGCTCCCCAACAGGGGGGCATAGGGTATGAAAACTTCTTCCTTCTTCTTGCCAGGTCGTTGCGCATCGGCGATCTGCCTTCCTTTTTCCCTCTTTGTCCTTCTCCTGATGATTCATTGTTTTTCCTCTTTGCGTGCTATTTGAGTATGTGTTTTTGTCTTGCCCTTCCTCGTTTTTGTACCACAAATCTTTCCACACAATTTTTGCTTTTCTATTGCAGCTTTTTTTATTGCCCAAAAAATTTTTTTTTTTTTTTTTCGATTTTTGTGTAGGGTCTTTGTACCCGGGCCTTTTCCCATTATTTTTCGTTTGACTTTTTTTCAGTCCATGATATTCTCAAATTCTTCTGATAACCACTTTTCTGCTTTTCAAGTTTCTTTCGGGGTTTTTTTCAGTCTAGCATTCACACCGTACAAAAGGGAGGACCATATGTAGGCTTCAGAGTGTTATTTTGGTGGGGTTTTTTTTTTGTTGGTAAAGATGGGGGCCATTTGGGATTGGTCTTAGACAAACAAAATTTCTCTTCTTTTTTTTCTTTGTGCATTGGCTCGGGGAGTTAGAACGCTGGATTATGAAAACCCTTTACCGAAAACTTGGATAGTGCTTGAAAGTAAGCGAAAAGCGAGGTTTCTCTGAAACCTTATCCCTGCGTAACTCGTGGGTTGGGGGAAACACCTTTTACCATCCTGTAATACCCCCCCCTTGGAAGGGAGACCCCTGGACCTTCATTTCCGACCTCTCCCAATATGGCACAGTGGGGGGGCTCCTACCTTTTCTTGTCCCGTGCGTGGGGTAAACACAACGCTGTCCTTTTTCCCCCAAAACTTTTATCCCACCAACCAACGCCACTAACTCCACCTCCACCCCCCCCCCCCCCACCCCCCACACACACCAATTACCGCGCTGATCGATTCGCATCGATTTTTTTGTTTGTGTTCTGACCTGACCCCCCCAACCCATCCATTCTTTTTTTTTGCCCCCGGGAAACCCTTTTTGTTTGCAGGGGGGCCGAGAACTTGTGATTTATGAACTTTTAGACAAAAGCACCCCCTGGCGAGTAAAGGATAAGACTTTTCGCTGGCTTAGTCGCGTTTTTGTTGTTGATGTTGTTGTTGTTTTTTTGGTTTCGTTTCCCAGCTTGCCCTTTTCGGGGGTCTCCCAGAATGTACGGGGCCTCACTCATTTCATCTCCCGGGGAAAACACTGTCAAAAAAAACCAACAAAAACACTTTAATCCTCCTATGAAGGGGAAATTCAAAACTGACAAACATAATTCGAACTACACAAGTAAGCCTCATCATCCATCATATCCCCATCATCAATTTTATCATCATCATCATCATCTCATCATCATCATCCATCATAGATTTCTAAGCGTTGAATCTTGTAAAAGAAAAAAAATCGAAGCGCTTTTCAATTCAAAACATTTTCATCTTAATTTAGTTTTAAACATTCAAAAAGGGGGCGGTAAGCAAAAATTGGGCAGAAATTTTTCCGGTGTGAGCTGTCAAGTACCGGACATATTCACAGCCCTATTCCCTTCAGAGGGTTTATTCTTCTTGAAAATTTAAAAAGCAAAAAGTGGCAGGGTTTTTATCCCCAAAAGGCTTTACGGTGAAGGTAATCTAACATTGCATTTTTAAGATAAAAACATTTCAATATTGGGGACTTATCTGACATCATAACTGACACAACTTTTTTCCAGGATAGCCTGGGGTTAGAGTGATGCGCATTGCGCCGTACTGCTGACCTGGGTTTGAATCCCTTCAAGGGGCTTTTCCCCTGGAGTTAACATCAAAGCCGACTCTACTCCCCCAAAATCTTCGGATAGACTATAAACCGGGTCCCGTCCCCCGGAACGCCCAGAATATTTGGGAATTTGTTTTAAAAACCCCTTCGGTTTTTTTTTTTAGTAGGCCATTATTGTGTGCTGATGAGAAAGGATGACAAAATTGACAAAACTGCGTACACACAGAGACGAAGTAAAATAAAAAAAACCAGTGCTTATTCCAATCCTCGAAAAAAAAGAATAAATACAAAACAAATAATCTCCCCCTTTTTTTGCGCGCGCGCGCACACAAAACAACACCACACACACCACGCGCGGCCGCGCGCACACGCACGGCCACGCCGCCGCACAAACACACACACACACCCAACACACCACAAACCCCACACCACACACACACACACTTTCACTTATTCCATTATCCTCGAAATAAAAGAAACTTTAAAAACACTCTCTCTCCCTCTTCCTCCTCCTCTTTTCTCTCTCACTTCTCTCTCTTTTCCCCCTCCCCACAAACCACAAACCCCCCCCCCCAAACCCCCCCCCCCCCCCCCACACAAAACACACACATTACCATTCTTTCTTTTTTTTCCTTTTTCCCCTTTTTTTTTTTCAACAAATTTTCCCCCCCCAACCCCCCTCCCCCCCCCCCGGCCCCCCCCACCGCCCGGTTTCCCTTTTTTATGTTTTATTCTGGGATACAGAATGGGTATCAGAAATAACTAGCAATACGATTTTTTAAAAAAAGAATTTGAATTCCATTGTATTGGTTTTTTCTTGATTTTCTTGTATGTCTTTCTTTTATTGACGTTTTGGTTTAATTTATTATGTTTGTGTTTTCATTCCTTGTATTTATTTTGTTGTTTTTTTTTTTTTTTTATTTATTTTTTTATTTAAAATTTTAAAATTAATTTTTTGAAGAAATTGTTCCCCGGGGAACCCCTAAAGAGAAAACCCCCCCCCCTTATTTTTTTCTTTTTTTAAATATTTTCCCCCACAGATGGGGGGGCCCCAAAAATTTTCCAAAACCCCAAGTAGGGGCCTTTACTGCGCTAATAAAATGTCAAAAACACAGGACCCGGCCCCGAAACCCCCCCAGACCCCCACCCAAGTGGATGGGGGGAAAAAGTTTTTTTTCCCAAACGGGGCAAAACAACGCCCCGGGGTTTCCTTTTGGGAGGTGCTTTTCTAGAAACCCCCCGACCCAATTTTCCATTAAAACGTAAAAAGATCCCCAAACGAGGGGGGTTTTAAATTGTTTTTTCGTTTACGAAATAAATATTCCAAAAAACCCAGGACTTTGTTTCCCCTTTTCATTGAATGCACCAAACCCTCAAGAAGCAAAGTGGGTTAAAATCCTTTGGTTTCCAACGGGGGGGTTGAAAATTTTGCAAAAAACCCCCCTTTTTTCGAGGTGCGCCCAAAGGCCAGGCCCTTTTACGATTTTCGAAAGGTAGAAGGGTAAAGCGGCGGGCAGAAGAAAGAATAAAAGACAAAACTCTCAGTGCACAGGGGAAAATTTTCGTCAAGGAAAATGCGGTATACAGGAATCGAAAGAGTCAAGTTTAAAAGAATTTTTATTTTGGGGAAAATAAAAATCATGTCGTTCTTTCAAAACAAATTTTCTCTATAGCTAACAGCCTCCTGGGTAAGAATAATACCACCCCCCCACAAATGTGCCCCTACAAAACGATCTACCACAAAGTTTTGTAACTTTTTCAATGAATAAAATCAGACAAATACGCGATGATTTTGATCAGCGACCATCTGTTCCACCTAGTTTCCATCAGTATGATGGTCCCATTTTGTCATCCTTTCAACCATTTTCTGTGAAAGACATCCATGAAGTAATTTTGTCCATGCCAACAAAAAGCTGTTGTTTGGATCCTCTGCCCACTGTTTTAATAAAGCAAAACCTTGATATTTTGGCACCTATGGTAACAGACATCATCAATGCATCTCTGTCGGCGGGCTCTGTACCCTGTCAGTTCAAAAATGCTATTGTTATCCCACTCCTCAAGAAAAAAGGTAAGACTGCATACTATGAAAAAATTACAGGCCGGTTTCCAATCTTTCCTTTCGTTCAAAAGTTCGGAGAGGGTCGTCCCAAACAGCTTCAGAAGCACCTAGCTTGTAACCACCTTTTGGAAGATCATCAGTCAGCGTATAGGGCTGGTCACAGCACGGAGACTGCCGAAACTGAGTGTCACCAGCAGCCTGCTTTTGCAGAATAAACGACCGCAGAGTGTCGGTCAGGGGCTTGTTGGACCTCAGTGCGGCATTCGACACGCTTGACTACTCCTATTTTGCTCAAAAGACTAGATTACTCTTTTGGAATAAGAGGTGTTGCCTTGGCATGGTTTAAACCTCTTATGTCTCTGATAGGTCGCAGAGCGTGCTGATAAAGGGAGTTAAGTCCAACCTGCCCCCCTCCTATATGGCGTACCCAAGGTTCTGTTTTGGGTCCCGTATTGTTCACACTATATTCTCAGCCTCTGTCAAATTGTGATGACCTTACATGATTTCCAGTTTCATAAATAGCAGATATACAGAAATTTCGGCAAATGCAACACCTCAAA
>CM054147.1:52219617-52222117 GCA_028751875.1 Rapana venosa | reverse complement strand
AAGCGAAGAGTGCATAAACAATCAAACTAGGGATAGTGTATGGAGTGGGACAGACACACTCACAGTGTGGAAATCTGTGGTCTAGGGGTTTTAACGCACTTGCTTAGAATGCGAGAAAGCGTGGGTTCGATTCCCTTGTTTGGGGCTTAAGTGATTTGTTGGGGGTTTTAAATATTTATTTTATTGATGATAATAATGGTGGTGATAATGATAGTGATAATGATGATAATAATGCAATAATAATGATGATGATAATAATAATAGTAATAGCAACGACAACAATAACACTACTACTACTACTACTACTACTACTACTACTACTACTACTACTACTACTACTACTACTACTACTACTACTACTACTACTACTACTACTACTTTTTTCTTCTTTTTCTTACAACAACAACAACAACAACAACAACAACAACAACAACACAACTACTACTACTACATACTACTACTACTACTACTAGCTTTTTTTTCTTCTTCTTCCTACTACTACTACTGCTACTACTACTACTACTACTACTACTACTACTACTACTACTACTGCTACCACTATCAGTGTCACTTTGTCTCAGTTTGTCTGTCATCTGTCTGTCAGTCTGTCTGTCTATCCGTCTGTCTGTCTTACTTTGTCACTGTCTGTCTGTCTGACCGTCTCTCTCTCGCTCTCTTTCTCTTCCTCCCTCCCTCGCTCTCTCTCTCTCTCTCTTTATTTCTTCCCCTCTCTCTTCCTCTCTCTCTCTCTCACTCTCTCTCTCCGTTCGTCCCCTCTCTCTCTCTCCCTCCTCTATCTCTCTCTCTCTCTCTCTCTCTCTTCTTCTCTTCCTCCCTCCTTCACTCCCTCTCCCTCTTCCTCTCTCTCTCTCTCTTTTCCCTACTCTCTCTCCCCTCTTTGTTTGTCCCCCCTCTCTCTCCCTTCCTCCTTCCCTCTCCCTCCCTCTATCGCTCCCTCCCTCCCCCTCCATCCCCCCCTCTCTCTCCCCCCTCTCTCCCTCCCTCCTTCCTCTCTCTCCCTCCCTCCCTCCCCCTCTCTCTCTTGGTTTTCTGTTTGTTTTAAACTGGTCGTCTTGGAGCCGAACAAAAAAGGTAGTTGTTGTAGACAGTGATTCACAATGGTTGAGGCGGAAAGCTCTCCTGCCACGGGAGATCTGAAGTGTCACCTTTCAAATCAGAATGGATTGGTTAGAATCTCATGTCTTCCTTCCATTTCCTCAAGTAGTCTTCGAGTGCTTCGTTGCCGTTAGTCTGCTTTAAAAGTCCCCGCCCCCCCCCCCCCCTTTACCTACCCCACCTAACCCCCCCCCCCCCCCCCCACACACACACACACTTCTTGGAGTTTGTTTAGTATTAGTATTATTAATTTTGTGTGTGTTAAGAATAAACGATAAAAGGATGAAAGATTTTATAGACAGTGATGTGTCGTTGTCATAAGTTTTTGTGGTTTGGTGTGTGTGTGTGTGTGTGTGTGTCACTGTGTGTGTGTGTGTGTGTGTGTGTGTGTGTGTATGTGTGTGTGTATGTATGTGTGTGTGTATGTGTGTATGTGTGTGTGTATAAGATTACCTCATTGTCGTAAGTTATTGTTGTTGTTTTGTTGTTGTTTGGTGTTTGTGTGCGTGTGCGCGCGTGCATGAGCATATGTGTGTTATAAGAGTATCTATCTATCTATCTATCTGTCCCGTAGTCTGACGACCGTGGGGGCACCCTCAAAGACTCAACAACCAGTTCCCTCCATTCCTCTCTCTGTTCTGCCTTTCTCAGGGTTTTGTTGAGTTCTAGGCCTGTCCATTCGCTGATGTTATCCTCCCAGCTCTTCCTTGGTCTGCCTCTTCTTCTTCCTCCTTGGACAGTGCCTTGCAAAACTGTCTTTGTAATTCCTTGGGATCTTGTGACATGCCCATACCATTTAAGTTTACGCTTTTTCACGATCGTTAGAAGGTTCTCATAGGGTCCAATGGTTTGCTGGATTCTTTGTAGGAGATGCCAAGGAGTCTCCGAAAGCATCTCATCTCCACTGCCTGTACTCTTCTCTCCAAATCTGCAGTCAGTGTCCATGATTCACAGGCATACAGAAATATGGATATGACAAGGGAGCGCATTAGTCTGATCTTGGAGATAAGTGAGATATTCTTATCTCTCCAGATAAGAGTATCACTACTGTCAATATCATCACAATTATCATGAAGCTCAAAATCTTTCAGGGAAACAATTTTATATAATTATTGATGAATAATTCTCATCACCCAATAATGTTTGGTTCGTGTTTAGGTAGGTTTAGGTTAACATGGCTCTTGGTTTCCGTCAGGTCACAACTACAACACTCTAACCACTAGGCTAACTCGCCTCTTATTGAGTATATAGACCGACAAACGCTATAGCCGAGTGGTTAAGACCGTTCGATATCAATCCCATGGGTCCATGAAGTCGTGGGTTCGAGTCTCGGCAACGGCGTCTGCTGAATTCAGGGTGGGGACTGTTACAATCTCCCAGGTCA
>CM054147.1:52212117-52214617 GCA_028751875.1 Rapana venosa | reverse complement strand
TAGAGAGAGATATATAAAGGTTTTTTTGTAAAACTAGAGTAGAAACAGAGAGAGGATTTGAAGGAGAGTACCTATGAAATCTTTTGCAAACAATTACAGAGGAGAGAGTACCATGAAAATTCTTTTGCAAGAATTAGAGAGAAAGAGTTACCATGAAAGATTCTTTTGTTCAAAACTTAGAGAGGATGAGTGAGCAGGAGGAGAGAGGAGAGGAGAGAGAGAGAGAGAGAAATGAAAGAGAGAGAGAGAGAGAGAGAGAGAGAGAGTGAGAGTTACCTATGAAAGATTCTTTTGTCAAAACTTGAGGGAGAGAGAGAGAGAGAGAGAGAGAGAGAGAGAGTGGGTGGTGTTACCTATGAAAGATTCTTTTTGTCAAAACTGGAGAGAGAAGAGAGAAGAGAGAGAGAGTGGTACTAGAGCTGACGGGAGAGAGAGAGAGAAGAGAGAGAGAGAGAGAGAGAGAGAGGAGATACCTATGAAAGTTCTTTTTGTCAAAACTTAGAGAGCGAGAGGGAGTGAGAGAGAGAGAGAGTACTAGAAAGATTTCTTTTTGTCAAAACTTAGAGAGAGAGAAAGAGGAGAGAGAGAGAGAGAGAGAGAGAGAGAGAGAGGAGAGGTTAGGTAGAAAGATTTTTTTGTAAACTTAGTAGAGAGAGAGAGAGAGAGAGAGAGAGGGAGAGAGAGAGAGAGAGGAGAGAGAGAGAGGAGAGAGAGAGAAGAGAGAGTTACCTATGAAAATTTCTTTTGGTCAAAACTGGAGAGAGAGTTACCCATGAAAATTTTTTTGTCAAACATTAGAGAGAAGAGAGAGAGAGAGAGAGAGAGAGAAGAGAGAGAGTTACCTATAAAAATTTCTTTTTGTCAAAACTGAGAGTTACCTATGAAAGATTCTTTATGTCAAAACTTATGACAAAGACAAATTCTTTTATTTCAAGGATAATATCCAGCCCCCGCCCTTAGGGATATATATGATAATAAAATAAAATAAAGCCAATACCAATATACTCACACAGTAAACAGGGAAAAAATATATCCACACACAAAACCCCCCACAAAATCACCGCAAAAGAGAGAGAGAGAGAAAAAAGCAACAACAAATAATACAAGAAAGAAAAACAGAACAAAACAAAAAACTCAGAAACAACCCCATCCCCCCCCCCCCCTCCAAAAAAAACCAACAGCAAAGAAACCAACAACAAAATAAAAACAGCAACAACAACAAGTGGAGAGGGGACAACCGAATAATCACCCCTCCACAAAAACCCCCCCACACACAAAAACCCAAAGAGAGAGAGAGAAAGAGAGAGAGAGAGAGAGAGAGAGAGAGAGAGAGAGAGAGAGAGAGAGAGAGAAGAGAGAGAGAGAGAGAGAGATTTCGGACTCGGATTCGGATTCGGATGTTTATTCATCAGGCAATAGCCCATAATGAAGGGGAAAGTGAACACAAAACCAAAACATCAAAAACATTCAAACAAACATACAATCAACAATATGAGAGTCATAATAATGAACTAGGATGTTAAATTTCTCTCAGCTTGAAGGCTTTGTGAAGGAAGTGAGACAGGTTCTAAACATCGGTATGTCTTGTAGAGGACATCAACAAAATTCATTTGAACGTGGAAGGCTGTTGAAAATATCTAGGTGAAATAAACTTATCTCTGAGCTCCTTAAGAAATGGACAGCATAGAACTAAATATACCTCATCAAGAGAGAGAGAGAGAGAGAGAGAGAGAGAGAGAGAGAGAGAGAGAGAGAGAGAGAGAGCGAGAGAGAGAGAGAGAGTGTGCGTGTGTGTGTGTGTGTGTGTGTGTGTGTGTGTGTGTGTTACCAATGAAAAACTTTTTTGTGAAAAATTAACAACTTTTGTCTTTTCTTCTTCGTAGGTGGTTCAGACAGTAAGAGCAAAGAGAAAGAAAAATGATCTATGGCAGATTCTTTAGGTTAAAAAAAAAAAGGACAACTTTTGTCTGGTGTTTTTCGTCAGACAGCAAATATTGCTGTCTGCCATATGAGCAAAAATGTGTTGCGCTGCCGTTAAATTCCTGACAAGTCAGGCCCAGCGCACCCAACATATTATGCAGACAGGAAAAGAAAAAAAAAAGCGTGGCGCTGCTCTTGTGGTGACGCGCTCTCCCCATGGAGAGAGCAGCCCGAATTTTATGCAGAGAAATCTGCCGTGACTTAAAGTGGTATACAATACACTGAATTAAAGACTCAGCCAGTGTAGATCAAGACGGATTATAAAAAGAAAAAATGTATAAACAAAAAACGAGAATAAATTACTTTGTCAACATCATTAATTTTGACTTTTACCTAAAACACAACACCAAGAGAGAGAGAGAGAGAGAGGGAGAGAGAGAGAGAGAAGAGAGAGAGAGAGAGAGAGAGAGAGGAGAGAGAGAGAGAGATTTTATTTTCTGAGGGTAATAGAATAAGCACAAACCATTTTTACATCCAGCCCGAGAGAGAGAAGAAGAAGAAGAAGAAGAAGAAGAGAGAG
>CM054147.1:52179617-52187117 GCA_028751875.1 Rapana venosa | reverse complement strand
GACAGACAGACAGACAGACAGATAGATAGACAGATAGATAGATAGATAGATAGAAAGAGAGAGAGTGAGTGAGTGAGTGAATAATTGAGTGTGAGCGATTGAATGATTGGTTGATTGATTGATTGATTGGTGAACGGATAGAAAGAAGGATTTCTGGATTAATTAATTTAATTAATTAATTAATTAATTAAGGGTGGATAGCTGGATGAATTGATAGATTCACTGATTGGTTGGTAGATGGATGGGTGGATTGATTGATTGATTGGTTAGTTGGTGGACGGATAGAAAGAAGGATTTCTTGATTAATTAATTAATTAATTAGGGTGGATAGCTGGATGAATTGATAGATTCACTGATTGGTTGGTAGATGGATGGGTGGATTGATTGATTGATTGGTTAGTTGGTGGACGGATAGAAAGAAGGATTTCTTGATTAATTAATTAATTAATTAGGGTGGATAGCTGGATGAATTGATAGATTCACTGATTGGTTGGTAGATGGATGGGTGGATATTGGATGGGTATCTGGATTGATGGATTCATCGATTGATTGACTGAGGGATTGATTGATTGATAACTTGATTGATGGATAAACGGATCGATTTTCAGGAGCTGAACAAATACCGACACGACATTTTGAACATGGAGCAGACGACAATTTCGGAAATTCACAGCTACCAACGCCCCCCTGCCTGTGTGCATGACGTCATGGCTGCCACCTACATGTTGCTGGGCTATCCGGAACCTCGCCTGATGGTGTGTAGGGGTGGGGGGGGGAGGGATGGGTGGGGGTGGGGAGGTGGGTGGGGGTGGGGATAGGGTGGTGTGTGTGTGTGTGTGTGTGTGGTGAGTGGATGGAGTAGGTGTGTGTATGTGTGTGTGTGTTGGGTGGTGGTGTGTGTGGTGGGGGGGGGGGGGGGGTTAGGTGTGTGTGTGTGTGTGGTGTGTGGGTGGTGTGTGTGTGGGTGTGTGTGTGTGTGGGTGAGTGGATGGGGGTAGGTGTGTGTATGTGTGTGTGTGTTGGGTGGGTGGTGTGGTGGTGGGGGGGGGGGGGGGTTGGTGGGGGGGTGGGTTTATGGGGGTAGGTGTGTGTGTGCGTGCGGGGTGGGGTTGGGGTTAGGTGTGTGTGTGTGTATGGTGGGTTGGGTGGGTGGTGTGTGTGGGGTATGTGGAGGTGGGTGGGTGGGTGGATAGGGTAGGTTGTGGTGTGTGTGTGTGTGTGTGTGCGTGCGGGGTGGGGTTGGGGTTAGGTGTGTGTGTGTGTGTGGTGGGGGGTCGTGTGTGGGGGTGTGGTTGGTGGTGGGTGGTGATGGAGGTGAGTGTGTGTGTGCGTGCGTGCGGGGTGGGGTTGGAGTTAGGTGTGCGCGTGTGTGTTGTGGGTTTGGTGTGGGTGTGTGGTGTGTATGGGGGTGTGTGTGGGTGGGTGGGTGGATGGGGGTAGGTGTGTGTGCGTGCGTGCGTGCGGGGTGGGGTTGGGGTTAGGTGTGTGTGTGTGTGGTGTGTGGGTGAGTGGGTGGTGTGTGGTTGGGTGGGTGGTGGATGGGGTAGTGTGTGTGTGTGTGCGTGCGTGAGGGGTGGGGTTGGGGTTGGGGTTAGGTGTGTGTGTGTGGGTGGGTGGGTGTGAGGGTGTGGGGGTGGGTAGGTGGGAAGTGGTGGAGGTATGTGTGTGTGTGGTGTGGGGGTGAGGTTGGTTGCGGTGGTGGGGTGTGTGTATGTGTGTCTGTGTGTGTATGTGTGTGTGTGTGTGTGTGTGTGTGTGGATGTATTTATAGATAGATGTATGTGTGTGCACGGCACGCGCGCATATGTGTGTGTTTGCGTGCGCGCGCGTGTGTGTGGATGGATGAGTAAATAGATGGACAGATGTATGTGTGTGTGTGCTTGCGTGCGTGCGTGCACTCCACTCCACTCCATACAATACCACACCACTCCACACCACACCACACCACACCACACAATACCACTCCCCTCCCCTCTCTTCCCTTCCACTCCTCTCCACTCCACTCCACATCAAGCCACCACACTTCCCTTCCCTCCACACCACCACACTCTAAACCACACCACTCCACTCCACTCCCCACCACACCACACCACACCACTCCACACCACCCCACTCCACACCACACCACACCACCCCACTCCACACCACACCACACCACACCACTCCACACCACCCCACTCCACACCACACCACACCACCCCACTCCACACCACACCACACCACCCCACTCCACACCACACCACACCACCACACTTCATTCGCCTCCACACCACTCCCTCCCCTCCCCTCCACTCCACTCCACTCCACACCACTCCCTTCCTCTCCCCTCTCCTCCCTCCACTCCACTCCACACTACACCCACCACTCCCCTCCCTCCCTTCCACATCACACCACACCACACCACACCACCACCCCAACCCACAACCACCACCACACTCCCCTCCCCTCCACACCCCTCCACACCACACTACTCCCCTCCACACCACTCCCCTCCACACCACACCACACCACACCAAACCCCTCCACACCACACCACCCCCATCACACCCTCCACCACACCACTCCCCATCACAACCCTCCACACACCAACCATCCTCCCCCTCTCCTACCCTCCACATCACACCACACCACTCCTCCTCTCCCCTCTCCTCCCTTCCACCCACTCCACACGACACCACACCACTCCCCTCCCTTCCACCACAACACCACACCACTCCCTACCACACCAACACCACACAACCACACTTCCCTCCACTGCACACCACCCCAACCCACACCACACCACCACACTCCTCCCCTCCACACCACAAACCCCCCCCCTCCACACCCACATACCTCCCCACCACACCACACCACCACACTCCCTCCCCTCCACACCACACCCCTCCACACACACCCACTCCCCTCCACACCACACCACACCCTCCACCCACCCCTCCACACCACACCACACCCCTCCCCTCCACACCACACCACACTACCACAACTCCCCTCCCATCCACACCACAACACCACCACTCCACACCACACCAATCCTCTCCATCCACACCACCCACACAACACCCCACCACTCCCCACCCCTCCCCAATCCCTCCACTCACACTCACACCACACACCCCACACTCCCTACCCTCCCCTCCCTCTCCACTCAACTCCACACCACACCCCACACTCCCCCTACCCTCCCCCCTCTTCCACCAAACTCCCACCACACCCCACCACTCCCCTACCCCCCACTCCCCTTCCCCACTCACACTCCAACCACCACACCCCACCACCTCCCCACCCTCCACCCACCTCCCTCCACTCCAACTCCTACAACCACACCCCCACACATCCCCCCTACCCATCCCCCTCCCTTCCACTCCACTCCACACCACACCACACCACTCCCTCCACCCCTCCCACTCCCTCCCACTCAACACCACACCACACACCACCCACACCACACCATCCTCTCCATTCCACCCCAAACACCACACAACACCCCACCACTCCCTACCCTCCCCTCCCTTCCACTCAACTCCACACCACACCCCACCACTCCCCTACCCTCCCTCCCTTCCACTCAACTCCACACCACACCCCACCACTCCCCTACCTCCCCTCCCTTCCACTCAACTCCACACCACATCCCACCACTCCCCTACCCTCGCCCTCCCTTCCACTCTACTCCACACCACACCACACCACACCACTCCCCTCCTCTCCCCTCTTCTCCCTTCCACTCAACTCCACACTACACCACACCACTCCCCTCCCCTCCCTTCCATTCCACACCACTCTATTCCACGCCACACTACAACAGCCCTCCAACTCGCTCTCAATGTCTCAAAGTCCTTCGGATGAGACTCTAAACCGAGGCCCCGTGTGCGAACGCACGCAGAACATCTTGCGCACACGTTAAATCCTGTTCCGCTTTTCGAAAGAGTAGGCCATTGTGTGCCACCGGTAGGAACAGATGACAAAATTTACAAAACCGCATACACACGGGGACTGGATGTAAAAGTGCACAGGAGTGCTTATTCCATTATCCTCGATATAAAAGAATAAATAAAATAAATAAATAAATAAACCACACCAAACCACACCAAACCACTCCCCTCCACACCACTCCACTCCCCTCCACACCCACCACCACACCACACACCACACCCCTCCACACCACACCACACCCCTCCACACCACACCACACCACACCCTCCACAACCACTCCACTCCCCTCCACACCCCACCACACCCCTCCACACCACACCACTCCACACCACACCCACACCCACTCCACTCCACTCCCCTCCCAACCCCACCCACACCCCTCCACACCACACCACTCCACACCACACCACTCCATCCACTCCCCTCCACACACCACCCCACCACACCCCACCACACCACTCCACACCACACCCTCCACACCCCACCACACCACTCCACACCACTCCACACCCCACCACACCACTCCACACCACTCCACACCCCACCACCACACCACTCCACACCACACCACACCCACACCCACACCACTCTCCACTCCCCTCCACACCACACCACACCCCTCCACACCCCTCCACACCACTCCCCTCCACAGCCCTCCACACCACTCCCCTCCCCTCCACACCACTCCACACCACCACACCTCCACTCCACACCACCACACCTCCACTCCACACCACACACACCACTCCACACACACACCACACCACCAAACTCTCTCCCCACCACACCACATCTCACACCACTCCCCCTCCCCTCCCCCTCCACACCACTCCCCTCCACACCACTCCCCTCCACAAACCCCTCCCCTCCACACCACTACCCCCACCCCCACCCAACCACACCCACCACACCACTCCCTCCCTTCCACCTCCTCCTCCCCACTCCACTCCACACCACTCCACTCCCTACCACACCAACACCACACCACACCACACTACCACACTCCCCTCCACACCCACCACCACCCAACCAACACCACACCACTCCTCTCCACACCACTCCCCTCCACACCACACTACACCCTCCACACCACTCCACCACTCCCCTCCTCCCCTCTTTCCCTCTCCCCTCCACAACCCTATCCTCCCTTCCACTCCTCTCCACACCACTCCACACTACACACACTACAACAGCCCTCCAACTCGCTCCCAACTGTGCACAGTTCCTATTGGGCCATAATTATGGCCTTGCAAAAACTGAATTAAAATTATTGTTATTATTGTTATTGTTATTGTTTTTGATGATTTCTAGGGGACGGGATAGCTCAGTGGTCGGAGCACTCGCTTTCCCCCAGCCAAGTTAAGCAGCGTCGAGCGTGGTTACCACTTGGATGGGTGACCGTTTGCGCGCCTTGGCTTCAGTACAGTTCCCCCAGTTCACCCAGCTGTAAATGGGTACCTGCCCTCTTTAGGGTCAGGGAAGGTAAAGCAGCGAGGGAGAGGAGATGGGCGCCACCGCCCTCAATATGCTGGCCCCTAGAGAAGTTGAGGTCTCTGACGCCTCGCTCCCCTACGACCTTATAGGTTATGGGACTCCTTTACTTCACCTTTTACTATTGTTATTGTAGGACTGGGCCGACATCCAGATGCTGCTGTGTCGCGTGGGCAAGGACTCGCTCATCCAAGGGGTGAAGAAGTTTGACTCGGCCCACGTGGACGAGCAGACGACATCCAGAGTCCGCGACATTCTCAGCCCTCACCAGCTGCATAGCGTTCGACAGGCCAGCAACGGGGCAGCCACTTTCCACGTCTGGGTATTAGTTATTTTATTTTATTTTATTTATTTTATTTATTGATTTATTTTATTTATTGATTGATTTATTGATTTATTTATTTTTATTATTTTTTATAATTTTTTTTTATTTTATTTTATTTATTGATTTATTGATTTATTTATTATTTATTTATTTGTTTGTTTATTTATTTATTATTTATTTATTTATTTATTTTATTTATGTATTTTATTTTATTTATTTATTTATTTATACCACTTTTAGTCACGAGATTTCTCTGCGTGAAATTCGGGCTGCTCTTCCCCCGGGGGAGAGCGCGTCGCCACAAGATCAGCGCCACCCATTCCTTTTTTTTGTTTTTGGGTCTGCATCTGTATTTGTTTCCCTATCAGAGTGGCTTTTTTCTATAGAATTTTGCCAGGGACAACTCCCTTGTTGCCGTGGGTTCTTTTACGTGCGCTGAAAAATTTTGTGCAACACACGGGACCTCGGTTTATCGTCTCATCCGATAGACTAGCGCCCAGACCACCACTCATGGTCTAATGGATGAGGGAAAAGTTTCGGGCCCAAACGGGATTTGAACCACCGCACACTTCCGACCCGGACTTTTCGCTTTCTAGACAGGCGCGTTACCTCTAGACCACCCATCCACTATGTATGTATGCATGTTTGTCAGTCGTGTCCGACGATGACCTCCAAAAACAGCAGAGGAGGCAGCTGCTGTTTTTGGAAACTGGGCAGAAATTGGATTATAGTGGAGATGCCTTGCCCACAGTACATCCCCACTCTCTCGGCCAAGTGGGCATAAGGACAGTCAGCGTTGGAGATGTTCTCCAAAGGCCAACTATCCCCCAGGGCTGCAGCACATAAGGACTGTGCGAGTCAAGCCTCCTAGTCAGAGAGTCATAGTGGATCACTAAAGACTAAGCTGTAAAGTGGAATTCCATGAGTGGGAAAGAAAGCCACTGGTCACGCAGCCTCTCACTTTGCTGTTGCCCCCAGCGTCAATGGTTTAATCAAGAACTGTGATAAAGCCCAGGCGCTGACGGGAAATGTCTGGGTAAGTCCTGGTTAAGGCTTGCTTCACATTTTCCTATCGTTTCACAGCTGGCTTAAACGGGATAGCTCAGTGGTCAGAGCTCTCGCTTTCCCCTAAGTTAAGGTTAAGCAGTATCGATACCGCTTGGATGGGTGACCGTTTTGCGCGCCTTGGCTTCAGTACAGTTCCCCCAGTTCACCCAGCTGTGAATGGGTACCTGCCCTCTTTAGGGTCAGGGAAGGTAAAGCAGCGAGGGAGAGGAGATGGGCGCCGCCCTCAATATGCTGGCCCCTTGAGAAGTTGAGGTCTCTGATGCCTCGCTCCCCTACGACCACATAGGTTATGGGACCACCTTTACCGTTACCGTTTACAGCTGCAATGACTAAACTGAAAGTCCTCTGGAATGACAAGAACATCACAATCAGCTTCAAGATCAGACTGATGCGTTCCCTGATCATGTTCCTATTTTTGTACCATGTGTAACGTGGACCATAACAGCGCCATGTTCGCCATCATCATCATCATCATCATCATCATCATCATCAGCAGCAGCAGCAGCAGCAGCAGCAGCAGCACCACCACCACACCACCACCACCACCACCACCACCACCACATATCATCATCATCATCATCATCATCATCATCATCATCATCGTCGTCATCATAACCGTCATCATCATCTTCTTCATCAACGTGATCATCGTCATCGCCATCATCGTCGTCATCATCATC
>CM054147.1:52172117-52174617 GCA_028751875.1 Rapana venosa | reverse complement strand
ACATCTTTGTGAGGGCAGGATGAATAGGATTCGTGTCAACTTCATCTTTTACCCTCTACAAAGATCATTTCAACTTCACAGCGAATATCTTGGTTCATCATGATGGTGAAGATTGAGATTGACAATTGTTTTTTAATCTATTTTAAAAAAATTCTTGTTATTATTTTTCTTGTAGGTCAACTTTAACCTCTTGTTTTCAAAACTGAAAACTGTGTGGGATATTGTTGTGATATTTAATTATCTATTAATTAAAGTGTTATAAAATGTGGATTTGTTATGTGTCTGCTTTTTTTTCATATATATAAAAAGGTAAACGATTCCCATGACTTACAAGATCGTAGGGGAGCGAGGCGTCAGAGACCTCAACTTCTCAAGGAGCCAGCATATTGAGGGCGGCGCCCATCTCCTCTCCCTTGCTGCTTTATCTTACCTGACCCTAAAGAGGACAGGTAACCCATTTACAGCTGGATGAACTGGGGGAACTGTACTGAAGCCAAGGCGCGCAAACGGTCACCCATCCAAGTGGTAACCACGCTCAACGCTGCTTAACTTGGCTGGGGGAAAGCGAGCGCTCTGACCACTGAGCTATCCCGTCCCCTTTCATATGAAGTATATATTATTGTTTTGTTGATTATTTCACTATAGTTGCTCCTTCCATACGGAACACTTGATTTTTTTCAGTTTCTGTTGGTACTGATATTCTCAGGTCAAATGCTGTTAGGTTTATTCTCCTGTTAAATATGTTTCAATATTCCATGGGAGATGGGATATCTCAGTGGTCAGAGCACTCGCTTTCCTCAAGCCAAGGTTAAGCAGCATCGAGCGTGGTTACCACTTTGGATGGGTGACCGTTTGCGCGCATTGACTTTCAGTACAGTCCTCCAGTTCACACAGCTGTCAATGAGTACCTGCCTCTTTAGGGTCAGGGAAGGTAAAGCAGCGAGGCAGAGGAGATGGGCGCCGCCCTCAATGTGCTGGCCCTAGAGAAGTGAGGTCTCTGATGCCTCGCTCCCCAACGACCGCATAGGTTATGGGAACACTTTTACCTTTAACATTTTATAATCCTACACACTTCGGATGAGACTATAAACCGAGGCCCCGTGTTCGAACGCATGCACAACATCTTGCGCACAGGTTAAATCCTGTTCCGCTTTCCGAAGGAGTAGGTCATTGTGTGCCGGTGGAAAACAAATGACAAAATTTACAAAACCGCATACACACAGGGACTGGATGTAAAAAAGAACATGAGTGCTTATTCCATCATCCTCGATATAAAAGAATAAATAAAAATAAAACACACACACACACACACACACACACACACACACACACACACACACACACACACACAACACACACACACACACACACACACACACGCAGCAACAACATTGACAGAGATATTTGAAAGGAGGTAAATATACATAAACAATCAGTAGTGACAAATTATTTCCCTTTCCCTAATACGAAAACAACGACATTGTAGTGTGGTTACAAAATTAAACCTGCCTAAGATCCCTTTCTAGCGGAGAGACATTAAAATGAAGATAAAAGGTAACGGTGTCCCATCACCTACAAGGTCGTAGGGGAGCGAGGCATCAGAGACCTCAACTTCTCAAGGGGCCAGCATATTGAGGGCGGAGCCCATCTCCTCTCCCTCGCTGCTTTACCTTCCCTGATCCTAAAAAGGGCAGGTACCCATTTAAAGCTAAAATAACAGGTCGCCAACACACACACACACACACACAGTCTTTTGTCGTTCCTCGCCAGAATTTTGCAAGTGAGATAAACTTAGCCTAACTCACACGGCTTGACAAAATTGGATCACCTCCCTTTACTTACCACAACAACAGAGACAATCCAAATTTTTTACCAACGAGCCTTTGACGGAATTTATTATAGTGACTTTCTTCGTTCAGTATTTTGGTGTTGTTGTTGTTGTTTGTTTGTTTTTGTTGTTGTTGTTTTTGTTTTTTCGGCTAGAACTGCTAAGTTCACCAACGGTGAGATTTTTTTTGCATATGCAACCGTTTTTTCCCCCACACCTTTAAGGTAGCCGCATTCCGACTTCGGGAATACAGTTGGGAGTTGAACTTGCCCGTTTTGCCAAAAGAGTCGAGACCTACCTTTCTGCTCTGTCCGATTTTCAGCTGTCGTGGGTTCTTTTAACGTGTACAAGTCTGTAAGCACACGGATTCGAATGGTTTAGACTCTCTTCTGAGAGAATTGACGTTAAGTTCGATTTTTTTTGCCGTCAAACTGGAAAGAAAGGGCAAGGCTTGGAATTGAACCTACTACATTGCACTGCACTGCAGTACACTGCACTTCTCTGGCCTGCACTGCGCTACACTGCACTGCACTACGCTGCTCCGCACTACACTATCAGAACTATCCTACCTTCACTAACCCATGTCCTATCAACCTGCTAAAGTATATGACCTGTGTGTGAGTGTATGTGTGTGTGTGTGTGTGTGTGTGTGTGTGTGTGCTTTTGAAAAAC
>CM054147.1:52132117-52167117 GCA_028751875.1 Rapana venosa | reverse complement strand
TCGAGCTGAATGTCAAAGTCTTTCGGAAAAGACTCTAAACCTGTCGGATCTCGTGTATTTACATACTTGTGCACGTAAAAAGAACCCACGACAGTTGACAATAAGGGGACGGAATAGTCTGGTGGTTACAGTGACGTTTCGTGATCTGCTCCATGCGCAAAAATATCACCTTTGGTGAACCTCAGAGCAAGGAACAAAAAAAAAATTATATTAAAAAAAAATTTAATTTAAAAAAAAGAAAAAAATGATATTAAAAAATAATTTTTTATTTCAAGAAACGAAGAAAAAAATTGATATAAAAATTCTTAATTAAAAAAAATGGATTTAAAAAAAAATTTAATTTAAAAAAAAGAAAAATTGATATTAAAAAGTAATTTTTACTTTCAAAAAAAAGAAGAAAAAAATTGATATTAAAATTTTTTTATTTCAAAAAACGAAGAAAAAAATGGATATTAAAAATTGTTTTTAATTTCAAAAGGAAGGAAAAAAATTGATATTAAGAAATAATTTTTATTTTCAAAAAAGAAGGAAAAAATGGATATTAATTTTTTTGGGGGTGCGGGGGTGGGGTGAGCGGGAGTAGGGGGTGGAGGGTGTCATGTTTTATTTTATGTTAGTGGAGACTATTTCCTGTCGTTTTGTTGCAGTTTCTTCCTCTTTATTTCATCAGAAATTTGGTAATAAAATCCTCACTCACTCACTCACTCAGTCCCATGTCCCAAAGGACGTAGGGGGGACATGAGAGAAGACGCAACAGAGATCTTTTTCCATGCTTCACGATCCTATTTATGATTTTTTAGGCATAGTTTCTTTCTCTTTTAAAAAAAATCATCGTCGTTTCATGGCAGCTTTTAAAGGCCAAGGGACTATCCAATATTCTTGTGAAAGCGATTGACACTTCTAAATTCTGACAAGTGTCTTGCTGTAAGGTACCACAGCGGGTGAAGCTTCAATCACCGCCAGGACCTCTGATGAAGGCTCATCCAGGAGCCGTAACTCCAGTCAGGTCAGGCCAAAGGCATGGCTCTTACACAAAAATGCCTTAAAATGCTGTCATTGAAAGATTTTATTTACTACTAGAGGTTTAATGGCTTGCCCAAGACAGAAAAGGCTGGAGGAATTTTGTTGGCGCCTTGTGTCCCGGCACATGGGATGAAGAGGATTAAGTAAGTAAGTAAGTAAGTAAGTAAGAGGTTTAAAAATATCTGTCTAAAAACTTGAATCTTAACAAAATCATTTTCAAAATGATGGAGAAGTTGTAAGGGGTTTTCTGCACTTGTTTTTCCACCATAGCTATTTCTGCATTAATAAATTCTGTAATAAGGTATTATCGTTGATAGTAATCTTTGTATTTGTACTTCGATTTTTCATTTCTGCAGTGGTTGTTTTTATTTTATTTTGGTTGAGGTTATTTGATTTTGTTGTACATCATTTTCTTCTTCATTGTTTCACTTCATTGCAGTCCTTGTTTTTTATTTATTTTTATATTTATTTATTTATTTATTTATTAGTCCTCCTTGTTTTGTATCATTTTGTACAACTTTTTTTTGGGGGGGAGAGGGGGGTTACATTTCATTTTATGGATCTGTTTCATAGATGTTGCAAACAATAATTATTATCTCTATATGTCCGTTTCGTATTTTTTGTATGTTGTTGTTGTTTCTTGTTGTTGTTGCTCTTCTTCCTTTTCGCAATTCTTCTACTTCTTCGCAATTCTTCTCCGCAATTCTTCTACTTCGCAATTCCTTTTCTTCTTCGCAATTCTTCTTTGCTATTCTTCTTCTTCCTTTTCGCAATTCTTCTACTTCTTCGCAAATCTTCTCCGCAATTCTTCTTCTTCGTAATTCCTTTTCTTCTTCGCTAATTCTTCTTTGCTATTCTTCTTCTTCCTCTTCGCAATTCTTCTTCTTTCTCTTCGCAATTCTTCTTCTTCCTCTTCGCAATTCTTATTCTTCTTCGCAATGCTTCTTCTTCCTCTTCGCAATTCTTCTTCTTTCTCTTCGCAATTTTTCTTCTTCCTCATCGCAATTCTTCTTCTTCCTCTTCGCAATTCTTCTTCCTCTTCGCAATTCTTTTTCTTCTTCTTCGCAATTCTTCTCCGCAATTCTTCTTCTTCTTCTTCTTCGCAATTCTTCTTCACATTCTTCCATGCCTTCTTTGCATATTCTCTCTCTCTCTCTCTCTCTCTCTCTCTCTCCTCTCTCTCTCTCTCTCTCTCTCTCTCTCTCTCTCTCTCTCTCACTCTCTCACTCTCTCATCTCTCTCTCTCTCTCTCTCTCTCTCTCTCTCTCTCTTGGATTTTTTTTTATTCCATGACGTTAAATGCATCATGTAATTTTTTTCTTGTATTTCTTTGTATTTACAAAAGAAAGTCGTGTGTACCACCACCCCCCTTTCCCCTTGTCACTAGGCCACAGTGGGCAAGGACAATAAATTGGTCAAGGCGTCAAAACGTCTCTCTGTCTCTGTCTCTGTCTCTCTCTCTCTCTCTCTCTCTCTCTCTCTCTCTCTCTCTCTCTCTCTGAATTGTGTTTGATACATATGTATTTTTATGTATTTGTGCATTGTCTTCATTATTTCTTTCACTGAAAGTGAGCTTGGTATTGTGTATGTTATCCGGTTTTTGCCCACTCTGTGGCATTGTCAATTTCTCCTACGCCAACTATGTATTATGGCCCTAAGGCCGAGATACATTAAATTTCTGAGTTCTGAGTTCTGAGTTCTCTCTCTCTCTCTCTCTCTCTCTCTTCCAAATCACCCCACCCCTACTTCTCTTGCAGCAAGAAGGAAGAAGAAGAAGCCAGCTTCCCCCAACCCCCCAACCCCCCCCCCCCCCCCCCCCCCCCCCCATCCTACCTACTCATTACAAAAAAACGTCATAATCATCACTGTTCTCGGCAGCCAGTCGTGTTAATGAGGGCCTGGCATATCTACAACCTTTGCTCGCAACAAAACATCACTACCACTATCCTTGTGTCTACCTTAAGCGAAGTCGAAGACGATAATGAAGAGGAAGACAATGATAATGATTATGCCCCCCTCCTCCCCTCCCCCCTCGCAAGACAATCGATGCAGCCACACCCAAACAGGCTACGGCAGCAGCAGCAGCAGCAGCAGCAGCAGCAGCAGCAGCAGCAACACAGCTGAGTTCTGGCATCAATATCTCTTTCGAATTCTCAGCAGCAATAGACTTGCGAGAGTATTTCTACCTAGTACTTTTTCCGTAACGTTTGTAAAGAATGTGGTGTGAGTGAAGCACTTTGTGTGAAAAATGATGATATTTTGTACCAGTTGTATTAGTTGATAGAATAATAGTTGTTGTTGGGTTTTTTTTCTTCTTGTGGTTAATAGCTATCATTTTAGAGGGTAATTTTCTCTGTCTCTCTCTGTCTCTGACTCTGTCTCTCTCTGTCTGTCTCTGTCTCTGTCTCTGTCTCTCTCTCTCTCTCTCTCTCTCTCTCTCTCTCCTCTCTCTCTCTCTCTCTCTCTCTCTCTCTCTCTCTCTCTTTCTTTTAGAGTGATGCATTCGTGATCTGCTGACCCGGGTTCGAATCTCGTTCAAGAGGATTTTTCCTCTGGAGTTCACATCAGTGCAGACTCCACTCCCCCCGAAAGTCTTTCGGATCCGACTATAAACCGAGGCCCCGTGTGCGAACGCACGCAGAACATCTTGCGTACACGTTAAAACCCGTTCCGCTTTTAGGAAGAGTAGGTCATCATGTGCCGGAGGGAACGGGTGACAAAATTTACAAAACCACATGTACAGGGGGACTGAATGAAATAAAGAACATGAATGCTTATTCAATTATCCTCGAAATAAAAAAAAAATCTCTCTCATTCTCATTCTTCCTTCCTTCTTTCCTTCCTTCCTTCCTTCCTTCCTTTATTCGTTCCTTCCTTCCCTCCCTCCCCCCTCCCTCCTCCTCTCTCTCTCTCTCTCTCTCTCTCTCTCTCTCTCTCTCTCTCTCTCTCTCTCTCTCTCTCTCTCTCTCTCCTCCCTCCAGTGCTGAAGTGAAGATGATAGCATATTTTGAAAAAAATGGGCATCTTTTTATATCTCTGTAAGAAGGTCCCTTTAACGTAGATATGTATAGAGGAAAAATTGGTAGTTTACGTAGGTACTGGTATAGGGTGTGTGGGTGTGTTTATTTTTTTTGTATTTCATATTTTATCTGGTTCTTTTATACTTTTTTCTCTCTCTCTCTCTCTCTCTCTCTCTCTCTCTCTCTCTCTCTCTCTCTCTCTCTCTCTCTCTCTCTCTCTCTCTCTCTCTCTCTCTCTCTCTCTCTCGAGTGCATGGGTGCGTGCATGGATATGTGTGTGTGTGTGTGAGAGAGAGAGAGAGAGTGAGTGTGTGCGTGAGAGAGATAGTGAGTGAGTGTATGTGTTTGTGTGTGTAGGTGTGTGTCGTGCATGGGTTCGTGCGTGCGTGAATACACATATGTATGTGTGTGTTATTTTGTGTGTATGTATTTATCTGTGTGTGCGCATACATGTGTGTGCCTGCCTCCTGCCTGCCTGCCATGCGTGCGCGCGTGCGCGATGTGTGTGTGTGTGTGTGTGTTTGTGCATGCGTGCGTGTGCGCCTGCGTACGTGCGTGCGCATGTTTTTGCGCACCAGCAGTCAAAACAGTTTATGACTGCAATAGGGAAAGAAAAATCGTTACGCAAACTGAATCACCCCGGATGAAGAATGATGTAAAATGATTAGGCGTAGCCTACTTGTTTGGGAACGGGATAGCTCAGTGGTCAGAGCACTCGCTTTCCCCCAAGCTAAGGTTAAGCAGCATCGAGCGTGGTTACCAAGTGGATGGGTGACCGTTTGCGCGTGCCTTGGTTTCAATACAGTCCCCCAGTTCACCCAGCTGTAAAATGGACACCCGCCCTCTTTAGGGTCAAGGAAGGTAAAGCAGCGAGGGAGAGGAGATGGGCGCCGCCCTCAATATGCTGGCACCTAGAGAAGCTGAGGTCTGTGATGCCTTGCTCCTCTACGACCTTATAGGTTATGGGACACCTTTACCTTTTTACTTATATGGATACACACTGCAGCCAAGTGGTTATAACCGTTCGACTTCAATCCCATGGGTCCACGGATTTGTGGATTCGAACCTCGACAACATCTGGTGCCTTAATTCCTTTCGTGTATGTATATATATATATATATATATTATATATATATATTATATATATATATATATATATTATATATATATATATATATATATATAACAATAATGTCTGGAACTATATAGCGCTGAATCTTGTAAAGCAACAAATCAAAGCGCTCAGATGACTTTTCTTTTTATATCGAGGATAATGGAATAAGCACCCATGTGCTTTTTTTTTTACATCCAGTCCCCGTGTGTATGCGGTTTTGTAAATTTTGTCATCTGCTCCCACCGGCACACAATGGCCTACTTTTTCGAAAAGCGGAACAGGATTTAACGTGTACGCAAGATGTTCTGCGTGCGTTTGCACACGGGCCTCGGTTTATAGTCTCATCCAAAGGACTTTATAGGATGGGATAGGAAGGAGATATATATATATATATATTAAAAAAAAAATATATATATATATATATATTTATATATATCTACACATGCAGGAGATCAAACATGCACGTTAAAGATCCCGTAATTCATGGGAGAAAAATCCTCAGAAGACAGAGAATGGCTGCCTGTAGGTCCAGGTGTTTTAAAACAGACATACGCACGTATTTCTGTCATTTAGAACGTATTTATGGCATCACGGTGATTTTCTGGTGGGATTTATTATTTTATTTTATTCTATTTTATTCCTTGATTTCGAGGATGAGTGAATGAGAGCATATTCTGGATGACCTCGGGGTCTGTTTAGATGTGGAAGCCCTAACAACAACAACAGCAGCAACAAAAATATCAACAACAACAACAACAACAACAACAACAACAACAACTACTACTACTACTACTACTACTACTACTACTACTACTACTACTATACTACTACTACTACTACTACTACTACTACTACTAGTAGTACTGCCGCTGCTGCTGCTGCTGCTGCTACTACTACTACTACTGCTGCTGCTGCTGCTACTGCTACTACTGCTGCTGCTGCTGCTGCTACTACTACTACTGCTGCTGCTGCTGCTGCTGCTGCTGCTACTGCTACTACTACTACTACTACTACTACTACTACTAATACTACTACTACTACTACTACTACTACTACTATACTGTTGTTGTTACTGCTGCTGCTACTGCTGCTGCTGCTACTAGCTACTACTACTTCTACTACTACTATTGCTGGTGCTACTGCTACTACTACTTCTACTGCTGCTGCTGCTACTGCTACTACTACTGCTGCTGCTGCTGCTACTACTACTACTACTGCTGCTGCTGCTGCTACTACTACTACTACTACTACTACTACTACTGCTGCTGCTGCTACTACTACTACTACTGTTGTTGTTGCTGCTACTGCTGCTGCTGCTGCTACTACTACTACTACTACTGCTGCTGCTGCTACTACTACTACTACTACTGCTGCTGCTGCTACTACTACTACTACTGTTGTTGTTGCTGCTACTGCTGCTGCTGCTGCTACTGCTACTACTACTACTGTTGTTGCTGGTGCTGCTGGTGCTGCTGCTGCTGCTACTACTACTACTATTACTGCTGCTGCTGCTGCTACTACTACTACTTCTACTACTACTACTGCTGCTGCTGCTGCTGCTATTACTACTACAAACTACTACTACTACTACTACTACTACTACTACTACTACTACTACTACTACTACTATACTACTACTGCTGCTGCTGCTCCTATACTACTACTACTAACTACTACTACTACTATACTTCTGCTACTACTTCTGCTACTACTACTACTTCTACTACTACTATATACTACTACTACTACTACTACTACTACTACTACTACTACTACTACTACTACTCCTCCTACTACTACTACTACTACTATACTACTGCTGCTGCTGCTGCTGCTGCTATTACTACTACTACTTCTGCATTACTTACTACTCCTACTCTTCTGCTACTCCTACTACTCCTACTACTCTACTACTCCTACTACTACTACTACTACTACTACTATACTACTACTACTACTACTACTACCTACTACTACTACTACTACTGCTTCTGCTGCTGCTGTTGCTGCTCCTACTACTACTATACTACTACTACTACTACTACTACTACTACTACTACTACTACTACTACTACTACTACTACTACTACTACTACTACTACTACTTCTGCTACTCCTACTACTCCTACTACTCCTACTACTACTACTACTACTACTACTACTACTACTACTACTGCCGCTGCTGCTGCTGCTCCTACTACTTTCTCACGCAGAGGATATATGGAGGAAGTAGGACAACTGCTTAAAAATCAGATCTGATTTTTCCATAGCCAGCATCTTTCCCAAGATTCAAGCTGTTTAAAAAGTCCTTCAACGTCTTTAAGGGTATGGAAGATTAAAAAAAACAAACCAAACAAAGAACAAAACATTTAACAGGAGAATAAACCTAACAATAGTTGAGGTTAAAATGTTATCAGTGCCAACACAAACTGAAAAAACAAGTATTCAGTATGGAAAGAGCAGCTATAGTGAAATAATTAACACAGTGATTTTTAAAAATGCAAGGCATTTAAAACAAAATTACATCCACTATTCACAAAAGTACAATTCGTAACACATCACAACCCTTACCTGATCATCCTTCCCACTCCCCACCCCCACCCCCCCCCCCCCCCCCCCCGCCCCGTCCACTCCCCCCCCCCCCTCCACACACACACACACACAGACTTCTCTCTTCTTTTCTGCAAAGAGTACACAATAGCGACAACGTCCTAGTTCGCACGGACGCACACACAAACAAACCACACACACACACACACACAAATACACACACAGACACAGACACACTCACACCCACACACACACACACACACACAAAAACACACACACACACACACACACACACACACACACACACACAAATACACACACAGACACAGACACACACACACCACACACACCACACACACACACACACACACACACACACACACGCACACGCACACACAGACACACACACACACCCTGGAGAGAAAAAAAAGAATAAAATAAATGAAAATACACACACACACACACACACACACACACACACACACACACACACACACACACACACACACACACACACACACACACACACACACACTCCCTTTAAAAAAAAAAAATGTACGGTAAAATAGTTTAACGTCAGTCGTTTAATCCATTAAGCACTAAATGATTCCCACATGGTCCATTCAACTTGTTTTGCCTAACAGATTAAAAATGTCACAAACATTGCTCTCTAATGTGAATTCGTTCGATTAGAGCATTAAACAGAATGTCTGAATGGTTGTGGTACATTGTTTTGGTTTTTAGGTCTACTGCGTGTGCGTGTGCGTGTGTGTGTGTGTGTTGTGAGGTCTATTTATTTTATTTTATTTATTGTTTTATTTATTCTTTTTTATCGAGGATCATGGAATAAGCACTCATGTGCTTTTTACATCTAGTCCCCGTGTGCATGCGGTTTTGTAAATTTTATCATCTCTTTCCACCGGCACACAATGGCCTACTCTTCGAAAAGCGGAACAGGATTTAACGTGTGCGCAAGATGTTCTGCATGTGTTCGAACACGGGGACTCGGTTTACAGTCTCATCCGAAGGACATTGTGTGTGTGTGGGGGTGTGTGTGTGTGTGTGTATTGTGAGGTCTACATTTTGTGTGTGTGTGTGTGGTGTGTGTGTGTGTGTGTTTGTGTGTGTGTGTGTGTGGTGTGTGAACTGAATGTTGTCAGTTAACCAAATTTTAAGTTCTGAATGGTGGGGGCCCATAGTGTTTTCGTTTTTAGGTGAACAGTGTGTGTGTGTGTGTGTGTGTCAAAGTCAAACTTTATCAAAGTCAAACTTTTATTTTCAGATGGTACATTGAATAAGCAGTGCATTTGCTTTTTTTCATCAAGCCATCTATCTAAAGAAAGAAAAAAAGCGAGAGAAAAAAAAAAGATAATGTATATGCAGACATAGAATAAAAAACCTAATCTATGGTAAACTATACAAATCAAACAACAAAAAACAAATAACATATGCATATGTGGAATTAAAACAAAACAAAAAACCCAGAAAAATATTAGACCATACAATTCAAATAATTCAAAAATCTTGAAAAAATATCCGTCATAACACAAACAAACAAGCAACAAAGAAAAACCAAACCAAAACAAACAAAGAAGACAAAACAGAATAAAAAATAAAAAAACCACACCAACTGCTTCCCTCCCCCCCCCCTCCTCACACACATATACACACAAACTTTCAACCATACAAACAACTGAATAAAACAACAAAAAAGATGAATCAACAAGAACAACCACAACAAGAAAATTAAACAATCAAACAAACACAAATATACATACACAACAACAACAGCGACAATAACTAACATAGGACAAGAATAACAGCCAGGGACAAATGAAGAACTAGAACTAACAAAAGACGAGAAAAAGAGTCCAAAATATCCCCTCCCCCTCCCCAAGAAAACCACCCTAAACCCAAAACAAACAAAAGGCAAAATAAACCAGAAGCCCACCCCCACCACTACCAACAATAGCAACAACAACAACCAAATGGATATAAACAGTGTGTGTGTGTGTGTGTGTGTGTGTGTGTGTGTGTGTGTGTGTGTGTGTGTGTGTGTGTGTGTGTGTGTGGTGTATTGTTGTTGTTGTTATCTTCGATTATACGTCTGCTCACTCTTAGTGGTACTAGACGAAGAAGAAAAAAGAAAACGGGGAGGGGTCATATTAAGAACAACAACAACAACGTTTAACAAAAATAACCAAACACTGCAATCAGAATAATAAAACATGAAAACAAGCCGTAAATGTTCATGAAACAGATTTGTGTGTGTGTGTGTGTGTGTGTGTGTGTGTGTGTGTGTGTGGGTGTGTGTGTGTGTGTATGTGTGTGCGCGCGCACGCGCGCGCGACTGTGTGTAATTCTTTTTATTTTTCATTTTATTCTTTTATTTCGGTAATAATGGAATGACCACTTATGTGCTTTAAAAAAAAAAAACAATGTACATCCACTTCCCGTGAATATGCAATGTTTCAAATTTTCTCACCTGTTCTCATCGGCACATATTGGCCTACTCTTCCCAAAGGCGGCACAGGAACAGATGTGTGTGTGTGCGTGCGTGTGTGTTTTATGTGTGTGTGTATTTAAGAGAGACAGAGACAGAGAGTATGTATGTATGTGTGTGTGAGAGAGAGACAGACAGACAGACAGAGAGTATGTATGTATTTATGAGAAAGAGAGAACATTTTTTTTTTTATTCAATATTTTATTTCGAGGATAATGGAATAAACATTCATGTGCTTTTATATCTAGTCCCCGTGTGTATGCGGTTTCGTAAATTTTGTCATCCGTTCCCACCGGCACACAATGGTCTAAAGTGGGAGAGAGAGGATGTGTGTGTGTGTGTGTGTGTGTGTGTGTGTGTGAGTGTGCGTTTGTGTTTGTATGTGTATGCGCGCGCGTGCATGTGTATATGCATATATGTGTGTGTGCACGCGCGCGCGCGCGCACGCGCACGTCCACGCGTATGTGCTTGTACATAATTATATGTTTGTACCTCGTATCATTTTTTTCCATGCCCCTCACCTTCCTACCATCAATCTAGATTTCTTCTCCCCACCACACACTGGTACCCCACTAAAGACATTTTTATGCGGTTTATTAGTTGTAAGGGGACGGGATAGCTCAATGGCCAGAGCACTCGCTTTCCCCCCAACCAAAGTTAAGCAGCGTCGAGCGTGGTTACCACTTGGATGGGTGACCGTTTACGCGCCTTGGCTTCAGTACAGTTCCTCCAGTTCACCCAGCTGTAAATGGGTAGCTGCCCTCTTTAGGGTCAGGGAAGGTAAAGCAGCGAGGGAGAGGAGATGGGCGCCGCCCTCTTTATCCTGGCCCCTAGAGAAGTGAGGTCTCTGACGCCTCGCTCCCCTACGACCTTATAGGACACATTTACTTTTTCATTAGTCGTAGATTCACTCACTCATTCACGATCAAGGTCGATTTTGTGTTGTTTTGAATTTTGGGTTTTGGGGGGTTTTCGGGATTTTTTGTTGATTTTCTGTTTGCTTGAGAGGTTTTTGTGGGGTGGGGTGGGGTAGAGGGTGAGGGTACATTTTTTTCTTTAATTTTTTTAGGTTGGATTTGTGGGGGTGGATGTAAGGGGGGGGGGAGGAGGGGGATTTGTTGTGTAGCATCATGTCAATAGTGCCAACATGACTGGAAAAGAATGAACGGGCTGATTATCTATACCCCGGGTGGATTTACCTACCCTGCAATTACCCAGTGTGGCGCGTTTGTTTGGGTGTGGCCTGCGGAGACGCTTAGAGGTGTTTTGTGTGAGTGTGTGTGTGTGTTGTGTGTGTGTGTGTGTGTGTAGTTTTGTGTGTGTGTGTGTAGGGTGTGTGTGTGTGTGTGTAGTGTATGTGTGTGTAGGGTTGTGTGTGTTGTGTGTGTGCGTGTGTGTGTGTGTAGGGTGTGTGTGTGTGTGTAGGGTGGTGTGTGGTGTGTAGTGTATGTGTGGTAGGGTGTGTTGTGTGTGTGTGTGTGTGTGTGTGTGTGTGTGTGTGTGTGTGTGTGGTTGTTTTGTTTTTATTTTGTGTTTGGTTTTTTACTTTGGTTTGGAACATTTCTTTGAACAAGTTGAACTGTTGAACAAAGTGATCAGACTTTTGTTTTGATTCACAGGACGCTTTAGCCTGAAAAATTGAGTACATCATCGTGTGAGTGTGTGTGTGTATGTGTATGTGTTGTGTGTGGGGGGGGGGGGGGGGGGGGGAGGGGGGGGGGGAGGAGTATGTGTGTGTAGGGTGTGTGTATGTGTTGTGTGTAGGTTTGTTGTGGTGTATATGTGTGTGTATGTGTGTGCAAGTGTGTGTTTGTTGTCCTGATTTTTTTGTTATTTTGTTTGCTTTGTTTTGGTAAATTCGTTTGAACTAGTTGAACTGTCTAACAAATCGACCACACTGCTCTCTTGGGCTCAAACATGATTTCAACATGTGTAGTGTGTATGTGCACATGTGTGTGAGTGTGTGTGTGAATGTGTGTGTATGTGTGCGGTATGTGTGAGTGTGTGCGTAGATGTGTGCATGTGTGTGTGAGTGTGTTGCCCTGGTTGGTTTTTTTTTCGTTTTTTGTTTTTTGCTTTGGTTTTGGAAAATTCCTTTGCACTAACTGAACTATCTAATAAATCTATCACACCTTTGACTCGGTTCACACACGCTTTAATCTGGCAAATTGTACACGTCATCATTTTTAGTATTTTTTAAATTTTATTTTATTCTTTTATATCGAGGATAACGGAATAAGCACTTATGTGCTTTTTTACATCCAGTCCTCGTGTGTATGCGGTTTTGTAAATTCTGTCATCTGTTCCCACCGGCACACAATGGCCTACTCTTCCGAAAAGCGGAACAGGATTTAACGTGTGCGCAAGTTGTTCTGCGTGCGTTCGCACACGGGGCCTCGGTTTATAGTGTCATTCGAAGGACTTTCGGGGAGAGTGGAGTCTGCACTGATGTTAACTCCAGGGGAAAATATCCCCTTGAACGGGAATCGAACCCGGGTCGTCAGATTGCGAGCGCAATGTTCTAACCACTAGACTATCCCGTCCCCCCCAATCATCCCCCCGTCATCGTGTGTGTGTGCGTGTTTGTGCGTGCGTGCGTCCGCGCGCGTGTGCGTGCGTGCGTGCGTGTGTGCGTGCGTACATCATATTCAGTAACGTATAAAAATGAATACTCACTGCACCAACCTCCCCCGTGGGGATGCCGGGGGCCTGTCAGTATAAATAGCATTTTCTGAAGAAATCGTGTCGCTACTGTTGTTGTTGTTGTTGTTGTTGTTGATGAAGAAATATTGCTGTTGTTGATAATGATGGTGATGAGGAGGAGGAGGAGGAGCAAGAGGAGGAGGAAGAGGATGGTGAGGAGGGGGAGGAGGAGGATGGTGATGATGAGGATGAGGGTGATGGCGATGATGATGGCTATGATGATGGCTATGATGATGAGATAAGGAGGATGAGGATGGTGATGGTGATGATGATGGTGATGGCGATGATGATGGCTTTGATGATGATGATGATGAGGAGGAGGATGGTGGTGATGATGATGATGAGGATGAGGAGGAGGCGGCTAGTGGTGATGATGAGGAGGAGGAGAAGGAGGAGGATGGTGGTGGTGATGATGAGGAAGATTCTGTGCCAGGAATTCCCTCTTTTCTATCCCTCCCTATGTTTCTGCCTTGTTCCTTTTCTTCATGTCACCTCTTTCTTGTCTATTTTCTTCCTTCTTGGTCCATTCTTCTGCCTCCCCCCCCAAAAAAAACCAACAACAACAAAACAACAACAACAACACTTAAAAGATAACAATTCTCTCCCAAACCAAAGTCGGATGCGCTGGGCCTGACTTGTTAGAACATAAAATTATTTGGAGGGGGTAAAAGCCCCCCAAAAGTGTTCGTGAATAACATAAATCTACATAAATTTAACTCGAAAAACGACCTTAAAACAAATCAAACTGTATCCCATTAAACTGAATCGAACTTTCATGTAAATATGGTTTATGGCGTGCGCGTTTTTCGCGTTTAACAAAAAAGCCCAACCAAACAAAGTGAAAATTTAGTTTTTGTGTTGAAGTATGATATGCCGCAGAGGACCGTGGGAAGTGGAGGAAGCTGGTTGCAAAATCTTCAGTGGTGCCCCCACGGTCCACGGGACTACGGGATAGGTGAAGGTGAAGTGATAATGAATATGAGGTAGTGCGCGTTGACTTCATATTTTCTGAAGAAATCGTGTCGCTATTGTTGTTGTTGTTGTTGTTGTTGTTGAAGTTGTTAATGCTGTTGTTGTATTCTTGTTGATGGAGTTGTGTTTGTTATTCTTGTTGCTGTCAATAATGGTGATTATGATGGTGATGATGACTACGACGACGATGATGATATTGTTGTTGTTTTTGCTGTCATTGTTGCTGGTTGCTGATGTTATTATTATTGTTTTGATGATGATCTTGTTGTTGTTGTTGTTTTTGTTTTTGTTTTTGTTTAATGTCCATTCACTACTTGGTGATAAGGAGATTGTTGTTGTTGTGTTGTTGTTGTTGTTGTTGTTGTTGTTGTTTTCTTCTTCTTCTTCTTCTTCTTCTTCTTCTTCTTCTTCTTCTTCTTCTTTCTTCTTCTTCTTCTTCTTCTTCTTCTTCGCAATTCTTTTTCGCAGTTCTTCGCAATTCTTCTTCTTCTCCTCCGCCTCCTCCCCCTCCTCCTCCTATTCTTCTTCTTATCTTCTCCTTCTCCTTCTTCTTGTCTTTCTCATTTGTTATTATCTATTATTGCTTTTGTTATTGTTGTTGCTGTTGTTGCTGCTGCTGCTGTTATCTGTTGCTACTATTGTCATCGTCGTTGTTGTTGCTAGTTGTTGGTATAATGGTGATGTTGTAGTTATTGAATGCTTGGTTGACACATGGAGTTTGAATGATAACAGCTGTCATCACTTGTACTGTACTGTACTGTACTGTACTATACTGTACTGCACTGTACTGTACTGTTCTGTTCTGTTCTGTACATAGCTTAACATGTCTCTGGCAACTTGAGCGATAAATCACTGCCTTCTTTGACAGCGATCAATGGGTGTGTGTGTGTGTGTGTGTGTGTGTGTGTGTGTGTGTGTGGGGTGTGTGTGTGTGTGTGTGTTACTGTGTATGTGGGGGTCGGGAGTGAGGGGTGTTTGTGTGTGTGTGTGTGTGTATGTGTGTGTTGTGGTTGTGTGTATGTGTGTGTTTTACTGTGTATGTGGGGGTGGGGGGTGTTGAGTAAGTGTTGTGTGTTAGTGTGTGTGTGTGTGTGTGGTGTGTGTGTGTTAGTATGTGTGTGTGTGTGTACTGGGGGTGGGGGGTGGGGGTGGAGGTGGGGGTGAGTGTGTGTGTGTTAGTGTGTGTGTTAGTGTGTGTGTGTGTGGTGTTACTGTGTGTGAGGGGGGATGAGTGTGTGTGTGTGTTAGTGTGTGTGTGTGTGTTACTGGGGGTGGAGGTGGGGTAGGGGGGGGGGTGAGTGTTGTGTGTTAGTGTGTGTGTGTGTGTGTGTGTGTGTGTGTTAGTGTGTGTGTGTGTGTTAGTGTGTGTGTGTGTTAGTGTGTGTGTGTGTGTGTTAGTGTGTGTGAGGGGGGATGAGTGTGTGTGTGTGTTATGTGTGTGTGTGTGTGTTATGGGGGTGGAGGTGGGGTAGGGGGGGGGTGAGTGTTGTGTGTTAGTGTGTGTGTGTGTGTGTGTTAGTGTGTGTGTGTGTGTTGTGTGTGTGTGTGTGTGTTAGTGTGTGTGGTGTGTTAGTGTGTGTGTGTGTGTGTTAGTGTGTGTGAGGGGGTGATGGTGTGTGTGTGTTAGTGTGTGTGTGTGTGTTACTGGGGGTGGAGGTGGGGTAGGGGGGGGAGTGAGTTGTGTGTGTTAGTGTGTGTGTGTGTGTGTTTGTGTGTGTGTGTGTGTTAGTGTGTGTGTGTGTGTTAGTGTGTGTGTGTGTGTGTTAGTGTGTGTGAGGGGGGATGAGTGTGTGTGTGTGTTAGTGTGTGTGTGTGTGTTAGTGTGTGTGTGTGTGTGTGTTTAGTGTGTGTGTGTGTTAGTGTGTGTGTGTGTGTTAGTGTGTGTGTGTGTGTGTTAGTGTGTGTGAGGGGGGATGAGTGTGTGTGTGTGTTAGTGTGTGTGTGTGTGTGTTTGTGTGTGTGAGGGGGGGATGATGTGTGTGTGTGTGTTAGTGTGTGTGTGTGTGTGTTAGTGTGTGTGAGGGGGGATGAGTGTGTGTGTGTGTGTAGTGTGTGATGTGTGTGTGTTACTGGGGGTGGAGGTGGGGGTGGGGGGGGGTGGGGTTGAGTGTTAGTGTGTTGTGTGTGTGTGTTAGTGTGTGTGTGTGTGTTAGTGTGCGTGGTGTTACTGGGGGTGGGGATGGGGTGGGGGGTGAGTGTGTGTGTTACTGTGTGTGGGGGTGTTGTGTGCTAGTGTGTGTGTATATATGATTTTGTATGTGTTGTGAGAGTATGTGTGTGTGAATGTATGTGTGTGTGGTGTTGTGGTTTGTGTGTGAGTGTGTGTGTGTGTGGAGAGAGAGATGATGATGATGATGATGTGTGTGTATGAGAGAGAGACAGGGACAGAGATAGAAAGACAGAGACAGAGAGAGACAGACAGACGGACAGACAGAGACACAAAGAGACAGAAAGACAGAGACAGCGAGACAGACAGACAGAGAGACAAATAAATAAAAAAACAGACAGACAAACAGACAGACAGAGAGTCAGACACAGACAGAGACAGATACAAAGACAAACAGAGACAAATACAGACAAACAGACAAAGCCAGAGACATAAGTAAAGTCAGGAACACACAGAGAGAGAGACAGACAGAGAGAGAGAGAGAGAGCGAGAGCGAAAGCGAGAGAGAGAGGGGGGGGGGGGGGGGGGGGGGAGAGAATGACAAACACAGATAGGGAGACGACTGAGAGACTAACCCAACCAAAAACCTACTAAAAACGTAAACAAAACAAAGACTCACACAGTAACACACACTATACCACGCTTTCCGTATCGACAAACCGGTAAACAGGCTGTAAAACAATCTGGCACAATAGGAGGCTGAAGGTATCGACCCAGAAACAGCCTCCCTTCCTCCCAGCTAGCTACTGACGATATCAAGTGCTTCTGATAACTTCTTTTGGTGCTACACAGCAGGGAAGCTGCTTCCGGGTCAGCAGCATCTTCTGCCAGAGTCCCCAGACAATTCCAGACCTTCAATCCTGATAAATGATGGAATACCGCGCGCAGGGAAGCAAGCGAAAGAAGTTTGAGAGAGAGTGATTGTGAGAAGTTGAGACTGTTTCTTTTTTTTATTAGAAAGGGTTTGTATGGAAAATGATTTGAGATTGTGACTTCTTAAGGAGTGTTTGTGAGAATTTGAGACTGTTTTTTTCTGAAAAAGTTTTTTTATGGAAAATGATTTGAGATTGTGATTCTTAGAGAGAGTGTTTGTAAGAATTTGAGACTGTTTTTCCTGAAAAAGGGTTTTTATGGAAAATGTTTTGAGATTGTGACTTCTTAAGGAGTGTCTGTAAGAATTTGAGACTGGGTTTTTTTCTGAAAAAGTTTTTTTTATGGAAAATGATTTGAGATTGTGGTTCTTAGAGAGTGTTTGTAAGAATTTCAGACTGTTTATCTGTGAGAAAGGGTTTCTTTTTTATAGAAAATATTTTGAGATTGTGTTTGTTAGGGAGTGTTTGTAAGAATTTGAGACTGTGTTTTTGTTCCGAAAAGGGGTTTTCATGGAAAATGATTTTTGAGATTGTGTTTTTATGAATTCGAGACTGTGTTAGGTTGTGATTCTATGGATTTGAGACTGTGTTTTGCAAGTGAGTCTTACGAAGGAGAGTGAGATATTTAAAAAAGTTTAATAAGTTTAACGCAGAGAAGCAAGCAAAAGAGTTTCAGAGTGTTTTTTCCAAGAATTTGCAAATAAGCAAGCGACAAAGTTTAAGATTGTGGTTCTAAGAATTTCAGATTATGTTTCTTAATGTTTTACGTTCGGGAAGCAAGCCAAAAAAGAATTGAAAAATGTTTTCCCAAGAATTTTTCAATATTTTAGCTTTACGCCAGGAAACAAGCGAAGAAATTTGAATAATTTTTTCCCCAAAGATTTGAGACTGTTTTCCAATACTTATACACACATAAGCAAGTGAAAGAATTGACGACTTATTTAGATAGGTTGGTTTTTCAAGGATCTGAGACGTGTTTTCGAATAGCTTTACACAGAGAAGCAAGTGAAATGATTCAAGACTTTCCAAGAGGTTGAGACTGGGATTCCAAATGGTTTTTCTCAAGGGAGAAGGGGGGAAATGTTTGAGACAGATTTCAAGACTTCCAGACTGTGTTTCCAAATGGTTTTGCCACGGTTGAATCGTTTTGGGAGTCTTGCAGGTATGGTTATGTTTGAAATTGTGTGTGGGGGGGAGGGGGGGGTTGTGTATATGTGAGTTTATGTGTGTGTATTTGTGTGTGTTGTGTGTGTGTGTGTGTGTGTGTGTGCAGGGGGGGGGGTGTTTGTGTATGTGTGTGTGTGCTTATGTGCATGTATGTGTGATTATTTGTGTGTGTATGTGAGGGGGTTTATGTTGGCGTTAGCGTGAGTGTGTGTTGTGTGCGAGTGTGTGTATGTGTGTGAGATAAGTTTGTGTGTGTGTGGGGGTGGGTGGGTGGAGCGGTGTATGTGTGTATATATGTATGTGTGAGATGTGTGTGTATGTGTGTGAAAGAGAGATGAGAGAAGAGCGAGAGAGAGAGAGAGAGGGGAGAGAGAGTTTAGAGAGAGAGGGGAGATACAGACAGACAATTAGACAAACAGACAGACAGATTGTGTGTGCATGCGTGCGTGTATCCGTGCGTGTGCACGTGCATATGCTCTGTGTGTGTTTGTGTGTGGGTGTATCTGTGTGACCGTGTGTCTGTATGTTAGAGAGAGAGAGCGACAGACAGACAGACCGACAGACAGACCGACCGACCGACAGACAGACAGACAGGTAAGCAGACAGAGAAACAGAACCAAACGCATGAGATAGAGGGACAGAGATGTTGACGATGAGCAGCAGCAGCAGCAGCCGCAGCAGGAGGAGGATGCAGTTCTTGTTGTTGTTGTTGTGGATTATGATATTGATGGTGAGGAGGAGGAGAAGGGGGAGGAGGAGCAGGATGAGGATGAGGATGCTGAGGGTGATGGCGATGATGATGGCTATGATTTTGATGATGATGAGATGAGGAGGAGGAGGATGGTGGTGATGATGATGATGAGGAGGAGGAGGATGGTGGTGATAAGGAGGAGGAGAAGGATGATGATGATGATGATGATGATGATTATGATGATGTTGATTTTTATTTCTAAGTGTAACAGAGAGGTATTGACTTCAGTAAAACATTTTTTTTTTATCAGACTACTACGCTGAACTGGAATTATCACCTCGACTGCTCCATGGTAGCTTTTTCATATTGTGTTCATATGGGTCTTATGGCCTGCAGAAACTGAATAAATGTGATTGTTTGATTGATTGGAATGGTAAATAATGACGACACATTGTAGCTTTAAAAAAAAAAAAAATAATAAAAAGCAAGTTAAAACCCTTGAATCCTATTTAGAAAGAACATATTGAAAAAAGGACAACAAATGGCAAGCAAACAAGCAAGATCAAGTGCAAGAGAGAACTCGGAACTCGGAACTCGGAACTCGGAACTTGTTTAATGTACATCGGCCATTGGGCCACAATACAACAGGAAAAAGAACAGTATACTTTCACACCATACTCGTTTAGTTTTTGTACCCAAAAGCTAGTCATCAGAAGCGCAGCAAGCTAAACTCATCTCATTCATTCACCCCAAGCTAGATGTGACAATGTAATAAAACGTGTAAGAAAACAACAATGACTGACATTTTCAGTAACAACCCTGTGTATAACATATCAAAGTGAAACAGATTATCAATTATGTACATAAAAGGTAAATTTTAAATACGTATCTTCCTTTAGCTTGATCAACATACGTTTACAAACTGTTAACGTTAAAAGTCACTTTACAATTTACTAAGCATCTATTTGTAGTTGGTCAATGAACAAAACCAGAACAACTTGGTCATTTAAGGAATGAATAGGGAAAGTGTACCTAGTAGATAATCACATTTATTAGTCTCTGCCAATGATTTCATTCTTAAAAGGAAAGAGAGAGAGAGAGAGAGAGAGAGAGGAGAGTGAGAGAGAGAGAGAGAGAGAGAGAGAGAGACAGATAGACAGAGAGAGAGAGAGAGAGGAGAGAGATGAGGAGAGAGAGAGAGATGAGAGAGAGAGAGAGAGAGAGAGGAGATGAAGATGAGAGAGAGAGAGAGAGAGAACGTAAGCCAATCTTATTCTGTTACTTGACTCCAAGATGAAACCGAGAGCTAACAATTGCACAAACATTTAAACTAAGCCTTAAATTCTAGCTGAACTGTGTTGCGCATTGTCTTCTTCGCATGGCATAAAATATGTACTTTGATATCTGCAAAGAAAAAACGTGTATTATTAGCACAAAGAACATCAGACAACGGAAGATGAAGAATGTTATGAATGAATTTTACTCTAAGATCTGCATACATTGAACACATATATATCAAATGATATTCATCCTCACTTACATTCTTACAAAAAGGACACATTTTGTCTTGCAAATTAGGACTGTATCTGTGACGATTATTATTTAATGGTTAAGACACTTAATCTGGCTTGTGACAAAGCAACTTTAAAGCAATACACATCAATACTACAAATATAAGATTCCCTTTCAAACACAGTTTAAATGATCTGTAAATGGAGTATCTGTCATGATCGTTTGTAACACTTTGCCATTCCTGAATAAACAAATCTATCAGTCTTTGCCTGAAAACCTGCATAAATTTGTTATACATCCCCAACACCCTGCTGTAACCATACTATATTAAAGCCACATTCACATAATAACACTCTTATGTTAGAAACCCAGCATCTTTTTGCATTATTATCAAGCCTTAGTTGCATTTCGTATGCCTGACGAGGTAATCTGTGATGGTCCATCTGAAGTATTTTAAACCAGAATCGAAAAGCAGAAATTCTGGTATTGACATATAGAGGGTATCTTCCCATTTCTCCGTACACCATTTTGTTAGGAGTTTTGATGGGGAGCCCCAGAAAACGCTTGCATGCCATTAAATGAATTTTTTCTAAACAGTCTAATCGACTTAATCCCCAAACTTCAGAAGAATACAATAATATAGGCTGTATTTTGATATCAAATACTTTAAAGTATATTCTGACAGGTAATATCTTTGTTTTTCAAAACGCCTTTATTAAACTAATTAAGGCTTTCTTTCCTTTCATAATTTGATTTTCAATTCCAACTTTGATGCTTAGCTTCGTTGAAAAATTGAATCCCAAATAACAATACTTATTTACTACTTCTAATTTAACATTTTCGAAAAACCATTCTTCATCTCTGCCCAAAAACCCACCTTTCCTAAAACCATAATTTTAGTTTTATCTTTGTTTACTTTTAATTTCATTTTAGAACAGCATGCTTTGAGCACATTCAACTGGTTTTGAAGACCCCCTGGAGTAGATGATAACAAGACAACATCATCTGCAAAAAGAAGCACAAACAATTCCATGAGACCTGGCATTAGCTGAATGCCATGTTTACCTTTCGCAGACATATCATTTGCTAGCTGGTTAATAAACATTTGAAACAGAGTTGGACTTAGTACACAACCTTGGCGCACCCCTATTGGACAGTCAAAGAGCTGTGTATATTCAAAGTTGGATCTGACACATGAAACTAAAGCCTTGTACATTGCTTGTAGCGAACAAAAGAATCTTCCATTTACACCCTGGTTTCTAATGCACTGTAATATTTATCATGCCTTACTGAGTCAAATGCTTTCTTAAAATCGACAAAAGCAACATACAACTTCTTACCTCTCTGGGACAAGCACTTCTGCACAACAGAGTATAAACAAAAAATATGGTCAGTAGTAGAATAATGCTTACGAAATCCTGCTTGATTTTCGGATATCAAGCTGTTTTCTTCCAACCAAGAGTAGAGCCGATTATTTAATATTGTGCTGTAACATTTTGAAATTGTACTTAGTAAAGATACACCTCTATAATTATCTACATTATCTATGTTACCTTTTTTATGAATTGGAATGACAATGGCCTTTTCCCATTCCTTTGGATATATGCCTTTCTTAAATACTTCATTAAATAATTTATGTAAAAAAGGGATAATACTTTGGCTACCTGCCTTAAGCATTTCTGCAAGCACTCCATCCATTCCGCACGCTTTGCCACCCTTTAGTTTATTTACTGCAAGTGTTACTTCCTGCAAAGTTATTTCATCATTCAGTGCGTGTTGGTCTTCCTCAGAAAGATCAAAGTGATCTTGATCATCCCTCATTTAAATCATCACTATCTGTAGAAAACACATTTTTGAAATGATTGTACCATTCATTGAGAGATATATTGTTTTTATGCTTTATTCTTTCTTTCCCGCATCCCAATTCAGTTAACTGCTTCCAGAACTTTGTTGAATCTTTAATATTTGCACTAAGCATTTCAACCTTTTCCCTTCTAAAGCTTCTTTTTTTAATCTTAAGTAAGCCCTTGTATTCTTTCCTTGCAGTAATATATTCTAATCTATCTTCGTCACTTCTAGACTTTCTGAAACTCCTCAAAGATTTTCTACATTTCTGTTTGGCTTGCTGACATTCATTGTCAAACCATTCAGAAATATGTTTTTGCAAATTAGGGTATACCTTTCTTTCCATACAACTACTGGCTGATAATAAACATTTTTATAAAACATATCGAGTGCACTGTCTACATTATCATCTAAAATACTAGCTGCTAACTGAATCTTACTCTGGAAATTAGCACTATTTAGATTGTCTACATAAACCTGTTCTTTCTCTTTATCCCATATAAGTTTGTTAATGAATAAATTATCCCTTGTATTTTGATTTTTTCCAGTGTTGAGTGCTGTAGACCAGGTCAGTACAACTGGTAGATGATCCGATTCAGATGAATCTTCCACATCTAAGGACAGGCCACCAGACATCATATTATATAAATCATGTGACATGATAAAATAGTCAACCGTGCTGCATCCCGTGTTACATATGTAGGTGTAGCTACCATCAAATTCACATTCACACAAGCCATTTAGAATAATATCAAAAGAATTACAAAGTTCCAATAACTGATCTCCAAACATGTTTTTGTTTACATCATGTGATTCTCTGCTGAAGGGGGATTGATAATCTAATTCATCATCTAAACCCTCGTTTAAGTTACAACAAGCATTATTTCTGGATGCTGTTCTTGCATTAAGATCTCCACATAATAGCAAATGAAAGTCATATAATTCATACAAATGCAACAATGTTTGCTCTAATGTTTCCAAACCATATCCATTATCATTGTTTTTCCAAGCAACAGAGTCATGTGGTGGTATGTATGTACAAATCCAAAAGATATTCATATCGGTTCTGAAAAGTTGCTTATCAATATTCAGAATGATCATATTGTCTACATCAAAATCAACCCTAGTTACAAACTGTGCAAATGCCTTCTTTATCAAGACAATGACTCCCCCTGAATATCTACCCTGATAAGAAATTTTCTTTGCAACAGAGTTGAATATAACATAATCACTGAAAAGGTTAGATTCAAAATTAGTGCAACAAAAGTTTCAGTTAAACATATAAAGTCATGGGATTTTATGTATGTGACAAAATCTGTAATTTCTAGCTTAGGAAGCAATCCATTTACATTAAAGTTAAGGAACTTGACATCAGAATTATGAACACTATTTGCCAGAACAGTATTTACAGAAATCTTACTTGCTTTACGTCTGCTGTCATTTTTTCTCTCCTTTATTTTACTACTATTTACATTGGCCCGGCCGATTTCCTATTGTGGGGGATAACCCCGTTCAGTGCGTGTTCTAGTGCGTCCTCTATCCTGAGCCCCTTGTTTTTGCTCATTAGACTGCACACGTCTAAAGCTGTCTAGAATGCTGTTTTGACTGGCAGCCCTAGCCCTGGCAGTCTTTCTCTGTTGGCTCTGTTTTGGGGAGGCCACTCCGGATTGCCTGTGCTCTCCAAGGGTACCATCCAAAGTGGACGTATCTCTTGCCCCATTGGAGACTGACTCGGCCTGATGTGCTGTGTCAATTGCTATGATTGGTTTGCTCAGTGGCACCAGAATCCTGCTGGACTGTGTGTTTATCCCTTGCCTTTGCCACAGCAGTTTCCCTTGTTTCTCCCTGGTGCCTCCAGTGGCTCCCTTTCCTTTCCCTAGTGTGCCCTTTGTTCGCCCTCCATAACCCTTCTGTTTATGCTTTGTCCCCCCTTCTCTACCCTGTACCTTCCTTTGCTGACGTCCAGCTGCTGTCAAAGCATTACTGGCGCCTCCTGTGCCTTCCGTGGCTTCTACACTGAGCATGTTCTCAGCTTCACAGGTTTTATCACCCCTTGGCTTTTGCATGGAAGCATTCTGGTCTGTATCCTGTAGGGCTCCTGCCTCAGTGTTAGAGACAGGAGGTTTGTCGTCCAAGTCTTTTTCTTTGTCAGTACCGTCACTAATGTCCAGTTCACTGTCATCTCCATTGTAGCCTTCAGTCTGGGTGTTGTCGCTGTCTACTCTGTCTATAACATCATGCTTACCTGGGGCCTCTTTTAGCAAACTAGTGGTTTTATGTGCTTGCATGTGCATTGACCGTCTTTGTGACTGTTCCACAAGCAGTGTGTTTTGGATTCTAGATCCTCTGTCAGAGTCTGCTTCTGATGAGCAGTTCAGCTGGGACACCTGGCTGTACGTGAGTTGTCCTGGTACAACAGGTTTGTTTTGATGACCGTTTTTTTCCTGTGTAGAACTGGTCCTGTCTCCTGTTTTCCGGCGATGTTCAAGCTAAGTGCCTCTGTTTGAGTTCTGTCTTTTTTCCCTCACTGGTGAACCATCAGAATCACAAGGTCTCTCTGTCACATCCTCATCATTCACATTTCTGTCAAGGAATTGTTTCTTACCTTGGTCTTTATACCTGTAGAAATCCTGTGACCTTTGGTCTCCTCTGTTGTACCTGGATGAACGAGGCTGGCTGTTGTACCGTCCCCCTGACTTAGGCTGCCTTCTCTCCGCTTCTGCGCCTCTTCCTGCATGATCCCGATCCCCCTGACGATCCCCCTGACGATCCCCCTGATGATCCCACTGCTGGCCCCACCGACGTTCCCCCTGACGAAGCCCATGAAGACCTTGCTGATGATCCCGCTGAAGTTCCCACTGACGACCCCCCTGACGATCTTGCTGACGACTGCCCTGACGATCTTGCTGACGACCCCCCTGACAATCTTGCTGACGAATTTGCTGACGATCCCCCTGCCGCCCCTGTTGCTGAAGTCGTGGCCATTCTTCCACCTGCAGGACATGGCTGGCACCCCGTGGCTCCTGCTGCTGATAGTGGCGGTAGGAGTTGTAGCGTGACTGTGCTGGTCCTTTCTCCTTGACGTGGAGTCGCCCGTTTACAAAATAGGCCACTTTGCCCTGGTCTCTATGGAAATTCATCATTTCTTTCTGACGGGTGGTGAGATCAGAAGTCACTCTGATGTTATTTCTTCGCAGAGCCTCACGTAGTTCTTGGTTCCTGAGGATGCTGATTTTATCTCCCCACCGGCAGAATTGAACCAGTAGTGGGCGTGGCGTGTCGTCCTGGTGTCGGCTGCCTATTCTGTAAGCTCGTTCAATGTCTGACCTCTGCCAGACATCATCGGAGGAATGGTAGTTCAAGATGTCTACTATCAGTTCTTCGTTTGACATTCCAGTCTCCGTACCATTTTCATCAATGCCAAAGAATTTTAAATTGTTCTTCTTTGATTCAACTTCAGTGGCTTCTATCTTTTCTTCCACCCTGTCAATTCGCTCTGCCATTAACTCTCTTTCCTCTCGGAGATCTGTGATTTCTTCAGTATTTCTCTCAACGATGGCTTTTAGCTTGCTTATTTCGGCCGTAAGACGTCGAAAATGCACATCCTGCTCTTGAAATTTTTCTTCAAGTAATCTGGAGATATTTGAAGAGTGAAGCTGGAAACAGTTCATCAGCTGAGAAAATCTCCAGTCTACATGTAGAAACACACTGTTTTCTTCAGGTCCAGGGTTCAGTTCAATATCACTGCTGATCAACAGAACAACAGTGCACAAACAGAAAGCCAGTCTGCGCGACACCGAAGAAAATGTCAACATGAACACTGTGTTCACCCGGCTTGAAAACAGCCTGCTGGTTAGCATGATGAGAAAAAATGGCTACTTAGTATGCTTTGTTAGCAAGACAGGCACAACATTATATTTACAAATATCTGGAAAACTACACCATATTTAGTTTTGAATTTTATGGTCAGCTCCAAGTGCAAAGAGAGAGAGAGAGAGAGAGAAAAGAGAGAGAGAGAGAGAGACATATATACATACAGAGACAGAGAAACAGAGACACAGAGAGAGAGAGAGAGGGTAATAACAGACAGATAGATAGAAAGATAGAGGAGAGGAAGGAAATATATATATATATTATATATATATATATTATATATATATATATATATATATATAATATATATATTATATATATATATATGTCTTTCTCGCATACACAACTTTTCCAACATTAACAGATTTTGTTTCAAACAAGACAATGACAATGACAATGGTTTATTGCGGTAAGCTTACTAGCCCATTCATAAGGGGGACAATTGGAAGAGGATTGGGCACAAACACATATTAAGCAATAAGTAAAAACAATACAGAACTGCCCAAATAATCATCATGGCATGGATTCCATATTGTGGTTTAAATAGCTGCAACAAACACCCGTACATTGTAAACCATGATTATTATAATTTTTAGCAGGGCGAGAAACAAAGGACAACATTTATTTCTGCTAAAGCTTTACCAGCCATTCAGTAAGACCTCACATAACTCGCTGATGAAAGCGATTTTGTTTTGATAATTTACGGTTTCAAACAAAGAGAGAGAGAGAGAGAGAGAGAGAGAGAGAGAGAGAGAGGGGAGAGAGGAGAGGAGAGAGAGAGAGAGAAGAGAGAGAGAGGACACTAAGCTCTGAACTCTGAACAGGCTTAAATTGATTGACATAAATAAACAAACAGCTCTTACGAAAACAAACCAACTAAGTCAAAACCTTAATCCACTCAGCGAAAACAAACTACTACTCTGCTCAAGTTCTTGATGCCACGTCCATGAAATCTCTTTTTTCCCTCACCTCAACTCTTCTCGAATCTGCAAAGACAACCTCTCTGCCTACTGTCCACAGTCACTCTGAACTTCCTGATATATTTTCCTCGTTCTTTTCTGACAAAGTCCGTAACATTCGCTCCAGACTGGATCAGGCTCCTTTCCAACCTGTACCTCCTGATCCCCAATTCACTGGCACTCTGCTCCTTTCCTTTCAGCCAACAAGTGAGGAAGAACTCAGGAATTTTTTTAATGAAATGACCATAAAATCATGTGATCTCTATCCTGTGCCTGCTTTTTTCACACAGTGCCTTCCGCAGATGATACCAACTATCACAAAAATAGTAAATCCATCTCTTCTTTCAGGAATTTTTCCATCAGCTCTTAAAACTGCAATAATTACACCTCTACTCAAACAGCACGACCTCGACATAACATTCTGAAGAATTACAGGCCTGTTTCTAACCTACCTTTCATCTCCAATGTCCTTGAAAAAGTCGTTCTGAAACAACTCAACAGTCATCTTCATTCAAATAGTCTCCTTCCTGCATTTCAGTCTGCCTATCGCGTCAGCCACATCATTGAAACTACCCTAGTCCACACGTTAAACACGCTTCTGACTCAGGGAAAATCTCCCTTCTCATTCTTCTCGACTTATCTGCAGCCTTCGACACTATAGATCTCTCTATTCTTCTCACCCGTCTCCAAAAAAACGTTTCGTATTAAAGCGGCAGACCTCACTTGGTTTAATTCATACCTCACAGACCGATTGCCAAATTGGAATGCGGAGTCTCGCAGGGATTTGTTCTGGGCACTGTTCTTTTCACTCTCTACACTGCTCCACTGTCACATATAATAAACCGTCAGCAGATCAACCATCATCATTTCTACGCTGATGACTCTCAGATTCAAAGCAGTGACACTCCTGAAAATCTGCCTTCTCTCTTGACAAATATGTCACACTGCCTCAAAGATATTAAAAACTGGATGGTACAAAACAAATTACAGCTAAACGCAGATAAAACGGAAGCCATGATTGTATGGACCAAACACAAACTCTGCCATCGCAACAGCTTCAATAGAATTTGGCAATACGACAGTTCCTCTACCCACCACAGTCAAGTATCTTGGTGTTGTTATCGACAACACGCTCTCTATGCTAAAATTCATCACCCAGACCTGTCAGTCGTGCTACTATCAATTACGACGTGTAAGTGCAATTCAAAAGTACCTGTCCATCGATGCAACATCCAAACTTGTCACATCTGTCATTCTTTATTGCAATTCTCTTTTGGCTGGTCTGTCAGCGTCATGTATCCACTCCCTTCAACGCATTCAAAACTCTGCTGCTCGACTTGTTATCAAAAAGAAAAAAAACCGAGCATATTACTCCTCTCTTGCGATCTCTCCACTGGCTACCTGTGCCACAGAGAGTTAAGTATAAGATCAGTACCCTCAGTTACAAATATCTCCACAAAACAGCACCTTCTTACTTCTGTAAATGTCTTCATCTGTACACACCTTCTCGTTCCCTCCGCTCTGCTGCAGATACCCTGTGTTTACGAATACCTACATTCAACCAGTCCATCGTTGGCCGTCGCTCTTTCTCTGTTTCTGGTCCATCTATCTGCATCAGTGGACAGGTACTTTCGAATTGCACTGACTCTATCTCTCCCTCCACGAAAAGCCTACTTACGACACTTTTAAATTCAGCCTCAAGACATGCCTATTTCAAACCTAGGACTTCCCCCTATAGTTTCATCTCATAATTATCTGTCCTTGCCTTCAATGGCCAAAGTTCCCATCACCCTGCTGAAGCATATAACCTCTGTGTGTGTGTGTGTGTGTGTGTGTGTTGTGTGTGTGTGTGTGTGTGTGTGTGGTGTGTGTGTGTGTGTGCGCGTGCGTTTGTGTGTATTTGAATTTGTTAAACTGTTAATTATTGTTGGTTGCATGTGTGGGAGTGGAATAGATGCAAGCGCTTTGATTTTTTTTTTTACAAGATGTAGCGCTACATAAATTCCAATCATCATCATCATCATCATCATCATGATGATGATGATGATGATGATGATGATGATGATGATGATTACATGTACATTGGCCTCAGGGCCACAATACACGGAGTTTGGGGGGAAGGCGAAAAACCATACAAAATGTGATGAAACATAAGAAACACTTCTTTGTAGGTCATGATAGCGATGGCCATGTCTTAAACAAAGATGGAACTTGGTGAACATTAATATGTACTACATCAATATTGTTGTTCATCTTCCTTCACCTATCCCGTATTCTTGTAGACCGTTGGGGCACCACTGAAGATTTTTTAACCAACTTCCCCCACTCTTCGCGGTCCTCAGCTCTCCATAGCAAATCGTTCCACTCAAGGCCAGTCCTTTCTCTGATGTTGTCTTCCCGTTGTTTTCTCTGTCTGCCTCTTCGTCTCCCTCCTCGTACTGTTCCCTATAGGACAGTCTTGGCCAGTCCAGATGTTCGTGTGACGTGCCCGAACCACTTAATTAAGTTTGCGTCTTTTCACTGAAATCAGGAGTTCTTCATATGGTCCGATGGTGTTTTAAATTCCAGTTTTCACTTCCTCATTAGTGATGTGATCTCTGTGTGAGATACCAAGGAGTTTGCGGAAGCATTTCATCTTCATTTCCTGTATCCTTCTATCAATGTCTGCTGTTGCTAGTACACATCAAAGTTAGTATTGTAAGTCAAACTGCAGTATTTCATTTCAGGATGATTGAAACAATATTTGAAACTGCATAGCTTAGTTGACACATCACTCATTTAAATATGACTTTGACATGACAGTTTCTTCGATTAATGGAATGAAAAAGGTATCTGGATAGATGATGAGAGAGAGAGAGAGAGAGAAAGAGACCCCAAAAACCCAAACCAAAAACAAACATAAACCAAGCAAACAAACAAAGAAGCAAGCAAACAAACAAAAACGCCCAAGACTAAAAAAAACAAACAAAAATAATAGGACCCCGTCCCAGAGAGAGAGAGAGAGTGAGAGAGAGAGAGACAGAGACAGAGACAGTTTTCCAAAGGTAACAAAGCATGAGAGAGAGAGAGAGAGAGAGAGAGAGAGAGAGAGAGAGAGAGAGAGAGACGCACCACCACAACAGAACTTCCTGATTAATGAGATGCAACACTCCACATCACAATCATCCACACCTCAATCCCACCATTCTCAACAAAACGGATGGCACTCACTAAAACAACAGGTCTTCGAAATCCAAACAACCAACCCTTACCATACAAACCTACCGCAACATTTTGCATTTTTTTCCAAAAAGAACAGTAACTCCCAGCGCCTGTCTCGTAGAGAGACACGCGCAGATGACAGTCGCTTTCGGCATTTCTCTTTAAGCGAGCCACGTGCAGAGTCGCGTCAACTGCGTGCGTGTGAGTATGTGTTGTGTGTGTGTGTGCGCGTATCTTGCAAAGCGGCAGCAGTAGGAGCATCAAATGATAAATCTTTTCTCTTCGTTCGCCAGTGACTATGCAACCCAGCCGTCCCACAAACAGCCGGCAGACGACACTTGTTGCCACCAGCCGCCATTTTTCTTGTGAGGAGTTGACAGTGTTGAGGGATCTTCTTCGTGTTCTTATGGAGGATGTTGTAAAAGTTGAAGTGACCATGATTGTGTGTGTGCGTGTTTTACCTGTGGGATTCGAGTCGTTGGAGAAGCGATGAGTGGCCGAAATAGGGGTCGGCCTCGAGGGAGACCGAAAGGAGCGGCAGGGCTTGGTCGGGGAAGGGGTAGGGGAAGAGGATGCCAGACTGACGAGTCTTTACCTGGAAGGTGTGTACCTTTTTTGTTTGAACATGGTTGATTGATGATAATGACGTGTGGAATTTGTATTTAGAGCGCTGGATCTTGTATAAAGCTTACAGATCGAAGCGCTTGGTTTCGAAACTTTTACACACATGCACCAGTTTGGAAAAGATTAACAAGATTTTTAATTTAGACGCATACGCATAGATGTATACACAATCTAATTAGCTATCTATCTATCTATCTATCTATCTATCTATCTATCTATCTATCTATCTATCTGTCTATCTATCTATCATCTATCTATCTATCTACCTATCTACCCACCTACCCACCTACCTATCTACTTACATACATACATACATACACGTATACATACATGTATACCTACATACATTATAAGCAGGCAATGTTACAGCAGGCACGGGACCTTTCTAAACTACCTTGTTAGTCTTTGATGTTCATGTCCATTTGCTGAAAAGATGGTGTTAACATTTTTATGTAACTGTTGCCATTTGGCTCAATTTCTTTTTATTTAAAAAGAAAGAAAGAAAGAAGAAAGAAATGACCGTTTTGTCTTTTTTGGCTGTTTGCGAAAAAAATTGTTTAGACTAATAAAAAGTTTGCACATTTGTCTTATTCCCCCTCCCCCCCCCCCCCCCCCCCCCCCCCCCATTTACCAGAAGGTTATTTAGGATACATTTTTAAAATATTCTCTTATGAATTGTTTGATTTTACATTCTTGTTTCTTAGTCCTTTTTTCCTTTTATACCACAGATTTTGTATTATTGTTTCAATATTTCGCCGTTATGTTCATTGTTATTAGTATTCTCCTCCTTCGTCCTTCTCATTGTTATCATCAATATATTATTATTATTATGATTATTATTATTGTTATATGATTTTTTAATCATTGTTATTATTATTATTATTTGTTTTTTATCATTGCAATCAGGACACCAGGGGATTTTTTGGTACAAAAATCCCCACACAAAAATTCGATGGTCGACACAAACTTTTTTCTATTACTCTCAGTTTCAGCATTTTGTTTTCAATCTTCCCATTGTCATTACTTTTTGTTTGCTTTCTGCTTTTCCATTCCATTCATTTCTTCGGCTTTTCTTTTCTTTTCTCAAACAAGCCTGAGTTTTATTTTTCCTGGCAGGATATGACGTGTCATTTAAAGGTGGTTTTTTTCTGCGATGACGATCACCACTACTATAACCATTGTTTTCATTATTATCATGTCTCGTATCGTATTGTTTCGTGTCTATGCATGTGTGTATGTATGTATGTATGTATCTATGTATGTATATATGTATGTATATATGTATGTATGTGTCTATGTGTCTATATCTGTCTACCTGTCTATCTATCTGTCTGTCTGTCTGTCTATCTCTCTCTCTCTCTATCTCTCTGTCTGCCTGTCTCTCTGTCTGTCTATTTCTCTGTCTATCTATCTATCGGTCTATATATCTATCTATCTTTCATTCTTTCTATCTGTCTGCCTATCTGTCTATATGTCTGTCTTTATCTCTATCTATCTATCTATCTATCTATCTGTCTGTCTGTTGTCTGTTGTCTGTCTCTGCCTGTCTATTTCTTTCTCTCTATTTCTCTCTATCTGTCTGTGTGTCTTTGCTATATCTACCTGTCTGTGTGTCTGCCTGCCTGTATACCTGCTTGTCTGCCTGCATACTTGCATTTCTTTCTATCCGTGTATGTATGTATCTGTCTATATTGGTTTGTTTACTTATATCAGAGACAATCGATGTGCTTCTCCTACTTTCTTTGTTTCCGTTGGGTTTTGTTTTGTTGTAGTCTTGTGATTTCTTCTGTATCATTTCCACACAAACGGCACATTACCAATGGACGGACAGAAATGGAGTGGTCTGAGTGTGTCATCTATCTATTTATCTTTTCTTGAGAATAATGGAATAAGCAATCATGTGCTTTCTTTTTACATCAAGTCCCCGTGTGTGTGTATGCAGTTTTGTAAATTTTGTCATCCGTTGGCACACAATGGCGCTTCCGAAAAGCGGAACAGGTTTTAACGTGTGTGCAAGATGTTCTCTCTGTCTCTGTGTCTGCCTGTCTGTCTGTCTGTCTGTCTGTCTGTTTGTCTGTTTCTCTTTGTCTGTCTGTCTGTCTCTGTCTCTCTGTCTCTATTTTTCTCTGTGTGAGTGGGTGGTGGTGGGGGGTAGACTCTAGATAAGTTTATTATCTCTGAAAGAAAAGAAAACATGACTGCATAAGCAATTGAGAGGGAAAGAGAGAAACAGAGACAGACATACAGACAGAGAGACACAAGCAAAGAGAGAGACACACTTTGTGTGTGAGTGTGTTTGTGTGTGTGTGAGAGAGAGAGAGAGTCAGTCAGTCAGACAGACAGACAGACAGAAAGAAAGAGAGACAGACAGAGAGACAGACAAACAGACAGACAATGTGAGATGTGACTCCAACTCTTCGTAGTTCAGTCAATCAGAAGTTGACACTTATCGATGATTTATTATTGGTGTGAAGGAAACATCTTTGATATCTCTCTTGCTCTGTCAGTATTGATTACAATCCCTTATTTAGTCATGGGCTAGTTGCAAACAGTATATTATAATTAAAACTTTCTTCTTATTACCTTTTGAAAATAAAGATTCTCAATTTTTAAATCAATCTCTCTGTCTCTGTCGCTCTCTGTGTCTCTTTCTCTGTCTGTGTATCTCTTTCTCTTTCTGTCTGCCTCTGTCTGTCTGCTTCTCTGTCTGTCGGTATGTCTTTCTGTCTGTCTGTCTGTCTCTCTCTTTCTGTCTGTCTGTCTGTCTCTCTTTCTGTCTGTCTTTCTGTCTGTCTGTCTGTGTCTGTCTCTGATGGCTCTCTGTCTCTGTCTGTATGTCCCTCTCTCTGTCTGTCTCTAATGGCTGTCTCTCTGTCTGTCTTTCTGTCTCTATCTGTGTGTCTGTCTCTCCCCTCTCAATCACCCTACAAAATGGTATGGGAAAGTAGCAAGATATATTTTATATGTAAATTCATGTTTTTGCGCACGAAAATATTGCGTTCTCTCTCTCTCTCTCTCTCTCTCTCTCTCTCTCTCTCTCTCTCTCTCTCTCTCTCTCTCTCTCTCTCTCTCTCTCTCTCTCTCTCTCTCTCTCTCTCTCTCCATCTGTCTGTCTGTCTGTCTCTCAATCTCTCTCTCCATCTGTCTGTCTGTCTGTCTCTCAATCTCTCTCTCCATCTCTCTCTCTCTCTCTCTCTCTCTCTCTCTCTCTCTCTCTCTCTCTCTCTCTCTCTCTCTGTCTGTTTGTCTCTCCCCTCTCTCAACAAAATGGTGATTGGGAAAGTAGCAAGATATCCTTTATTATATGTAAATTCATGTTCTTGAGCACGAAAATCTCTCTCTCTCTCTCTCTCTCTCTCTCTCTCTCTCTCTCTCTCTCTCTCTCTCTCTCTCTCTCTCTCTCTCTCTCTCTTCATATGTCTATAATATTGCGTTCTCGCTCTCTCTCCATCTGTCTGTCTGTCTCTCTCTCTCAATCTCTCTATCTCAATCTGTCTCTCTCCCCTCTCAAACACTCTACAAAATGGTGAATGTGTAAGTAGCAAGATATCCTTTATACGTAAATTCATGTACTTGAGCACGAAAATATTGCTCTCACACACACTCACTCACACTCACACAGCGTAAGATAACATCACAATGGTGTTGATTTATTGCTGTACCTTAATGGTGGGTAAAAACAGTCGCATACGCAAAATAATCTCATCAGTAGTGAACTTCGGAGCTCTAGCCGAGGAACGTTGGGAAAATAGTACTGCTGGAGTTATGTTTGAGAAATATATGGCCTATGTTTTGTTTAATTATGTTATCATCTCAAATATGTGTGTGTGTGTGTGTGTGTGTGTGTGTGTGTGTGTGTGTGTGTGTGTGTGTGTGTGTGTGAGTGAGTGTGTGTACGTGTGTGTGTGTGTGTGTGTGTGTGTGTGTGTGTGTGTGTGTCTTATTCTTTTATATCGAAGATAATGGAATAAACACTTATGTTTTTTTTACATTCAGTTCCCGTGTGTATGCGGTTTTTGTAAATTCTGCCATCTGTTCCCACCGCCACACAATGGCCTACTCTTGCGAAAAGCGGAACAGGATTTAACGTGTGCGCAAGATGTTCTGCATGCGTTCGAACACAGGGCCTCGGTTTATAGTCAGATCCGAAGGAAGTGTGTATGTATGTGTGTGTGTGCGTGCGTGTGTGTGTGTGTGTGTGTGT
>CM054147.1:52092117-52127117 GCA_028751875.1 Rapana venosa | reverse complement strand
GCCCTTCATAAAGGGGCCTTGGCTTATGAATGAATAAGCCATCTAAGTCTGAGTCAGTCTCTCTCTCTCTCTCTCTCTCTCTCTCTCTCTCTCTCTCTCTCTCTCTCTCACACACACACACACACACACACACACACACACACACACACACACACACACACACACACACACTCTCTCTCTCTCTCTCTCTCTCTGGCCTAATCTGAATAAAATTTCACATTGGCATGGGCATTGGCATATCTCTCTCTCTCTCTCTCTCTCTCTCTCTCTCCTCTCTCTCTCTCTCTCTCTCTCTCTCTCTCTCTCTCTCTCTCTCTCTCTCTCTCGGTTTTGTAAAGTCCTTCGGATGAGACTGTAAACCGAGGTCCCGTGTGCGAACGCACGCAAAACAAAGATGCGCGCACGTTAAATCCTGTTCCACTTTTCGTAAGAGTAGGCCATTGTGTGCCAGGGGGAACAGATGACAGAATTAACAAAACCGCATACACACGGAGACTGTATGTAAAAAAAAAAAGCACGTAAGTGCTTATTCCATTATCCTCGATATAAAAGAATAAATATCAAATCTCTCTCTCTCTCTCTCTCTCTCTCTCTCTCTCTCTCTATCTCTCTCTCTCTCTCTCTCTCTCTCTCTCTCTCTCTCTCTCTCTCTCTCTCTCTCTGCACCAGTGAATTGGAACAGTTGAAATGACTGATAGTGATACTTTGATAGACACACACACACACACACACAGGCTCAACAGTAGCCGTAGTGGAACAGTCTTACTGTGCGACAAGTTCTCACAGCAAGTCGTCATAATCATCATGATCATTATCACCATTATCACTGTCAGCCTGACATAATGACAGTGGAAAGTATCGTGTGCTAATGAGCCACTATCCGAGAGGTGTATAATTATGTAACAGTTGTTGAAAGTTGTTGTGTGTGTATGTAAAGTGGCAGGTTTGTGTGTGTGTGTGTGTGCGTTTATTTATTTATTTTATTCTTTTATTTCAAGGATCACTCCCTATGTCTGCTCCTGGAAAACTTCGTGTCTGTGCGATGTTAACGCTAGACTGAAACCGTCTTTTCACCATGATGTAATCTATTTGGTTGTGGTGTTCTCCATTTGGGCTATGCCATGTCCATTTTCTGGATTTCTTGTGTGGGCCAAGTGTATTCACGAAGTTTTCCAGGAGCAGACATAGGGAGTGATCATGATCTTGTGATGATGACTTTCCGACTACGTCTAAAGAAAATCCACAAGCGGAACAACATCAGGATCAAATTTGACCTCGAGAAGCTGAAGGACCCAGAGGTATTAGAAATTTTTCAAGCAAGGATAGGTGGAAAGTTTGCAGCACTCACTGTGTTAGACTCAGACATAGACACACTGACGAATAGTTTCAATACAGCAGTGACTGAAACAGCAAACGAGCTTCTTGGCAAACGCCGACCAGTCAAAAAACCATGGGTCACACCTAACATCCTACAACTATGCGACAAGCGTAGAGAGTTGAAGAAAAAGAAAAATGAAACAAAAGAAAGAGCAGAACAATATAGGGCAGTCAACAAAAGAATCAGGAAGTCCATGACGGAGGCAAAAGAGAAATGGATCGGTGAACAGTGCCAAGACATTGAAGAGAACATCAAGAAAAACAATAGCAAGAAAGCATATCAGCTGGTGAAAGAACCTGACTAGCACAAAACAGAGAAAGGTTTAACAATCCAAGACAAAAATGGGAAGTGTCTCACTGACGACCAGGATATTCTGAACAGATGGACAGAATACTGCTCCGACCTGTATAACTATAGAACGCAGGAGATCCAGAAGTCCTTAATGTACCGAAAGCAAAGACACAGACAGTCACCCTATCCTCCGAGAAGAAGTGGAAACAGCAGTCAGATCGCTGAAAATGGGGAAGTCAGCAGGGGCTGACAACATTCCAGCTGAGTTGGTCCAAGCTGGAGGGGAAGCCATGATCAGCGCCCTACTAAGAATCTGCAACAAGATCTGGCAGACAGGAAAATGGCCAACACCATGGACGCAGTCATCATCATCACCCTCCCCAGAAAGGAAATCTACAACAATGCCATAATTACCGCACAATCAGCCTCATATGTCACCCAAGCAAGGTCATGCTGCAGATAATATTGAATAGACTGAAGCCACAAGCAGAGACCATCATTGCTGAGGAACAAGCAGGTTTCAGAGCAGGGCGCAGCACAACAGAACAGATATTCAACCTCAGAATACTATGTGAGCGGTACTTCAACTCAACAAGACCTATACCCGTATTTATCGATTTTAAGAAGGCATTTGACAGGGTGTGGCATGCAGCTTTGTGGGCAACCATGAACTTGTAACAGCATCAATGCAAACCTGATCAGAGTCATCAAACAGCTGTACAGCGAGGCCACCAGTGCAGTGTACTACAACAACAACATTGGAGAATGGTTTCGAACAACAGTTGGTAGTAAGGCAGGGCTGTCTACTCTACACCACTCTTTTCAACTTTTCCTTGAGAGAATCATGGCTGATGCACTGGAACAATCATGAAGGATCAGTCAGCATTGGTGGCAGAACGATCACAAACCTCCGCTTCGCAGATGACATTGATGAATAGTAGGATCAGAAAAAGAGCTTGCCAGCCTAACAGAACACTTGGATAAGGCCTCCAAAAACATACGCATGGAAATCAGTGCAGAGAAGACCAAACTGATGACTAATAACACCAACGGCATTAGCACTGATATCAGGGTTAATGACCAGAAGCTGGAAAACAGTTCAAAGCTTCAAGTACCTGGGAGCCATTGTATCCGACCAGGGATCCAAGCCAGAAGTAGTATGCAGGACTGCACAGACAATAACAGCTTTGTCAAAACTAAACACCATCTGGAGAGATAAGAATATCTCACTTATCTCCAAGATCAGACTAATGCGCTCCCTTGTCATATCCATATTTCTGTATGCCTGTGAATCATGGACCCTGACTGCAGATTTGGAGAGAAGAGTACAGGCAGTGGAGATGAGATGCTTTCGGAGACTCCTTGGCATCTCCTACAAGACCACATAAGCAACGAAAGCGTGCATAAACAGAATCCAGCAAACCATTGGACCCTATGAGAACCTTCTAACGATCGTGAAAAAGCGTAAACTTAAGTGGTATGGGCATGTCACAAGATCCCAAGGAATTACAAAGACAGTTTTGCAAGGCACTGTCCAAGGAGGAAGAAGAAGAGGCAGACCAAGGAAGAGCTGGGAGGATAACATCAGTGAATGGACAGGCCTAGAACTCAACAAAACCCTGAGAAATGCAGAACAGAGAGAAGAATGGAGGGAACTGGTTGCTGAGTCTTTGAGGGTGCCCCCACGGTCGTCAGACTACGGGACAGATAGATAGATAGATAGATAGATTTCAAGGATAGTGGAATGAGCACTCATGTGCTTTTTATTTCATCAAGTCCCTGTGCGTGTGTGTATGTGTGTGTCTATGTCTGTGTTGTTGTTGTTGTTGTCTTCGATTTTACGTCTGTTCACTCTCAGTGATATTAGACAAGAAAAAAAATACAAGGGGTGTATGAGAATTGAGGTGGTGGTTGAGGCCCTACTGAAAAATGCCAGGGGGGAAAAGTAGTCTAATCATGAAAAGAAACCGCCCAAAGCAAAAGATACAATTAAAAAAACACCAAAAAGCACACACACACACAAACAAACAAACAAAAAACATGAAAAGTGATTAACGTCAATGAAACTATAACAAATGTCCTATAGGACTATGCCAGATACCTTTTGCAATATCAAATGCCAAATTCAAATTATTGAATATGCTTCTAAGGGAGTTTTCGGAAAATTGAGGTAAAAAAGCTTTTGTATTCTTACATTCAAATATTATATGAGAAATAGAAATATTCTCACCACATAGACATTTACTATTTCTACTGAATTTGGTTACGAATGCATTAAGTTTTATTCTATAAAACAAACTATTCACTCTTCTTGCTGTGGAGATATTTGAGCAAGCCTTAGAATGGCTCAGACTCTTGCTTTATCAGTTTTGATGACAGATCTGTTTAGAAATCTCTCTTTTAGGTGATACGTTTCTGTGACCTTTTTCCATGATGTTTGTTCTAATAAGTGGTAGCCCTCTTGTAATGATAAAGGCACGTGCAATGTTGCTGATTCCCGTTTATGCTCTGCACCTCTTTTAGCAGCTCTATCAGCCCACTCATTTGGAAAGAATCCACTGTGTGAAGGCACCCAACAGCAAGTGACACTTGTGCCCTTTAAGGTTAAAAGGTGTATGACATGATTAATCTCTAATGCAATGTTTGAAGTTTTCTTGTACCACAAGGATTTTAAAGCATACAGTACCGACTTAGAATCAACACAAATAAGGATTTGAAATATACACAATGGCAAATCAAGAACATAATTTAGAGCCATTAAGACTGCTACTAATTCCGCCGTAAAAATCGAATGATGTTTACCAACATAGAATGATTTTTCAATTTTTAAAGATGGTATAACAAAAGCTGAACCTGTTTCTTGATTATCCAGACTATGTCATCACACAGACATTATCTATGTCTGTGTGTGTGTGTGTCTTTGTGTGTCTCTGTGTGTCTGAGTGTGCGTGTCTGTGTGTTTGTGTGTGTGTTGCTTTCCTATATTATTCTTTCTTTCTTTCTGCTTGTTATTCTCTCTATACATCATTTGTTTATTTATATACTTGCTTATATACTTATTTGTTTATTTATATACTCGCTGATCTACTTATTCCATAAAACCCCAAATACACACACATTTGTTAAAGATCACATGCGTAATTAAACACTGAAAAAAACCCAAACTACCAAAATAAGAACAATAATATCATTATCATCAACAACAGCAACAGCAACAACAACAACCACACAACACATAGACACAAAGCGTGTATATTTTACTTGTTCTTTTATGTAAGTACAACAACAACAGCAACAACAACAACAAACAAAAACCACACAACACATAATCGCGAAGTATGTACATCTACTTTTGTTCTTTTTCTGTAAGAACAATAACAAACAAACAAACAACAACCACACAACACACAGACACGAAGCGTGTATATTTTCCTAGTTCTATTTTCTCTAAGGACAACAACAACAGAAACTCACACAACACACAATCAGGATAACTACAACAGCAACAGAAGCAACAACAACAAAAGAAACAACAGCAGCAAACAACAAAACCACACAACACACATACGCGAAGTATCTATATCTACTGTTGATCTTTTTTCTGTAAGGAAAACAACAACAAACAACACCCACACAACGAAGAAAAACAAAGCATGTATATTTTACTAGTTCTATTTTCTGTAAGGACAACAACAACAACAAACAAACAGCAATAACAGCCACACAACACACAGAAGAAAAACGCTTGTGTATTTTACTGTTGTTCTATTTTCTGTAAGAACAACAACAACAGCAGCAGCAACAACAATAGCATCAACAACCACACAACACGCAAAAACGAAGCCTATATATTTTACTGTTGTTCTTTCATCTTTAAGGACAGCACCACCATCACCACCACCACAACCAGCAGCAGCAACAACAACAAAACCCATACAACACACAGGCATAAAGCGTGTATATATTTTTTTTAAACATTTGTTAATTCTTTTCTTTTTTTCTTAAGCGTGTATATTTTACTGTTGTTAATTTTTTTTCCCCTGTAAGGAAGTCGACTGCCACGTTGTTGTCTAAAAAAGATGTTTTATTGATTGGGGGTAATGTTATTTCAGTCGCTTCTTATGATGACAGCAAAGTGACTCATGCCCTTCCTCTCTCTCTCTCACTCACCACACACACACACACACACACACACACACACACACACACACACACACACACACACACACACACACACACACACACACACACACACATACACACACACACACACACACGCACACACACACGCACACACGCAGCACCGCGCACGCACAGAGAAGGAGAGGCATATACACACATACAGAGACAGACAGAGAGAGACAGAGATATATACAAACACACACAGACACGCATTGAGAGAGGCATATAAACACATACATAGAGAGAGAAAGAAAGAAAGCGAGAGAGAGAGAGAGGTACATACATGCATACATACATACATACATGCATGCATGCATGCATGCATGCATACATACATACATACTACATACATACATACATACATACTACATACATAATACATACATACATGCATGCATGCATGCATACATACATACATACATATATACATACATACATACACACATACACACATACATACATATCATACATACATACATACATACATACAGAGAGAGAGGGGGGGGGTGGAGAGAAAGAGAAAGAGAGAGAGAGAGAGAGGAGAGAGAGAGAGAGAGAGAGAGAGAGAGAGAGAGGAGAGAGAGGAGAGAGAGAGAGATCCTAACAACAACCAACGCTACCTTCTTCATTGATTAGATCTTTCTTGAAGTGTGTATGTGTTTGTGTGTTGGGAGTTGGGAAGCGGGAGGGATTGTATATATGTACGTGTCTCAATCTCTCTCTCTCTCTCTCTCTCTCTCTCTCTCTCTCTCTCTCTCTCTTCTCTCTCTCTCTCTCTCTCTCTCTCTCTTCTCTCTCTCTCTCTCTGTTTGTTTGGGGTTTTTTGTTGTTGTTGTTGGGTGTGTGTGGTTTTTTTTTTGGGGGGTGTTGGTGTTTTTAGGGTTTTCTTTTATTTGTTTGTTTGTTTGTTGTTGTTTTTGTGTGCTTTAAAGGGTTATTCCCCTTGTTTCTACTGTGTGAGAGTATAAGTATTGGGTTATTATTAAGATGTATCCCTACGGGCGGGGACTGGATGTAAAAAAGCACACGAGTGCTTATTCATTATCCTCGAAATAAAAGAAATTGTCATTGTCATTGTCATCTCTCTCTCTCTCTCTCTCTCTCTCTCTCTCTCTCTCTCTCTCTCTCTCTCTCTCTCTCTCTCTCTCTCTCTCTCTCTCTCTGTCTCGGTGCGTGCGTGCGTGCGTACATGCATGCACTCTCTGTATGTCTGTCTGTCTATTTGTCTATCTATCTGTCTGTCTGTCTCTCCATCTCTGTCTCTCTCTCTGTGCATGTGTGTGTTTGTATATCTCTCACTCTCTCTCTAAAATGATGATAAATAATGCACACACCTCCCCCCTTCGCTCTCTCAAATAAAGATCATTCATTCATTCATTCTTTCATTCATTCATCCCCTCTATCTCTCTCTCTCTCTCACCCTCCCCCCCCTCCCTCCTCTCCTCTCTCTCATATCTTTCCTGTGTATACAACTATCTCTATTCCGTTTCTTTATGAATGTTTACATTTTACCTAATTCTTTAGACATTTCATTGTTTGTTTAATTGAATGTTTGGTTGATTGGTTTACCTTTTGGACTGAGGGCTGGATGAAAAAAGCCACCATTGTGCTTATTCTTTTCCCTCAATAAAAATGTTCATTCATCCATTCATTCTCCATGCCATGACGATCATTTTGGCTACAATTATTTTTTAGTTCAATATGTTTATTGTACCCAGTTCCGTACACACTGTCCCTTTGTGAATGGACTTAAAACCTTAAATCGCAGAAACTGACTGCCATTGTGATTGTGATTGTGATTGTGATTTCTCTCTCTCTCTCTCTCTCTCTCTCTCTCTCTCTCTCTCTCTCTCTCTCTCTCTCTCTCTCTCTCTCTCTCTCTCTCTCTCTCTCTCAGGATGAGACTATAAACCGAGACCCCGTGTGCGAACGCATGCAGAACATCTTGCGCACACGTTAAATCCTGTTCCGCTTTTCGAAAGAGTAGGCCATTGTGTGCCGGTGGGAAGAGATGACAAAATTTACAAAACCGCATACACACGGGGACTGGATGTAAAAAGCACATGAGTGCTTATTCCATTATCCTCGATATAAAATAAAAAATACATTAAAAAAAAAACAACTCTCTCTCTCTCTCTTGCTTGCTTGCTTATGTATGTACTTGTGTGTGCAAAGTGTCTGTACAAAAAATAGATCGATTCTTTAAAGCTGACAGAGAGAGTAAAGTGTCTTTTTTTCTTTTTAAAAGCAAAGGCCGCGTGATTTCGTGTTAATGAACATCTCACTGTAGGCTGGCAGTCGCTACAGTAGCAGAATTGATCAGTTGTGTTCTTCAATCGTTGATGTTGATCGGTCGATATTAGGCTTACTCCTCTCCCCTCCACCCCGCTCGCCCCCTCCCCTCTCCTTCCTCCCCACCATCCCACCAAGTGCTTTGTACTTGTTCGACTTTTCTCTTGTTTTGGTTTTTTGCTGTTGTTTTAAACTCAGGGTTGTCGGGGAAATTGATTTTTTTGGTGTGTACTTCGACTGTAATTATTTTCTGTCTTTGTGTTTTTTGGGGGGTCTGTTTGGTAGTGTGTGTGTGTCACTGAATGTGTGTGTCTCTGTGTGTGTATGTGTGTGTGAGTGTTTTAAGTGTGTGAGTGTGTGTTGCTTAATGTCCATTCACTACTTGGTGATTTAGAGAGAGAGAATTGAATTGAATGTAATAGATTTTGTTTTAAAGAGGGTGATGGCATATTCAAACATGCTTTTTTTCAGCCAGCCCTTTAGGCTAAAAAACACAAAAACCAACCAAAAAAAAGAGAGAGAGAGTGTGTGTATGTGTGTATGTGTTAGTGTGTGTGTGTGTGCTTGTGTATGTGTGTTGTGTTAATGTCCATTCACTACTTGGTGATTGAGAGAGAGAGAGAGAGAGGAGAGAGAGAGAGAGAGAGAGAGAGAGAGAGAGAGAGAGAGAGTTGAACTGCTGAAAAACTAGGGTAAAAGGATTGTAAAAACTTTGCTTTCTATGGAAAGTGGGTAACTAATGTTTTTAATGTTCTGTTCTCTCATCAAAGAAGAAGAAAGAGAAGAGGAAAGAAATAGATAAAGCAACAAAAAGAAGAAGACAACGTATAATGAGGAAAAATGAGAAGACAAAGAAGAAATAACGATAGAGTTGATTATGATGATGATGATGATGATGATGATGATGATAATGATGATGATGATGATAGAGTTGCTGCTGCTGCTGCTAATAATAATAATAATGGTATAATGATGATGATGATTATGATGATAACTATAATAAAAATAGTTATGATAAAAATTATTTGACGAAGAATTGATAGTTCTGTATTCTCCATGACGTACACATATAAAATCCAGTTGACTAAACTATAACATTATCAGAAAATCGGCGACAAACAAATGAAACACCTTACAATAGCCTAGTAGTTAGAGCGATATTTTTGTGATCTGACAAAAACTTAAGGATGTAGGTTTAAATCTGCATTCAACGGAAAGTTTTCCGCAGAAGTTAACATCAGTACTGATTCCACTCCCACGAAAGTCCTTCAGTTGAGACTATAAACAGAAGCCCCGTGTGTGAATCCAACAAGAATATCTCGCACACTCTCATAACCTCATTCCTCCTCTGTTTCTTCTAGAAATAAAATAGTCGCTCCTGGGAATGCCAGGGGCCTGTCAGTATAAATAGCATCCCCACCTTCTGGAAAATCTTCGACAGGAATTACCTCTTTGTCTATCGCTCTTCCTGTCACTTCCTCCTTGTCTATTTTCTGCTTTCTTGGTTCATTCTTCTCCCTGGTTTTTCCCCAGAAAGACTTAAAAAGATAACCATTCTCTCCCACGCAGAAGTCGGATGTGCTGGGTCTGACTTGACAGGCGCTTAACAGCAGCGCAACGCATTTTCGCTCATATCACAGACAATAGTTGCTGTCTGAAAGCTCAACGACAAAAAAGGAAAAAAATTGACTTTGACTTGACTTTGACTTTCAGGACCAAGACCAGAGGTGAGGGTAGTCAACACCTGAGCAGCCTCCCGCACAGCATCCACCCGGGGGCACCTCCGGGTACCACCTACCCTTACAACTTGCCTCCAGGCCTGCAGCCGCCCGGCCTGCCCCACCCGCTCTCCCACCTGCCCTCGGCAGAGCTCGGCATGCCTCGGGGGTCCTCCCACAGCAAGTGCAGTCGCCATGACGACCCGTCCCCGGGCAGGATCAGCTCGGGCATGCAGACCTCGCTGCTGCAGATGGGGGGCGGGGCCGCGGGGAGCAGGCACGGCCAGGACCCCGCCCCCCGCCACCTGTCCGGCAGTAAGCAGAGCGGGGAGGCCAGCTACGGCAGGCAGGGCGGGGACCACTCTGGCGGGGAGCCTCGCTACCTCCCCGACCACCCGGTCCGCCCCTCTGTGCGCAAAGCCCACCGGCAGAACAGAGACTTCCCCTTTCAGGAAGAGTTCGAGCCCACGTACGGCGGGCTGAAGGAGAAACGGGTCAGCGGCGCCGGACAGCGGCACGACAAAGATCCCCCGTACGCCAGCCAGAAACAGAGCGGGGACAACAAGCCTCACAAGGACTTGCCTCACCGCGGCCAGTTCCAAACCACGGAGCCGGTGTACCCCAAGCAGAAGAAGGACCCCAGCTACTTCGAGCAGAAACACGACAAAGAGCAGCCGTACTCCAGCCGCCGAGTGGACCGAGAGGTGTCTTTCAGCGGTGCGCGGATGGAGCGGGATCAGCGATACGCCAGACATGACAGAGAGCAGCTTTCAGTGGCGGCAGCGGCAGCGGCAGGAAGGCGTGGAAGAGACTCGCCGTACTGCATGCAGAGGCAGGAGGCCCCGCAGCGGTCCAGCAGCACGGAGTCGAACCAGAGCGCGGGGTCCCTGTACACGGACAGCAGCCCTCACTGCAGCCCCAGCCCCTCAGGGGCCCACCACTCCCAGGGCGTGCTGCAGGCCTTCGCGGCAGAATCCAGGAACCCCTCAGCGGACAGAGACCCCGGCTTCCCCAAACACCGCGACTACAGCGGCGACCGCTACGCCCCCAGCCTGGCTTCCTTCTCGTCCTCGCCCCGGGGGCAGTGTGTGGACGCTTTCAGCGAGCCTGTCCCCAGGGAGAACGCCTTCAGCCCGCCCAGCTACTACACCTCGGAGAGTCACCCTCACGCCAAGAGCAGCTGCTCCGGGAAGGCGGGGAAGTCCACCAAGTCGGTGAGCGTGCACACCTCGTCTTACGGCGGGACAGGGGCTGCCAGTGACGGCCTTCCTTCGCACCGCATGTTCCCTTATTCGGGCCATCCTGACTCACGACTTGTGCCAGGGTCTGACCAGCCCTCGGACGTTAGAGCGTGTGTGGAGATGCCCATGAAGAAAGCGTCAGATCTCGGAAATCATGGAAGAGGCGGTTCCCTGGACAGGACTTTCAATGGACTGGGGGAAAGGGAGAAAGTGCCGAGTCGTAAAAAGCAAACTGTTCGAAATCAGCAAACTGATATGCAGATTCCTCTGCAGAATGCTCAGAACGCCTCCTACCTCCCCCCATCGCCTTACTACGTCCACGGCTACCCTGCAGATCCTCCCAACACCATGTCCTCTGCATGTGGAGGTATCAGGTCGTCACACGGCGAAGAAGAGTTCTCTAACTTCAGGTCCACCAAGCAGCAGGGGATGCCTTCTGACCACCATTCTGTGCGGTCCCGGAGACCCTCCACGTCTCAGTCCCCATCCCCATCTCCTCCTCCTCTCATCTACTCCTCCAGACCCTCGTCACCCCCGTCCTTTCCTTCAAAACGAGCTTCATCCCGGCACCAGCAGATCGCGGGGCAGCAGACTGACTCCTGTCGGAGGTCTCTTCGTCTCGCTCAGAACTCAGAGTCCGAGGTGCACACTCCGCCTGCAGCCATTCCTCAGGCTTCTTCCTGCGCGAAGAAGTTGATGAACCAAAGCAGACGTGGGAAGAATGAGGAAGATGACAGCCCGGAGCGAGGAGACCCCCCACCTCTGATTGAACCCATGGCGTTCCAGCAGCAGTTCGTGAAGCACCTGCAGCAGCAGCAGGAGCAGCACAACCTGCAGGAGAGTCAGCTTCAAGAGGAGCCGGCCCAGCAGCATTTCCCGCGGAAGCACGGCAAGAAAGACTCGGCCAAAGCGTCCACGGAAGACAAGAGGCAGCAGAGTCAGAAGGAGCTGCAGAAGAAGCAAGAGGAACAGATGTGCCGGGACTTCATCAAGTTCACCTGGGAGAAGATGCAGCGGGAGCATAGCAGGCAGGTGGAGCGACTCCAGCTAGAGCACGCCCAGCAAATGGAGCAGATGCAAGGGGAGCACGTGGCACAGCTCCAGAGGCAGACGCGGAACCTGACCAAGCACCAGGCTCAGCTTCAGCGGGAACGCTTTCTCCAGGAAGAGGAGCGGCTGCAGAGGGAGCAGGCCAAACAGCTGGACAAGCTGCGGCGAGATCAGATGAAGGAGATCGAGTGGGTGGAACGGGAACACGCGCTCTTGGAGCAGAAGTACATCGACCACGAGCAAGACAGCTTTGGGCGTGAGCCGCAAGGTGTGCCGCAGAAAGAAGCAGGACGCGGACCGCACTTCCAGCACCAGCAGAAACAGTATCCCCAAGACAGGAATCAGCCGCCGTCTGACGATGAAGACTACGCCGGCTCCAGTCAGAGGCAGCTGCCAGATTATATCAAGCAGCGCTACGAGCAGGTTCAGAAGCAGCAAGAGGAGCAGCTGTCCCACCCGTTCAAGCCTTCAGAGAGTGCTCAGCACATGGGAGGAAGGGAGTGTCAGCCTCACCACGACCCCTTGGCGGCACAGCAGCAGCAGCTGAAGCAGCCAGCGAAGTGCTCTGATATACCACCGCCCCAGCAGCAGTTCCAGCAGAACGACAGAGCCAAAGACCATCGCCCTCAGCATCAGAAGCTGCCACCACAACAATATCTCCAACAGCCTCATCCTCAGCCTGGCCAGATTCCCTGTGGAACGTGGCAACAGCAGCAGCAACAACAGCAGCACCAACAACAGCAGCAGCAGCATCAACAGCATCAGCACTCTATCCAGCAAAACCAGAACGGCTGTGAGCAGGTGCAGTTCCAGTCACCGCAGGGACACGCGACAGTCTACTCCATGCACGTTGTGAGCAGGGAGCCCTTGCCGCCCATTCCTCCCTGGCGCCAGGGGTCGGGAAGCAGGGAGGGCACTGGACAGGTGGCGCAGTTGACAGCTGGAGGGATGGGGAAGGACGGCAGTATGGCTGTTCCCCCAACACGACTGCCTCCCCACAGCAACCAGAGCACCTCTCCCATGAGGCACCCCCACCCTGACAGGCAGGCCACGTCTCCTGTCAGACCTCTTCCATCTTCCATGACGCAGACTCAGCACGTGCAGCCGTTGTCATTCCCGCACAACAGCAGCAGTCAGACATTGCCTGTTCCTCCGCTTCATCAGCCGGTGTCTTCCCTGAGGAGCACAGCCCACATGCAGGGCGCTTTTCATTCCCAGTATGGAAACCAGCCGGCCCTGTGTCAGAGAGGCCAGGGAGTACCTCAGACAAACCCCAACTACGGAACGTACCCCTCAGCTTCGGTGACAGCTCCTGCAGACAAGCACGGGAGCCAGGCGAAGAAGCCACCCTGGCTGATAGACTGCGAAAATCAGAACCTGGCTGTGCAGAAGAAGCCTCCTTGGCAGCAGCAGCAGCAACAGTCCACAGTCTTCATGATGCCTGCACAAGATGCCGGTGCCAACGTTTCCCATTATGCAGGGTCGGGGGGTTCTTCAGTGCCTCATCAGTACCAGCCAAACATGTCTGCCCCTGGAGCTATGACTAGACTGACTACCAGTCCTCAGGTACCAGCCACGCATCAGCATAAACCCAGTGCTGCTGTAATGCACAATGCTCCGCGCCAGACTTTCCACCCTCAACACCAACAGCAGATGGTGAACTACCCCACCCCGCACAGCAGCAGCAGCAGACCTGATTACCAAACGCCTCATCACAACGGTCTACAGACTCACCACTCCGCTTCACAAGGCAGCGTCCTGCCTAGTGGTTGTTCTCAGTCAGCTGTGCCTCAGTATTCCAGGTCTGCCGGGGAGCATCAGTACACTCACCTCAGCACACAAGGACAAACCAGAACTCAGACCTGTACAGCAAGTGACCAACTCCAGTCCACAAACGGGCTGCCGTTTTCAAACTACAGTTCCACGGAAGACCCCCCAAAGCCACATGCATACCTGTCACAAAAAATGGAAAAAGTCAGTGAGGCAAATTACCAGTATGCAACTCACAGTGGGTATTCCGCGGCAGCTGAGTACCCTGCGTCTTCAGATGGTCCCACGGACCAGGAGTGTGCTCAACAGGTGCTAGTGGAAGCTCTGAATGAGCAAATGAACCAGTCTAAACTGCAGACCTCGGAGCAGTCCTCCACAGTAGGAGTGATTGACCAAACCAAGATCAGTGTTGAGATGCATTCCAAACAGACCATAGTCACAACACCCTATCCTCAGCAACACGCACCCAGCACTTCTGGATTGCCAGCTTTCACTTTGGACCAGTTGTTTGAAGATGCCAGCAAAGTGCAGCACAGTCTGCAGGCCCCTCCTGCTCTGCTTCACAAGTCCTGTGTGTTGAATCCCAACCCGCAGGAACACCCCCAACAGCCCGCCATAGACTCCTGCCATCAGCCGCTTCCAGACAACCCTCTGGATGCTGCAGTTGCCATGCTGAACATCCAGGAGGCTGTGCTGGACATCCCCAGTGTGGAGCAGCATCAGGTGTTCGTGTTGGAGCCTCCAGGCCGGCAGCAGCCTCCAGCTGCCTCCAACAACGCCTTCAGGAGGAACAGCTGGCACACGCCAGAGAACAGCATTGCCGGCAGTCGCTCGGGTTCCTTCGGAGATGATGACGCTGGTCTGTTTAACGACATCACTACAGACTTGGTGGATGACGACGACGATCTGTTCTTCCCGCCTCAGGCAGCACCCAAACCTCCCCCCGATTCCAAAGTGCTTCTTCAGAACTCTGTGAAGATTTCCACTGTGGGCATCAACGACCTGGGGCTCAAAATTTCCAGCGTATTTTCCCTGGCAGCGACACGCAGAAGGAAACGCAGGACATTTTCTGACAGTGTCCTGCAGGAGGTCGAGGTGATGTCCAGGCAAGAAGGGCTGGTGGGCTGTGGGCTGGAGGACGGTCTGCTGGTCAACAAAGGCAGCAACAGTCAGCACAACCTTTCTCAGGAACCTTTCCCCACTAACGGTGACGTGGTCTTCAAGGACTTCAACGTGCTGAACTCCTCCGACCAAAAGTGTGACAGTTTCGACAACGACCTGTCGCGGTCATCCCCAGACCCCCTGGCCCAGCTCACCAAGCTGCTGTTCAGCGACATGCCCATGCCTTCCCCAGGCGCCACGGCTTTGGAGGACTGGAACCTGAACGAGGCAGCCGGGGTCAGCTTTGAGGCGGATTCCGTGTGTGTGCCTGGCACACCCGCCAGGGGAGACCTGGACCACTTTGCCACGCCCATCCCCCACCTGTACACCCCCATGCCCCAGGTGGGCACACCCAGACCCTGTCAGTACCGAGAGCCAGCCACTCCCTTACCCCGCTATTGCTCCACGCCCCAGGCTATCAAGATGCCTGCCACCCCTCTCTCCACGTGCGCTAAAGAACCTGCACCCGGTCCTCAGGGAAAAACCACCTCGACCCTCTGCTATAAAGACTTTAAGGAACCCCAGACACCCTGGCCTTTCCCAGTGAAAGAGTTCAAAGAACCCGAAACTCCATTGCCTTCCTGTGCTCTTGGACCCTCCACTCCTCTACCGAGCGTGCCTGTCAAAAGTAAAGAGCCATGCCTCCCACTAACTCAGTGTGCCAAAACATCTTTGCCGGCTACGGATTGTGATGGCAAGCAGTTGCTTCCCAGTTCTCAGCTTCCCGGTAACAGAGCTGGGGAGTCTCAGTCGATGGGAAATGGTTTGGACATAAGTGTGGATGCTTTCCAGAAAACCATTTCAGAAAGTGTGGAGAAAGCTTCAAAACAACCTCTTGAACAGGCCATTAGGGAGCTTCTGGGTAATGAACCTGTGGAACAAGTGACTGACCAATCACTTGAAAGAACCAAATCTGTGAACACTAATCGTGGAAAATTTGTGCAGAAATCCTTACAGACAAATAAGCGTGCGGACAGTGCCAAAAAGCAGCCTCAGAAATCAGTCTGTGCAAGTTCAGTGCCCAAGCAAAAAGAAAGCTGTGCAACAAATGCTTGCAAAAGGCCTCACACTACTGACATTTCTGACCCTGGTTTTAAAACAGCCTCAAAGAAAATCAGAAAGACTTTCAACAATAGACACCACAGTCCCAACACATGAAAAATCACCAGAGAGGGGCAGTAGCACAGCACACCCAGAAAAAGACATTAGAGACAGAGTGAGTGACAACTGGGAGAGGAGGTGTGTGTCCAAGAACAACAGTCACCCAAGAACAGACACCAGCAGATCTCGAGACAGTTCCAGAGAATCCCAAAAAGACAGACGCATTGTTCCTGCGCTTGCAGAACCAACTGTCAGCAGAAGAGTACAAAAGAGGAAGCAGTCTGTCTCCAAGTCTGCTGAGGAACTTTCAGAAGAGGACAGAAAGAGTTGTGGGGTCAGGGGACGCCGCACAATCACCTTGGCCAGTAAGAAGAAAGGGACAGTGGACAGGCAGGGCTCTTCAGAAGATGCCTGTGCAGAGCAGGAACAGACAGCCACGGATGGTAAAGCGCATGAGGTTGACTATGACAAGAAACGGGACAGCAGCGCGACCGAACAGGGAGACACACCACAAGAAACATTGGAGGGTGTAGGAGACCCTGATGTTGACGACGTGTTCTTCCCAGACCTGTCCCCCAGTGACAGCACGGACGGCAGCGCGGAAGAAGACCCCGAACCAGTCCGCGAGAAAAGGCGACAGCTGTCCTCCTGTGACTCTGACCTCTCCAGACGTTCCAGTGTCAGCAGCAACGTCGGAGGACTGGGGGAAAGCATAGCAGACCTGATTCTTCCCACAGTGCTGCCCCCTTTTCGACGACAACGGAAAAATGACAAAGGAGGAGCAGCAGGGGACTCTGAAGATCTCCTAGCCACGTTTCATGACCACGAGCTGCAGTGCGTCCAGCTGGAAGGGGAATACTATGTCGTCCTGGAGGAGCTGCTCACCAAGTGTTTCCCTGGCCTGCCCCGCTCTCAGGTAGAAAGCGCGCGTGTTCGCGACCTGAACCTGCTGACGCGGACTGTCCACTTGCTGGGGGCGGACCTCGCTGGTCATGAAGAGGATGCCATGACGGTGCTGGCCCTGCAGGATGCAGGACGTCTGCTGCATTACTTCCACGGCATGATGCGCTGCTCCGGCACTGGCTGCAAGCTGAAAACTCGTGTCAGCAAAGACCGTAGGGAAGCCGAGGATGCCGACACGAGCAAGGCGCAAACTCCCCGCACTGACCAGACATCCAGCGACGCCAGCATCACCAGGTCCGAGTCCACAGGCTTCCTGTGTCCAGGCAGGAAGGAGAAGAGGAGAGCCTCCACCGACAAGTGCTGCAGGAAAGACAGCGCCAAGGAGGACGAGGACGTTTTTGTCGATGTGGATGGTCACGACGACTCAGGGTCCAGCTCCAGTGACCTGACTCTGCCTTACTGTGACGGCCAGCCCATGACCAGCTGGGAACTGGATGCCTCCAGGAAAGACAAACACAGCAGCTGCGAGCAAGACGCCGCCAGCATGCTGTCCTCTCGGTGCTCCAGCAGAAAGTTCAGAAGATACTCCTCAGAGTCAGAGCCCCGAATGCGTAGAGGCAGGGACAGTGACTACGCCCACCGCAATCCTCTGTCAGCCTCCCCAGACAACCTCTCGCACGAGGAGTCTTCCCCCATGCTGCCACCCCTGCCCGTGTACGCCTCGCCCTTCACGCCGGGCAGCATGTACAACGTGCCCATGGACAACGAGCGAGTGTTGCTGGAGTGCTTCAGCGCCCCCGGGTCACAGGCCCCCAGCTCTGTCCGCAGCGCTCCCAGCGTCAGGCTGATGTCTCCTGACCGCCACGACCTCTCTCACGTGGAGGAGGACATATTCGCTGGGCTGTGTAACAACAAGTCCGTGTCTGACAACGATTACCTGGCCAGCAGGAGAGAGTCCCTGTCTAGCAGCCACCAGACGTCCCGGAAAGTGAGCTACAGAGAGCCTGATACCCCCACAGGGCACCGGGTCTCTGAAAGCAGAGTTCATCTGGACAAGAAGATGACAGAATCTACTGATGACCATTATCATGATTTTACAGACGACTTTCATTTTGATGAGCCTGAGGACGATGATGTGTTTATGGAAAATGAAACTGGACGCACCAAAGACTGTCCCCGAGATGTAGGTTCTGCCATAACTCAGTCAAGGGATGAAAATGATTTCTCTCCCAATAAACATGTAAAACTTCTCCCAGACAATCTTGTCAGTGACATTATCAATGATGCCAAATCTTCCAAAGACATGTCGCATTTTATGTCAAAGGTGACAGGAGCACGTGAGGACTTGGTGGTGAACTATGTGGAAGCGGGAACCAGTGAAGTACCGTCTCCTGGGCGTAAACATCATCAACGTCAGCTGGAGGAAATCACATCAGTCAAAACTTCACTGCACTCTAGTGACACTGCACATACAAGAAAGCAGTTTATTGAAGAACTTCATGAGAAGCTCAGCAAAGTCCCCACCAAGAACGGTGAACCATTTGACACCAAGAATAAGACTGAGATCTATGGTAATGCCACAGAGCAAACGGCATTTAAAAACAACCCATGCAACATCAACAAAGATTTGCCTGAAAAGACTTCACGCAAAACTACCGTGTCCCCTGTAAGAAATACTGAAACAGAAGAAAGCATGGATGGGAGTGGTCATTCCGTTTGCGACAGTGAAAAACTAAACACGGAAGATTTGGACAGCCGTGAAGACCGAACAACCTCTGACGCCACGTTTGCTTACGGAGCGAGCGACGTGGACACTGACACACAGGGTGAGGAAAATACTAGCATGGACAGAAAAACAACCCACACTTCCACTGACGTTAAAAGACTGGGGAAAATTCACAACAAAGAAGAAACAAACACTACTCGCACGTTTTCACCCAGAAGTGCTGAACTGGTCGTGGACGAAGAAAACCAGACCCCAGACAGAAACGACGCTAAGCTTTCAGAAGATGACTCGTTCGACAAGAGAAAGCCGCCTCTTGAATCTAACGGCTCGTTAGAAGACCGTGTTCAAAACTTCATCGCTAACGGCAGTCGCTTCGCGCCAAGGGCAGTGGTCAGGTCTAACTCTCTTCCGCTGCTGTGTGAAATGGCAAATGAAGCAAGGCCTGGGAATGACAGCGAGGACGCTGCACCCATCGCCAGGGTTTTGCCACTGAGAAGTAACTCTTACCCTGGAGCCACCCCCGGCAAAGACAGAGACAGCGGTGCAGGTCAGAGCTCTGTGCCCAGTCCCGTGACCCCTGTGTTGGAGGAGTCTGCAGTCTCTGAGCCAGAAGAGAACGTGTCCTCAAGCCCCTCCCCGTCCCCCTGTGTTGTCAACACGGAATCCACTCGGGAAACAAAACGAAGTGAGCCGCCAATACTCTCTGAGGCAGCAGAGAGTGGCGAGCACCTGTTTCTGGAGCCGTGCAGTGTGGTGGACGGGGGGGAGGTGGTGACGCGCAGCACCCCGAGACACTGCCCTGACGCTGGAGATGGGACGGAGGACCAGCTGCTCCAGTGGGCGGCTCCCTGCGTGCTCCACGGAGCTGTCTTCTGCTCCTGTGAGGGCATCGACATCAACACCACCCGCGACCTCCCCTCCGCCAGCCCCAAGGTGGGGCCCTGGCTGTGCACGCCAGGCACCCCGGTTCCGGGGACGCCCTTCTGTGACTACAGCAAACTGATCTACTCCCCTTTCCCTGTGGTGGGGGGCATGACTCCGGCCAGGCCGGAGACACAGGACGTTCCCGACACCAGTCCCGAACTTCCGCCAGCCTCTGACACTGACCTGAACAGGGGTGGTGCCAAACGGGTAGCCTCACCTGAAGGTCAGCCACCCTCAAAGCGTCGGTCACCCACGACCTGTGCAGCTGGAGGTGACTGTGTAGAGAACAGCATAGTGGGGCTGACTTCTGAGGGCATCACGCTGTGTAGAGATGAGGATTCTGTAGTAGGTGTCACCCACGCAGGCAGCCCTTTGTGTTCAGATAAGGACACTGCTGATGTGGTCAGTGATGTGAAACCTTTGTGTGATGATGAAGACGCTTCAGATAGGGTAAGGGCAGATATCTCTATGTGTAGGAATCAAGACACTACTGGTGCTACTCATGAAGACAGATCTTTATGTAAAGATGAACAGACTGCAGAGACCAATGAAGACAGCAGTCCACTTCCTCGTGTAAATAACCTTTGCCACCAAGAAGACATTTTAGGAACCAGTGTGCCTGGGGACATGATCACGCCCACTGAGGACGAAGAATCGCTATCAGAAAACGAGGAACAAGAGTTAATAGCAGCGGCTGAAGAGAGTGAAAAAGTCATGGCCAATTTGTCACCAGAAGAAAAAGAGAAACTTGAGGGCAGCTCATCTGAAGTTTCAGCAGCTGGCGATGCTGCTGTAGACATTTCTGAGGAGGGCTTACCAGACTGGAAGTGCATGGGAGTGGTCAGTGACTGTGCGCAATCACATACTCTTGAGACACGTGAAGATATCAATCTTTCAGATGGTGTTCCTGCTGCTGATGATTTGGGAGACTTGGAAGATGGTTTGGTGACAGTATCTGAAAGCGATGACAAAACCACGGAGAACTTGAACGTGATGTGCAAAACAAACACAGATCTAGTTTCTGAAACAACAGATCCTGTTTCTGAAGATGCTGCTGCTGCTGCTTCACACTCCATTTCAAGTGCAAAAGATTCAGAAGAGCGCACAGCGAAACCTTTGCCTCAGGCTGAGAAACCTGAAGAAGCATTAGCTCACGATTCAAAAGACTCACCAAAACAGAACCTGGAAGAGATTATGATGAGAATGAAAACAGAAGGCAGCAAACCACATCCCCACCTCCCCATCCCCGCAGACCTCTCCGACACAAGCTCTGTGGGAACAACCGACAGCGAGTCGGTGAGAATCATCACTCTGGGCGACAGTGACATCGACCTCACCTTCGAGTCCGAAGACTCCAAAGACTGTCCAGAGAGCGGCTTGACCCACAAAGAGGCAGAGAGCATGTCCAAGTCTCCTTTACCAGAAGGTAAAAAGATCATCACCATCGCCCAGTATAAAGAAAGGCGGAAACATCTGGAAGAGAGCAAGAGCGCAAACCTGGCTTCGGTCAAAACCTCAGCTTCTTCTATGAATTCAGATAGCGGGATCAAAAGAACACATAGTTCGGACAGCAGTGACACGGAGGGACGTTGTGTAGCATCTCCAAGACATAAGGTATCGTCCACATCCTGCTCTGTCTCAGGGAAGCAGAGTATGACTGAGGGCTTGGTGCCCAAAGTCCTGAGGACAGAGTCTGTGCCTGCAGAACTGTCCAGGAAAGTCACTGTGGAACTCAAGAGGTCTTCGTCTTTCCACGGGCAGCATCCAACCATCAAGAAATTCAAGCATCAGCGAGGTGAGCTGTCAGTGTCTTTGGTGTTGTGGGTGGGGTTTTGTTGTTGTTGTGGATGTTGTCATGTTAAGTGATTTACTACATTTAAAGGATAGGGTGTTGATTATTGGTTTTTATCTTTTGTCCATGACTGTATGATTGTATCACTTCATATTCTCCTTTCATTTTCTTTGTTTGTCTGTATATCCTTCTGTTAGTCTCTGTCTTTATCTCTGTGTCTGTCTGTCAGTCATTCTCTGTCTGTCTGTCTCTCTTTGCCTATCTGCCTGTCTCTCTGTCGGTATGTCTGTCCGTCTATCTCTCTACGTCTCTGTCTGTCTGAATTCACAGCTTGAAGAAAGTTGTCAATGGTAAAATGCTGTAAGAAAACATCGCTCTTATAAAGAAACAACTACACAGACACGCGCAAAGACGACGAGAAGTGGGGTTTTTTTCCCCCTGTGAGAGATGAATCAGCCTTCTCTTGACTTATCCCTCCTATATAACCCCCCTTACCTACTCCTCCTTACCCTACTCATCCTTCCCCCTCCCTTAACCTACCCCCTCCACACACATACCCTAAACCCTCCCCTACCTCCCTCATCCCTTAGCTACCCATCCACCCACTTACCTATCCCCTCTCTATGCCATACACTTCCATACCCCCACCCGTCCCTCCCTCCCTTTCTCTCTACCCCTCCCTCTCCCCCCCCCCCCCTTTGCTATCCTTTTCTCTATCCTCCCCTCCTCCCTGCCTACCCCATACCCCTTTCTCTCTACCCCATATTCTCCCCTACCTATCCCTCCCTCCCTACCCCCCCCCCCTCTCTCTCTCTACCCATATCCTCCCCTACCTGTCCCTCCCTCCCTTTCTCTCTACCTCCCCCCCCAACTTATCCCATAGCAACCTTTCTATCCCCCAAGCCTCACCCTGTAACCATCCCTCACCCTCCCTCTCGGGGGGCGGGGGGGTTCTAGGGGGGAAGAATAGCTTAAGGGGGAGGTTACCGGGGAGGAGGGAGGGGTAGCTGGGGGGGGGGGGGTTAAGAGGAGGGAGGGAAGGGTAGCTGGGGAGATGGGAAGCTGGAGAGGGGATGGGTAGTTGGGGTAAGGGAGGGGGATTGAGGGGGGGAGGTTAGGAGAGGGGGGTAGCTGGGGGTAGGTTAGGGGGGGTAGATTAGGGGGGAGGTTAGGGGGAGGTTAGGGGGAGGTTAGGGGGGGTAGATTAGGGTGGAGGTAGGGTGGAGGTTAGGGGGAGGTTAGGGGGGTAGATTAGGGGGGAGGTTAGGGGTAAGTTGTAGGTGGGGGAGATTAGGGGTGGAGGTTAGGGTGGAGGTTAGGGTGGAGGTTAGGGGGGAGGTTAGGGGGAGGTTAGGGGGAAGGTTAGGGTGGAGATTAGGGGTGGAGGTTAGGGTGGAGGTTAGGGTGGAGGTTAGGGGGAAGGTTAGGGGGAGGTTAGGGGGAGATTAGGGTGGAGGTTAGAGTGGAGGTTAGAGTGGAGGTTAGGGTGGAGGTTAGGGGGAAGGTTAGGGGGGAGGTTAGGGGGGAGTGGTAGCTGGGGGAGGTTAGGGGGAAGGTTAGGGGGGAGTGGTAGCTGGGGGAGGTTAGGGGGAAGGTTAGGGGGGAGTGGTAGCTGGGGAGGTTAGGGGGAAGGTTAGGGGGGGAGTGGTAGCTGGGGAGGTTAGGGGGGAGGTTAGGGGGGAGTGGTAGCTGGGGGAGGTTAGGGTGGAGGTTAGGGGGGGAGTGGTAGCTGGGGGAGGTTAGGGGGAGGTTAGGGGGGAGGTTAGGGTGAAGGTTAGGGGGGGGAGGTTAGGGTGAAGGTTAGGGTGGAGGTTAGGGTGGAGGTTAGGGTGGAGGTTAGGGGGGAGGTTAGGGGGAGGTTAGGGGGAGGTTAGGGTGGAGGTTAGGGTGGAGGTTAGGGGGGGAGGTTAGGGTGAAGGTTAGGGTGGAGGTTAGGGGGAAGGTTAGGGTGGAGGTTAGGGTGGAGGTTAGGGGGGAGGTTAGGGTGGAGGTTAGGGTGGAGGTTAGGGGGAGGTTAGGGTGGAGGTTAGGGTGGAGGTTAGGGGGAAGGTTAGGGGGGAGGTTAGGGGGAGGTTGGGGGAAGGTTAGGGGGAGGTTAGGGGGGAGGTTAGGGGGGAGGTTAGAGTGGAGGTTAGAGGTGGAGGTTAGGGGGGAGGTAGGGGGGAGGTTAGAGGGGAGGTTAGGGGGAGGTTAGGGGGGAGGTTAGGGGGGGAGGTTAGGGGGAAGGTTAGGGGGTGAAGGTTAGGGGGAAGGTTAGAGGGGAGGTTAGGGGGGAAGGTTAGGGGGGAGGTTAGGGGGGAGGTTAGGGGGAGGAGGTTAGGGGGGAGGTTAGGGGGAGGTTAGGGGGAAGGTTAGGGGGGAGGTTAGGGGGGAGGTTAGGGGGAAGGTTAGGGGGGAGGTGGGGGAGTTGGGGGGGTTAGGGGGGAGGTTAGGGGGAGAGTTAGGGGAGGGGAAGTGGGGGGGTAGGTTGGGGGAGTGGTACTGGGGGAGGTTAGGGGGGAAGGTTAGAGGAGTAGGTAGGTTGGGGAGTGGTAGTGGGGAGGTAGGGGGAAGGTTAGGGGGAGGTTAGGGGAGTTAGGGGGAGTTAGTGGGGGAGGTTAGGGGGATTAGGGGGAAGGTTAGGGGGGAGGTTAGGGAGGTTATGAGGGGGGGAGTGGTAGCTGGGGGAGGTTAGGGGGAAGGTTAGGGGAAGGTTAGGGGGGAGGTGGATTAGGGTGGAGGTTAGGGGGAGGTTAGGGTGGAGGTTAGGGGAGGTTAGGGGGAAGGTTAGGGGGGAGGTTAGGGGGAGTTAGGGGAGGTAGGTAATAGCTGGGGAGGTTAGGGGTGAAGTTAGGGGAGGTTTGAGTGAGGTGTAGGGTGGAGGTTTAGGAGGGAGGTAGGATTAGGGGGAAGTTGGGAAGCTAGGGGTGAGTTTAGGGTGAGGTTAGTGGGGGATGGTTAGGGGAGTAGAAGTTCAGGGGAGAGTAGCTGAAGGGGAGTTTCATGGAGGTTAGGGGAGGTAGTGAAGTTAGGGGGAGGTGTATTCTTGGTTCGAGTTCTTAGGTTGAGGAAGGGAAGTATGCATCGTGGCGATTACATACTGTTATTAGCTATGGGTTGGTAGAAGAGTTGAAGCACTGGACTGTCAATTCTTAGGGACGTTTAGAGTGTTATGAGGACTGACAGGCAGATAGAGAAATGTAGAAGGTTGGAAATGTGATAGATAGGCGAGGAGCAGACGGTAGTCGTTCTCAGTAGTGGTACGATTAGTGCAGTATAGTATAAGAAGTGAGATTTAGTGTGATTGTATGTCTAGATAATTATCAGATTATGAAGCGTACAGACGTTGAGAATATAGGCTGTAGATTACGCACAGTACGATAGGTTAGCTAAATAGCTAGAAGTAGAGGATGGATGGTATTCGGAAGAGGGGAAGGTTGGCGATTTAGGCGATACGATAGAATAGACTGAAGCCTAGTGTCATAGTAGCTAGCATGTAGATAATTAAGTTGGTTGATCAGGAAGAACTAGGCAAGTTAATTCAGCGATACGTAGATTAGATTGATCATGTTGAGTATTGATAGGAGTTCTGGTACTCAAAGGTGCGGAACGGTCTAGAAAAGTAATTAAACCAGGTCAGTGAGCGGGTGCCGTACGTGGAATGTGGAAGTTATCGCGCAGCGCGATGGTTGCTGGGGTGCTTTCGTCGACTGACATGAATTCGCAAGCTTGTAACATCTTGCGAGTTAATTGGCACGGTCTGTGAGAAAACTGTGACTTAGCTGATATAGAGTTGACTGGCCTGAGCACAGATAGCTGATGACAGAAAGTTCACAATCGAAAGAACCAAGCTCTGCATGCAGTCTTGAGAAGAATACTATCTCAATTCGAGATGGGAACTCATGCACTTGTCGTTTTACAATCTTTAACACCGTCAATTTTGAAAAATTAAACAATCTGCAACTCAGTCTTTGAAGCATAAACTGATTGAACGTAACGAGTTCAGCAAGATCTACTGCAGACTTCAGCAACTTGACTAGAAAGACTACGAATCGTACTGCAGGCAGACAGAACCATGATACGACGACTAACATCAACTGCAGTAGATTCAGACAGACAACGACCCAGATATAGATACAAGATCAGAAGAAATCATAAAGAGCAGACGATAAAGACAGTACAACGACCAGCACCAGATATACGTAATAGCATAGATACTACAGTCACCGACAGATACGATAGCATAGAACAAGATAGACAATACTGGATGGCCGATGATGCTGATTGATGATGGCATGGATGGAATGGCATAGACTTTCAGGCAGACAAAATAGCATAGATCATAATGATTCATATAGATAATCAGTAATAATAATGTGGATAATAATAGAACTTACCGGCAGACATACAGTTAATTAAAGATTTAGACTAAGATAGATTAGATGATGTGGTGTTGTGGTGTAGAGTGTGCTGCATTGCTTAGAAAGAAAAAAGTGCCAGGGTTCGAATGAGTGGTGGTTCGATCTCGTAGTGGCGCCAAGATCTATTATTTACCAGTCCAACAATGCCTAATGAGTGGTGAGCTTGGTGTCTAGTTTCATCGCGTATAAGATCAATATATTATTATTATTATGTGTAACACGCATTTTTCTTTTAAAAGAACCCACAGCAATAAAAGAGCTGTCACTGGCAAAGTTCTGTAGAAAAAGCCAATCTGAAAGAGAAACAAGTTCACGTGCAGTCAGTAGAAGAAAAAAACAACCACCAATGGATGGTGCTGCTGTTGTGGCGACGTGCTCTCCCCATGGAGAGCAGCCCGAATTTTACACAAAGAATTTTGCTGTGACTTAAAGCGGTATACAATACAAATTACAATACAATGCAATGAAATACAATACAATACAATGCAATGCAATACAATGCAATACAATACAATGCAATACAATACAATAAAATGCAATGCAATACAGTAAAATACTATCTATCTATCTGCTATCTATCTGTCCCGTAGTCTGACGACCGTGGGGGCACCCTCAAAGACTCAACAACCAGTTCCCTCCATTCCTCTCTCTGTTCTGCCTTTCTCAGGGTTTTGTTGAGTTCTAGGCCTCTCCATTCGCTGATGTTATCCTCCCAGCTCTTCCTTGGTCTATACAATACAATAAAAACCAGTACAACGTCATGCTTTCTGTCCAGATGTCAGCCTAGACACGGTCAAAGCAGACCTGAAGAGACACGCCCAGGAACACCGAGCCAGATCAGAGCGGACACCGTCACTTCTGCACCCCCCTCACCAAAAAGCCCCCCGGGCCAAAAACGAAGCCCATGACACTCGCGGTCACTCCTCACACCGCTCCCCCAGACACACAGAGACTGTGACGACAGGACGAACAAAGACCGAAAGAAAGAGAGAAGGAAAGAGCGCTCCCCTAAAGGCACCAACGACAGACGAACAGAGAAAACGAGAGATGCAGGGGATGTGAAACGCGCGAAGAAATCAACTCACGGACACAGTAGTTTTCCTCCCCGGGCAGAGCATTCTATATCGGAGCACACCAAACTGACGAAACCAAAGAGGGTGACAACGGACCAGGATATCATATCCAGGTGTTTGGACACTGTCAAACCCTGCAGGGTCGTTGTGAACAAAATCTCCGATTTCTCTTTGAAACCAGCGCGTGTGAGAGAGGAGGAGAGCGATCGTCACCCGAACCAGCCCGAAGACTCGCTCATTGTGGAATCGGAAACCATTTCCATCATTTGTCACACAGAATCGTCCGCCTCCCGCCTTCCAAACCTACCCCCGGACTTTTCACCCCGCTCTGAGAAACTGTCCGCGTCAGCGAGTCGCCAGAAGCGAACAGAAGAGGATTTTGAGGACGCGCGGTCGCCACAACCTTCTCCAGCACAAAAGCGACGCTCGTTTACAGACGATCACAAAACACGAGCGTTCACACCCTGCCACGACCGGGAGACTGTGTCAGTCGAAGAACTGGAAAATCCTTCCGAGGATATCGACGTCGATAACGACAAACAGGTTCACAGTGATTTCTCAGACTCTGAGGAAACGTACTTGGCCGAAACCTCCGCCCGAACACGGAATTATGTGCCCTTTCGGAGACAACCTCACTCTTACAAACCCTCTTCTTCCCACACCAAAACACACACGAGTCAACGGGTGTCGCCAAAACCAAGTTCGACAACTACTCTCAGGACACCCGCTGCAGACGACACTTGTCGGAAAGACGTTGCGGGGTGTCCCAAGCGTTCCGGTTCGCGGGTGGAAGCGAACAAGGACGGGGGAGAAAGGAGGGAGAGTGGGGGAGAGGGCAAGGGGACGGACAAGCAGTTGTCGGATCAAATCGCAGCTATACTGAGGGAACGGGAGAAAATGCTGGCTGAATTTGCCAAGCGGAATCAAGAGCTGGAAAAGACTCTGCAAGGTATGTCAAGGTTGTGTCGTGAAGTATGTAAGCGTGTGTGTGTAAGCATGTGTGTGTAAGCATGTGTGTGTGTGTGTGTGTGCGTGTGTGCGTGTGTGTGTGAAAAGACACTGCAAGGTATGTCAGGTTGTGTCGTGTGTGTGTGTGTGTGTGTGAGAGAGAGAGAGAGAGAGAGAGAGAGAGAGAGAGAGAGAGAGAGAGACACGCAGACGATTTGTTTAAATAGGCCGACAGAAAGAGAGAGAGAGAGAGGGCAGACGATTTGGTCAAATAGGCAGAGAGGAGAGAGAGAGAGAGAGAGAGAGAGAGAGAGAGAGAGACGCAGACGATTTGTTCAAATAGGCCGACAGAAAGAGAGAGAGAGAGGGGCAGACGATTTGGTCAAATAGGCCGAGAGAGAGAGAGAGAGAGAGAGAGAGAGAGAGAGAGAGAGACGCATGAGCAGACGCAGATGATTTATTCAAATAGGCCTCAGCCCCTTATGAAGGGGAATGCGAACAGTACAATACATGGTATCATAAATATAATGAAAAATCATATGATCACGACATGAAGTGACTATTTCTCTAAGCTTGAAAGCCTTGTACAAAAATAAAGAGAAACTATAACTTCAGGTTTTGTAAAAGACATCAATAAACACATATTAAACAAGCAAGGTTCCTTGTAATATTTTGGTTGAATAAGTTTTACTCTAAGGTCATGTAATTGTTGGCAACAAAGAACAAAGTGGAATTCATCTTCCTGTGACACATTGCATAATGGACATAACAAATCATGATTATTATGTGTTCTATATCTTAAGCAATGTATATCGAGATCAGATATAACAGTCTAAATTTTGCTGCGGTATGTTTCAACTGTTGATTCATATCAAGTTGTAAATAGCATTTTAAATCATGACCATTACAATATTATCTTCTACACTTTTGGCTAGATGAGTAGACTGACGTATCAGGGACTTAGCGATAAGTCAAGTCAAGTCAAATGAGGTCAGAATGAGTGTGGTGTGTGACTTTTCAGGCACCTTAAGGATAAGTCAAGTCAAATTAAGGTGTGTCTGGTGTGACTTTTCAGGGACTTTATGGATAAGTCGGGTCAAGTCAAATGAGGTCATACTGTGTGTGATGTCACTTTTCAGGGACTTTATGGATGAGTCAAGTCAACTTAAAAGTGTGTCTGGTGTGTGATGTTTGAGGAACTTTAGGGATAAGTCAAGTCAAAGTAGGTCAAAGTGTGTCTGACGTGTGACTTTTCAGGGACTTTAGGGATAAGTCAAGTCAAAGTAGGTCAAAGTGTGTCTGGTGTGTGACGTTTCAGGGACTTTAAGAACAAGTCAAATCTAAGGTGTGTGTAATGCGTGACTTTTCAGGAACTTTAAGGATAAGTCAAGTCAGATGATGTCAAGGTGTGTGTCTGATGTGTGATTTTTTTCAGGGACTTTAGGGATATGTCAAGTGAAATTAAGTCAAGTCAGTGTGTGCGTGTGGATTTCTTTTTTATGTAGGGATTTTAGGGATAACTCGAGTCAAGTCAAGTCAAGTCAAAGTAGTTAAAGGTGTGTGTTATGTGTGTGTGTGTGTGTGTGATATGTGTGCAGGGCTACAGGTGGAGATGCAGGAGATGAAGAAAGACAGGACGGGAACCCCCCACTGATATCTCCCTGTGAGTCCATCCTGTCTGTTTCTTATAGTAGACACTACTACTACTGCTTCTACTCCTCCTCCTACTGCTACTACTACTACTACTACTACTACTACTACTATTGCTCCTTCTGCTCCTCCTCCTCCTATTGCTCCTACTGCTGCTCCTCCTCCTCCTACTACTACTGCTCCTACTGTTCCTCCTCCTCCTCCTCCTCCTACTACTACTACTACTATTGCTCCTACTGCTCCTCCTCCTCCTCCTCCTCCTCCTCCTACTACTACTACTACTACTACTACTCCTACTTCTACTGCTACTACTATTACTCCTACTGCTTCTACTCCTACTCCTCCTACTCCTACTGCTCCTCCTCCTCCTCCTCCTCCTACTATTACTACTACTACTACTACTACTGCTGCTGCTTCTGCTCCTCCTCCTCCTCCTCCTCCTCCTCCTCCTCCTACTACTACTACTACTACTACTACTACTACTGCTGCTGCTGCTGCTGCTGCTGCTGCTGCTGCTGCTGCTGCTGCTGCTGCTACTACTTCTACTATTGCTCCTTCTCGTCCTCCTCCTTCCCCCCTCCTCCCCCTCCTCCTCCTCTTTCTCCTCCTCCTCCAACTGCTTCTTCTACTCCTACTGCTCCTACTCCTCATCCTACTACTTCACTACTGCTGCTGCTGCTGTTGCTACTACTACTTCTACTACTACTACTACTACTACTACTACTACTACTGCTGTTGCTGTGTGAGTGAGTGAGTGTGTGTGTTCGTGTGTGTGCGTGCGTACGTACGTGTACATGTGTGTGCGTGTGTATTTCAAATCTCTATATATGTGTCTGTCAACTCTCTCTCTCAATGTGCCCCCCCCCTCTTTCCCCCCATCCCTCTCTGTCTCACCCCCTCCCTCCCGCTCTCCCTCTCTCTCTCTCTCTTTCTCAGTCACTCACTCTCTCTGTGCCACATAAAAAGGTGCGCATTCATTTTTTTCCCTCTGTGTGTCGCTCTTATTCTTCGAAATCTTTGTCAGTCCACGATCATTTTATTTACAATTGTTTCGTTAAGAAAACGGATGCCATCACAATCGTAAATCAGGTCTTTCCATGTGCAAGGAAAAGGCGTACACTAAATCAATATCCTAGTCGAATGGATCAGTATTCTTAAAACTTTTAAAGTGACGAGAGAGAGAGAGAGGAGAGAGAGAGAGAGAGAGAGAGAGAGAGAGAGAGAGGGAGAGGAGAGAGGGAGGAGAGACAGAGACAGAAACAATGAGACAGAGAGACATAGATAGATAGACAGATAGTAGAGAGAGAGAGAAATAGATAGATTGATAGATAGATAGATAGATAGACACACAGGCAGACATACAGATAGATATATAGATAGATAGATAAGATAGGTTTTTTATACATAAACAAGAAAAAGGTGTATCCTAAATCTATGACTGAACCTAACCGATTGAGAGAGAGAGGGAGACAGACAGACAGACAGAGACAGAGAGAGGGGGGGGGGGTAGAGTGGAAGTGAGAGAGAGAAAGGAGTGAGAAAGAGAAGGGGGATAGAGAGAAGAGGTGGAGAGAGGTGGAGTGAGAGAGAGGGGGGTGTGGAGAGAAGAGGGGGGAGGAGGAGAGAGAGGGGTAGGGGAGAGAGAGAGACAGACAGAGTGAGAGAGAGGGGGGGTAGAAGGAGAGACAGATAGAGTGAGAGAGAGGGGGGGGAGGAGGGAGAGAGAGAGGAGACGACAGTGAAGAGGGAGGGAGAGAGAGAGACAGGCAGGAGCAGACAGACAGACAGACAGACAGAACTAACAAACCACAGTCATAGACCGCTTGCCAGACGATCGGACTGAAGAAACAAACTAACAACACTACATCAATCTATCAACCGTTTGTTCGCATGTGTAATCCCAAACAAAACAAACGGACATCCATTGCTTTCTGTCAAAAAACAGACGTAGATACATGACAACGGATTTGATTCGCATGTCGTATTTAGCATGCATAGAAAGTCAGCGTAAACCTCTCAATTCTGGGGCACCCTGCAAATCGAAGTGAACGAGAGAAAGAGGGGGTAGGGAGGGAGAGAGAGGACAGACAGACAGACAGACAGAGAATGAGAGGGGGGGATGGAGGAGGGAGCGAGGGAGAGAGAGGGGGTGAAGAGAGAGAAGGAGAGATGAGGAGGAGAGAGAGAGCGAGAGAGAGAGGAAGAGAGGAAAGAAGAGAGACAGACAGACAGACAGACAGACAGGCAGACAGACAGACAGACAGACAGACAGACAGACAGGCAGACAGACAGACAGACTGATAGGCAGACAGAGATTGAGAGAGAGGGGGAGGTAAGAGAGGGGGGATGGAGAGAGAGACAGAGAGAGACAGAGAATGAATGATCTCTGAATGATCTTTATTTTCCTAAGGTAGCAGAGTAAGTATTCATATACTATTTTTTTCATCCGGCCCAATACAAACGGACATTCATTTTCTTTAAGCCCAAAACAGACGTAGATACCTGACAACGATTTGATTCACATGTCGTATTTAGCATGCACAGAAAGTCAGCGTAGACAGCTCAATTCTGGGCGGCCTCGCGAGTTAGAGAGAGAGAGAGGGAGGGGGGGGGGTGAGAGAGAGAGGAGAGAGAGAGTGTGAGAGAGGGGGGGGAGAGTGAGAGAGTTTTGTGTGAGAGGGGTGGGAGGGAGAGTGAGAGTGTGTGAGAGAGAGAGAGGGTAGAGGGGAAGTGAGAGAGTTTGTGAGAGAGAGGGAGGGGGGGGGGGAGGGGAAGTGAGAGAGTGCTGTGTGAGAAAGAGGGGGAGGGAAGTGAGAGAGTGCGTGTGATGAGAAAGAGGGGGAGGGGAAGTGAGAGAGTTTTGTGGGAGAGAGAGGGGGAGGGAGATGAGATAGTTTGTGTGTGAGAGAGAGAGAGAGAGGGGGAGGGAGAGTGTGAGAGTTTGTGAGAGAGAGAGGGTAGATGGGAAGTGAGAGAGTTTGTGAGAGAGAGAGGGAGGGGAGGAGGGAAGTGAGAGAGTGTGTGTGAGAGAGGGAGAGATAGAGGGGAGGGGAAGTGAGAAGAGAGAGAGAGGGGGGGGGGGGAGGGGAGAAGAAAAGAGTTTGTGAGAGAGAGAGAGGGAGAGGGGAAGTGAGAGAGTGTGTGTGTGAGAGAGAGGGGTGGAGAAGAATGAGAGAGGTTGTGAGAGAAAGAGAGGGAGGAGGGAGTGAAGAGTATTTGTGTGTGAGGAGAGGGAGGGTGTGAGAGAGAGTGAGAGAGTTTGAGAGAGAGGGGGGGAAGGGAAGTGAGAGGGTTTGTGAGGAGTGGAGAGAAGAGTGTGGTGAGCATGTGAGAGAGTGTGTGTGAAGAAAGAAGAGGGAGGGGGAGTGAGAAGTTTTGTGTGAGTGAGAGAGGGGGGAGAGGAAGATTGACGAGAGTAGGGCAGGAGGGAGGGAATGAGCGCTAGTTTGGAGGAGAGAGGGAGAGGAGGAATAGGTGTTGGTGGAGGAGAGATAGAATGGTCGAGAGACAGTGTGGCGAGAGACGTGTGCAGGGTCGAGAGTAGCGGCGGTATAGATCAGGTCGAAGCGAGCACCTATCCGGTACACCGGCGGGTGGTCGCACAGCAGACGCACGACTCTACGAGACGAATATCGAGAGCAATGATGCTGGATGATCCACGAGATCACTGATAATCATATAGTCCAGGGGATGCACAAGAGACCCAGTTACTGGTATTTTTTGATTCACCGCCCTTAAACCGAGAGAGAGAGACAGACAGAGAGAGAGAAAGAGAGACAGAGAGAGAGAAAAAAAGAGAGAGAGAAAGAGAAAGAGAAGAAGACAGGAGAGTGAAAGAGAGCACAGAGAGAGAGAGAAGAGAGACACAGAGAGAGAGAGCGAGAGAGAGTTAGAGAGTTTCAGACTTAAGACTTCAGATGTTTTATAGCACTTAAGTGGTTGACCCATTTACAAACCAGGAACATGAAAATCGTCAGAAAAGTCGTGCAAGCACGGAGAGAGAGAGAGAGAGAGAGAGAGAGAGAGAGAGAGAGAGAGAGAGAGAGAGAGAGAGAGAGATTGATTGATAAATCTTTTGTTTCTAAAGGCAACAGCAAAAAAACAGACGCATAATTAATTTGGCCTTTGCTTTTAGGAGAGAACATGGAGGAATAATTAACTTGTATATCTTTTTTGTTTTACGCGAGAGATCAATAAGCATAATAAGGTCACCATACCGTATAAAAACAACAACAGGCTTGTCATTTTTTCAGTGCTGAGAAACGTAACAATTTTTTAATCACAAATAATAGACAAGACAATACGAGATAAAGAAAGATGAAGATCTGACAGTTTAAGTAACCCGAAAAACTATCAAAGAGATTGTTTTTATCTTCAAAATAACTTTTTAAAAAATGATTACTTGTCAGCATATGATCATAGATAATAATTGCTTCTCTCTCTCTTATTCATATAGACGGGATAGCCTAGTGGTTAGAACCTTGCACTTGCAATCTGACGACCCGGGTTCGATTCCCGTTGAAGGGGATATTTTCCCCTGCAGTTAACATCGGTGCAGACTCCACTCTCCCCAAAAGTCCTTCGGATAAGACTATAAACCGAGGTCCTGTGTGCGAACGCACGCAGAACATCTTGCGCACACGTTAAATCCTGTTCCGCTTTTCGTAAGAGTAGGCCATTGTGTGCTGGTGGGAACAGATGACAGAATTGACAAAGTCGCATACACACGGGGACTGGATGTAAGAAAAGCACATAAGTGCTCGATATAGAATGATAAAATAAACACACACACACACACACACACACACACACAACACACACACACAACACACACACACACACACACACACATACATAACACACACAACACACACACAACACACACACACACACACACACACACACACACACACACAGAGTTTCTTTGGGGATGGGGAAGAAGGGGAGTGAGGAGACTCAGAAGTGTTTCTGATGTAATCGTGAAACAACAACTAATAACACATCAATGTCATCCTATATAATAACTACATTAACAAACAAACAAGCAATCAAAGATATAGTATAATAACAAAAGTATTTAAAAAACCCAACAAAGAAACAAAAATATAGAATAAATGCAAGATTAACAAACAAAATCAGAAGTATAGGAGAATAGCAAGATTAACAAACACAAATAGAATAAGATCAAGGTTAAGAAACAAACAAAAATAATTATAGAAGAATTGCAAGATGACCAAACAAAAATATAAAAGAATAGCAAAATTAACAAACAAACAAAAATATTTTAAAAAATAGAAAGATTAATGAACAAACAACCCCCCCCCCCCACCCCCACCAAAATATCAAAAAGATCTAGAATGATAGCAAGACTAACCAGCAAACATATAGAAGAATAGCAAT
>CM054147.1:52077117-52082117 GCA_028751875.1 Rapana venosa | reverse complement strand
TCTCTCTCTCTTGTGTGTGTGTCTCTGTCTCTGTCTGTGCGTATGCTACACTAAAAAATCAAGGCACAGAACATTTTTTCACGATATACATAATACAGCTTTACAGTTATTTTGAATCTTATCTGTTGTTATTGTGTTTGTGATGAATCTGAACGTTGTGTCTTGTATTAAAGCAATATGTTCTGACTCAGAAGTGGCATCACAATATGAAACGTATTCTAAAAAAACAAAACAAGCAGAAACATGGTAATATTTTGGGCATATAGATATGCATGTATATGTTTGGATAATTACAAATCAGTAATTGTTGATTTTCTTTGTCCGACAAAACAAAACCCAAAAAATGCTACACACTTCTTCCTAGATTATATTATTTGTTGTCGTTTCAAAAATGCAAACGTGTTCCTCTGACCCATTGATTTAAAAATACAAATTTGATTTCCTTTTTCTTCAAAAATTGGAAAGTGCCATTCATATGCACAGATATTGAAAAAGAAAATATATTGACATTTTGTCCAACATCTATGATGATTATAACCAGTAACAGCTGAATTTTCAATCTACACGGAATTTTATGTATACATTGTGTTTTTTCATGAAGAGAGTATCTTGTTAGATGTATACATTGTTTTGGTACACATCAAAATAATTATTATCCTTGTTATTGATAGTTAAGATGTGCCTTCATAGACTTATCACCGTTGTTATGACTATTACTTTTGTTGATATTATGCTTTGATATCGTGCATGCAATAGCAAGACAAGACGACTCAAATTTGGTGTCTTTTACTCCACAAAAATGTGTCAAATGTGTGTGCTGTTTCAACATGGTGTGTGTGTGTTTATGTTATTGGTTTTATTGGCTTCATTGTTATACATTACGCTTTTTTATTTTATTAAAGATTACTCATTGTTATTGTTTGTTCATTGGTATACTCTCCCTCCCCTCTCCTCCCCTCTCTCTCTCCCCTCCCTCCCCCTCTTCTTACGCTCCAATTCCCTCAACTCCCTCCCTCCCTCTCTCTCTCTCCCCCTCGTCTTCTCTCTCCCTCCTTCTCTCCCCCCCTCCCTCCCTCCCTCCCCCCCCTCCCCCTCCCTCCCTCCTCTCATCTCTCTCTGCTACATCTCTCTCCTCTCTCTCATCTCTCTCTCTCTCTCTCTCCTCCCCCCTCTCTCTCTCTCCCTCCCTCCCTTCTCTCTTTCTCTCTCTCTCTCTCTCTCTCTCTCTCTCTCTCCTCTCTCTCTCTCTCTCTCTCTCTCTCTCTCTCTCTCTCTCTCTCTTTTCTCTACATCAGTGCGATCCCTCTCCCAAAGTCCTTCGGATGAGACATGAACCAGGCACCAAAAAGAGAGAGAACATACAATGACAAATCTCTTATTCATTATCCTCGAAAAAAAATTTGCCATGCTCCTCTCTCTCTCTCTCTCTCTCTCTCATCTCTCCATCTCTCCTTCTCTCTCTCTCCTCTCTCTCTCTCTCTCTCTCTCTCTCTCTTAACACAGTGCAGACTCCACTCTCCCCAAAAGTCCTTCGGATGAGACTATGAACCGAGGCCCCCGTGTGCGGACGCACGCAGAACATCTTGCGCACACGTTCATTCCTGTTCGCTTTTCGTGGTCTACATTGTGTGCCGGTGGGAACAGATGACAGAATTTACAAAAACCGCATACACTAGGGGACTAGATGTAAAAAAAGCGCATAAGTGCTTATTCCATTATCATCGATATACAAGAATAAATAATCTCTCTCTCTCTCTCTCTCTCTCTCCCCTCTCCTCTCTCTCTCTCTCTCCTCTCTCTCTCTCTCTCTCTCCTCTCTCTCTCTCTCTCGTTATTTGTCACTGCCACTTATATTTTGCTAAATTCTTCTTTTTCTTTGCATTCTTCTTCCTTGCATTCTTCTTCTTTGCATCTCTTCTCCCTTCTTTGCATTCTTCTCTTCTTCTTCTTGCGTGCTTTGCATTCTTCTTCGTTGCATTTTTTTCTTCGTTGCATTCTTTCTTTCTTCTTCCTTTTGTATTTTTTGTGGTTTGGGTTTTTTTTTAATAGGTTTTTTTTCAATGTAACCCCTTGCTCATCACTTTAAGTTGAACGACAAAATCCTTAATTTATTTGTTGTGGATTATCTTTAGTCTAAAGTCATCATTTTTTAGGACTATTTCTTCAGTAACCTAAACAGCCTACCGAATGCTGCTATGAAAATGTACAAAGCTCATGTAGACTTAAAAAAAAAAAAAATATATATATATTTATATATATACCTCTATTTTTAAAAAGTTTTCATGATATATATATGTATATATATTTTTTGTTTGGGCACCATTTCACGAGGAAAAGCAGGGCGAAGGGAGACAATTTACACGAATTATCTTTTCTTACTATAACCCCACAATTTGGCTTCGGCTCAAACATTTTTTTTTTAAATGTTCTTTTATTGCAATGACAATTAAATAAGCACTCATGTCTCTTTTTTACATCCAGTCCCCGTGTGTATGCAGTTTTGTAATTATTTTGTCACCCGTTCCCACAGGAACACAATGGCATACTCCTCCGGAAAGCAGTTTGTGTGAATGGATTACGAAGTTAATTATATGTAAAATGAATCTACAGTTTTTCTTTGTTTCTTAATAAAAGCCATTTGAAATCGCGGATCAATACACGTTTTTGAATTTTTGAACTGCATGAGTTGTTTTTTCTTGCTAAACGTTTTACTTTTCTTGTTATCATTCTTGAAACGCTCAGACAGCAACTATTGTTTTCTGTCATATGTGCAAAATAGGGGATTTGGTTGGGGAGGGGGGTGGGGTGGATTTTTTTGTTGGGATTTTTCGTGTCGCTTTTTGTTGGTGGTGGTGGTAGTGTTGGTTTTTTCCTTGTTATTTGTTTGTTTGGTTGGTTTTTTTAATTGCGCCAGTGCCATATTTGGAATCGTAAAAGAAGTCTTATTTTCAGGTAAGGATGTACTGTACTCACTCAGGTTTGAAAAAAAATGACAACGTTTATCAAGATTTCAAGATTTTTAGTTTCAAGAAAAAAAACCCGCATCTGGGGGTACGTGAAATTCAACAATACCGCCACAACTTGTATATGATTATAGGAGTGTGAAAAGACACAAAACATAAGTCGTTTATTCCACAATAAATTTCATAGTGCAATCATATAAATCAAACGGAATCCCATACATCTCCCCACCCTGAAGAAGCCTAAAGCCGCATACACACGGGGACTGGATGTAAAAAAGCACAGAAGTGCTTATTCCATTATCCTCGATATAAAAGAATAAAAAGAATAAAGCGTTATGGTACACCAACTATAATAAAGTTCTAAATGTGAATGAATATTGTCCGTAATATTGAAAAAGATAAAAACGTAAAGCTTGTTTTGAGGGTTTGTCTTTCAGATCAAACGGCCAATTGAGATATTTTATTTTTTCATTTAATTTCATTTTATTTTTCATTTCGAGGATAATGGAATAAGCACTCATGTTTGGATAACTTCGCTGGGACTATAATATAATCTCAAGCAAAGCAAAGAAACTTGCGATTATTTTGGTTCTTTTTTTTTTAGATCTAGTCCCGTGTGAATGCAGTTTTCGTCAAGTTTGTTATCCATTCCCACCAGCACACAATGACCTATTCTTCCGAAAAGCGGAAAAGGTTTTAATATGTGCGCAAAGTGTGTGTGTGTGTGTGTGTGTGTGTGTTGTGTGTGTGTGTGTGTGTGTGTGTGTGTGTGTGTGTGTGTGTGTGTGTGTGTGTGTGTGAGAGAGAGAGAGAGAGAGTGTGTGTGTGTGTGTGTGTGTGTGTGTAAGAGAGAGAGAGAGAGAGAGTGTGTAGTGTGAGAGTGTGTGAGATAGAGATAGAGGCAGACAGAGAGACAGAGACAGAGACAGATACAAAGAAGACAGACAGAGAGACACAGAGGAGAGACAGAGAGAGAGAGAGAGAGAGAGAGAGAGAGTGTGTAGTGTGAGAGTGTGTGTGGTTGAATAACAAAAACAAAAAGAAACAAATGAATATAAAGATAAAAACCTACACCCTAGGGCATTAATGACAAGGAAAGGACTGGTTGCAAAAAGGCAACGCGTAAGGTATAACTGTTGCAATAACAATAATATTATTTTCTCATGAAAATAGCTAAGCCATTCTTCTTGGGGGTTTTTCAAATAAGCCCGACTTGCGAAGCTATTCTTCCACCACTCCCTACCCAAAATAAATTTTAAAAAATCAGCAATAATGATAATAATAAAGATGATAATAATAATCATCATCATCATAAGAAGAGAAAGAACAACATCGTCAACAAGAACAAAAACCACAACAACAATAATAATAATACTGATGGTTACTTTGATGATGACAATGATAATAACGGCGACGATGACGACGATGATGATGATAATGATAATAACAATATGATAATAATGATGATGTAGTGATGATGATAGTAACAATGGTGATGATGATGATGATGACCATTAATGATGATAGTGACAATAATAATAAACAATTGTAGTATACACCATGGGGATTTATTATTTAATGTGTTGCATGTCATAATTATATGTTGCATGTCATAATTATATGTGTTGCAGGTCATAATTATATGTGTTGTATGTCATAATTATGTTTCAAATCATCTACCAGAGCGAACTCTGTTTTTCGCTCTCTGCTCTCTCTCTCTCTCTCTCTTCTTCTCTGTCTCTTCTCTGTCTCTCTCTCTCTCTCTCTCTCTCTCACATCTCCACCACCTCACTACTCACCCATCTCCTCCTCTCTCTGTCTTCTTTGTATCTTCTCTGTCTCTCTGCTGCCTCTCTCCTATCTCACACACACACACACACCACTCCCTCCCACACACACACACACCACACACACACCACACACACACACCACACACACCACACACACACACACACCACACTCACTCACTCACATCACACACACACACACACACACTCTCTCACCCCCTCTCCACCACTCCACTCTCTCTCTCCTCTC
>CM054147.1:51954617-52072117 GCA_028751875.1 Rapana venosa | reverse complement strand
AAGAAGAAGAAGAAATTGTGAAGAAGAAAAGAAAAGAACAAGAAAGAAGAAAAGAAGAAGAAGAAGAAGAAGAAGAAGAAGAAGAGAACGAAGAAGAAAAGAAGAAGAAGAAGAGAAGAAGAAGAAGAAGAAGAAGAGATATGAAGAAGAAAGAAGAAGAGAAGAAGAAGAAGAAGAAGAAGAAGAAGAAGAAGAAGAAGAAGAGAAGAAGAAGAAGAAGAAGATGATGAAGAAAAGAATGAAGAAGAAAGAAAGAAGAAGAAGAAGAAGAAGAATTGAAGAAAGAAGAAGAATTGTGAAGAAAAGAAGAAGAAGAAGAAAGAAGAATTGTGAAGAAGAAGTGTGAAGAGAAGAATTGTGAAGAAGAAGAAGAAGAATTAAGAAAAAGAAGAATCGTGTTTATGTTTGCCTACGAAATATGTACATTTTTTGTAAGAAATCAGCAATGTTAAAAAATATACATGACTTTTCCTTCTGGTTTTATCATTTATTTTATTTTCTATACTTCTTGTATTGTTCTATTGTTGCTTTTCTATTTATTATATATATATGATGGTCGAATACACTGTGTAACATTCACATAATGTTTTGAATGTATATTTTGATGACAGTTTTTCTTTAACGTTCTATGGTGTGTAGAAAAAGAAAAAGTGCCATGCTGTATTTGTGTAAGTGTCTTTATCGTTTGGTCTCTTAGCAATATTTTTTTCAATGACTGATTATAGGGTAGACTCATTTCTCCGACACTGCAGAAAAAGAACTGATGATTGATGATGATGATGATGATGATGATGATGATGATGATGATGATGATGATGACGACGATGATGATGATGATTATTATTATTATTATTATTATTATTATTGATGATTCTATGGTGAACTTTTTCCGTTGTTTGTTCTAGGGCAGTGAGAAGACACAGTCAGAATTTTCAGAGCAGCTATCTTAATTGCCAAATTTTGGGGAGAATGAGTGTTTCGTGTGTGTGTGTGTGTGTGTGTGTGTGTGTGTGTGTGTGTGTGTGTGTGTGGTGTGTGTGTGTGTGTGTGTGTGTGTGGTTTGTTTTATTTTATTTTATTTCTTATTTTATTCTTTTATATCGAGGTTGATGGATTAAGCACTCATGTGTTTTTTTCCCCATCCAATCCCCGTGTGTATGCAGTTTTATAAAATTTTGTCATCCGTTCCCACCAGCACGCAATAGCCTACTCTTCCGAAATGCGGAACGGGTTTTAACGTGTGCGCAAGATGTTCTGCGTGCGTTCGTACACGGCACCTTGGTGTGTGTGTGTGTGTGTGTGTGTGTGTGTGTGTGTGTGTGTGTGTAGTGGTATAGTTCTTCAGTTTAACGTCCTTCCACCAAAAAGTGATATCAGACGATGTGTGTGTGTGTGTGTGTGTGTGTGTGTGTGTGCGCGCGCGCGCGGTACTTGTGTGCGTGCGTGCGTGCGCGCGCGTGTGTGTGTGTGCGTACGTGTTTCCTGAGTTGCTCTCAATTTAGCCGCCTGTGCTCAAAATCTTCAATGTATGACTTCACTGGCAGACATATTGCTGTATTTTAAAGACCGTTTGTTTTTTTTAAATCTTATTTTAGTTTTATATGGTTTTTGATTAACGGGCCCAGCAGAAAGATGCCTTTTGATACTGTCCAGTTTTGTTGTTGAGAAAAGCATAATCATGAGGTCTTAATTCTTGTTTTTAGTTATAGTGTACGTGATGTTTCAAAATGGCTATAAAACATTCTGTGATGAAAATGCAAACCAATTTTATGACGATTGGGGAGGATGTGGGTGGGGGGGGGGGGGCAAGTCTCAAATCATTTATTACACACAAAAAAACTCCACAACTGAGATGGGTTTTTGATCCGTGGGGATGTCAGAGGCCTGTCGGTATAAAAACCATGCCCACCTTCTGGAAATTCGGTGCTAGGATTTCCCTCTTTTCTATCCCTCTCTTTGTTTTTCTGCCTTGCCTCTTTTCTTCCTGTCACCTCCTTCTTGTCTGTTTGTTTGCTTTCTTGGTCCATTCTCCTGTCTTTTTCGTAAAAAAAAAAAACTTATTAAAAAAAATTAACACCAACGCTGAAGTCGGATGCGCGGGGCCTGACTTGTCAGGTGCTTAACGGCAGCGCGTCCGCTCACATAATAATAATAATAATAATAATAATAAATGGAATTTATGTAGCGCTATATCTTGCAGAGACAAATCAAAGCGCTTGCACTCGACTCATTCTTACACAGTCATACAACCAGTGACAAGCAATAGTTCCATCAAGTCCAAATGTGCACACACACAGGTCACACATCCTGGCAGGGCAATAGAATCTTGGCTGTTGAAGGCAGAAAAAAACTATGAGATGAGTCAGGAGAGGAAAATCTTAGGTTTGAAATAAATATGTCTTGAGACTGGATTTAAAAGTGTCATAAGAAGGCTTTTGGCGGAGAGGGAGAGGGAGATCATTCCACATCAATGGACCAGAAATAGAGAAAGAGCGACGGCCGATGGTGGATTGGTTGAATCTAGGTATTCGTAAGGACAAGGTATCTGCAGCAGAGCGGAGAGAACGAGAAGGAGTGTACAAGTGAAGACATTCACAGAGGTAGGCGGGTGCTGTTTTGTGGAGACATTTGTAACAGAGGGTACTGATCTTACAGTTTACTCTCTGTGGCACAGGCAGCCAGTGGAGAGATTGCAAGAGAGGGGTAATATGCTCAGATTTTTTCTTTCTTTTTTTTCTTACATTACAGACAGCAATAGTTGCTGTCTTGAGAGTTCGACAACGACGACCACGAAGAAGAAAAACAAAGTATACAACTGACCAAATTTAAAAAACCTAGAGAAAAAAAACTAGTACAGGTTCACAAGGTACACTTCTTTACCATTATATCAATTTTTTTGTAAGTGTGAGAGTGTGTGTGTGTGTGTGTGAGTTTGTTGTAAATTATCACTCTCTCAAATTGTTTCTCCTTAATATTTGTTTGTGACCTGAACAAATTTGGCAGCAGTTTCAAGTTGGTAAAAGAAACCTTTTGTTACTATGTAATTACTATGAACACGGTTTTTTGTTGTTATTCCAAAACAATGCCTACAAGCAGCCGCTTTGTGGGAAAAATTGATTGGTTTGGAAGCATGCGGGGAGTATATATATATATATATTTTATTTTTTTTAAAACTTAAAATAAGAATCTTCGTTTGGGTTCTAAGTCTTCCTTTCTCAAAATTACACATACATCAATTCCATTAAATATCGTTTCCTGCGTGCACAAATTTGATCGTACAACTGTTATATTGCTTATTATAAGGTAAGCCAATTATCTATTTAATCAATTTTACATAATGTTTTGTGTTCGTATGCTTAGAAGCATACTCGTATGTCGTGAATTTGTTTTCCTCAGTTGTAGAAGTGTTGGTATGTTTGTGTTACAATCTTAACTCTTAGTTCTTAATGTGACGATGTATAAGAAAACAACAACAACAAGGAATTTTCATATTTCACTTCAAAATTCATTACATCCAGATCTTCAGAATTACATCGGTGTTTATGTAAATAATTGATAGTCTAGCCACTTTTTCTTGTGTATTTGTCAGTATTTTGTTTATACGTATGAGTTATGACAGCCATTTCCCTTGTTTCTTTGTTGATTTTTTTAAATGTAAATAATTAATGATAGCCATTTTTTGTTGTGTAGATGTCGAGATATTTTTATGTAAAAATCAATAATGAAAGCCATATTTCCTTGTGCATTTTCGTCGACATTTTTCCAGTTCTACTGTCTTTTGTTGATGTACGTTTTCAGATGTATTACTGCATATTACTTCAATCTAAGCTTTATGTGTTCACGAGATAACATACCTGATATGGCTACTGTGGTCGGCAGGCTTATAAACCGTATGTTTGGATCAGATAGTGTAAATACTTTTTTTTTTAATTTTTAAATGCCTGTCTACTTCTTGTCTATATTTTCTCATTACAGCCTATAATGTTGTCATCATTTTGTGTTTTGTATATAAAGCTGTATAAATTTCAACTTTACTTCAACCTTTATCTGATAATCCCTTTCTAATTTTTTTTTTTTAATGTGCTGGGATTTTTTTTTTTTTGGTGTCCTTTGTTTTATATCTAAATCCCAAAAAAAAATTTTTTAGCTTTAGTTTTGCAGTGCTCAATTTGTGTCAAAGTACAATACAAGACACTTGGCAGTACACAACAATATGCATTTTTGTTAATATGAATCTTTTTCTATGTGTTAGTCATTATTCTTTCCTTCATTATTATTTTGTTTTGTTGTTGTTCTTGACTGTAAAATCTTCAGATCATTCAATCTTAATACGATCAATTCCTTCATCTTGTCAGTGGGTATTCTTTGTATGTGAATATTTTTGGCTTAAAACTGCATCAGTTTTTTGTTTGTGTGTGTGTGTATGTGCGAATATTTTGGGAAGGGACGTAATCACTCTCTTTCCCAGCCACCCCTCTATAAACACGCACATACTGCGCATAATTTATTATGTACATATACTTTGCATATATTATGTTACTTCCTTTAACATAACTTCAGTCAGGATTTTAGTAAGTTTTTTTTAACTTCAGTTTGGACATTGAATTGCCAGTTACCGTACGCACAAATATATATATATATATATATATATATATATATATATATATAATATATATATATATATATATATTATAGCACATGCCTCACCCCAAACTTTCTACACACACACTTCTTTTTAAAAAAAAGAATTGTTATCGGCACTAAATCGCCTCCCCCCCCCCCCCCCCCCCCTCCCCAAACAAAAAACAAAAAAACCCCACCCAAAAAACCCCAACCAAAACCCGATTCGTACAGAAAAGGGACTCGCCACAACAAAAATATATATAATATATATTTTACATGAACAAAGTTGTCTTAACGGAGTGACGAAAAGTGGCTTTGTATATGCATTGCTCTTACATCTTTGGTCTCTTGATGAATAAAATTGATAGAAACTTTGAAAATGCCTGCTGTTCTCTCTGGGGGGTTGTCAGTGTGTGTGTGTGTGTGTGTGTCTCTGTCTCTCTCTGGGAACGGGATAGCCTGGTGGTTAGACTGATGCATTCGTCATCTGCTGACCCGGGTTCGATTCTTGTTCAAGAGGATGTTTCCTCTAGAGTTAACATCAATGCCGACTCCACTCTCTTCAAAAGTCTTTCGGATAAGACTATAAACCGAGGTCCCGTGTGCGAACGCACGCAGAACATCTTGCGCACAACGTTAACACCCGATCCGCTTTTCGGAAGAGTAGGCCATTGTGTGCCGGTGGGATCGGATGACAAAATTTGCAAAACTGCATACATTCGGGGACTGGATGAAAAAAGCACATGAGTGCTTATTCCATCATCTTCGAAATAAAAGAATAAAAATAAAATTAAAAATCTCTGTGGTGATGGTGGAGGTGATGAAATAAGAGAAAGAAAAAAAATGAAATGATGAAGTACAGTGAGCTAGAGAAGGGGGGAGGGGGCAGAATGGGAAAGACAGAAAGAGCAGGGGAAAAATAGGAAAAAATACTTTTTTTTAAAAAGAGAGAAAAAAAGACTTCGATCGAGCTACAATCGAGCTACAATCGAGCTACCTTTATGGTCAAAGGGACGTAATCGAATAAGCTGACTGTCATCACCTCAATAATCCCCCTTTGTTAAAAAATTAACTGTGATTTCTCTCTAGCTCAAAAGTGTTAATGCGAATAAACCATTATGAATTGTAACACTCAATTGAAAATTTAAATAAAAAATACATAAATAAGGATAAAGAGATAAATGAAACAGCATAGAATAAAATGAAACAACACAAAACAGAATAAAAGGAAATAAAAGTGGGGATCGGTGGTCTAGAGGTAACGCGCCTGTCTAGAATGCGAAAAGTCCGGGTCGGGTATGTGCGTGGTTCGTACCCCGTTTGGGCCCGAAATTTTTCCCCATCCATTAGACCATGAGTGGTGGTCTGGGCGCTAGTCTTTCGGATGAGACGATAAACCGAGGTCCCGTGTGTTACACAAAATTTTCAGCGCACAGTAAAAGAACCCACGGCAACAAGAGAGTTGTCCCTGGCAAAATTCTTAGAAAAAAGCCCCTCTGATAGGGAAACAAATACAGTTGCAGACCAAAAGAAAAAAAAAGAAAGAAAAAAAAGGTGGCGCTGCTCTTGTGGCGACGCGCTCTCCCCGGGGAGAGCAGCCCGAATTTCACGCAGAGAAATCTCGTGACTTAAAGTGGTATAAAATAAATAAAAAATGAAATAAAATAAAAACCACGTAAAATAAAAATACACTCTCACATCCTATGGCAGACTGTTATGTTTTTTATGTGGAAGTGGAACACAAGTTTTTACCTGGTTATTTACCTGCATTACTTGATCTTACACCTCATACTGGATGTCTGCTGCTTTACTGGTACCTGAGACTCTTCATCCCAGACAGTAGCATCTTGTTGTGACTAAATCTTCTGTTTTTGGTGACCCTAGAATAATTATGGTATCTATATTTGCACCTGACAAAGGAAGGTGGCAGGATGGTTAAGACGTTCGCCTGCCAACAAGTCAACCGTGAGGTTGTGGGTTCGATTCCCAGCCTCGTCCTTTCTTCCCAGTTTGACGGGAAAAAAATCAAAACTTCAGATGAGACTATAAACTGAGACCTGTGTGCGAATACAGGCAAAACATCTTGCGCACACAGTAAAACCCGTTCCAAATTTTGAAAGACTAGGCCATTGCATAGCGGTAGGAATGGATGACAAAATTTCAAAAACGCATGCAAACATGTATCGTGTTTAGACACCATCCCTGAAGTTGGAATGCGCCTACCTTAATGGTGGGGGTGGTGGGGTGGGGGGGGGATGGTCACATACGCAAAAAAATCTCACCACTCATGAACCTCAGCGCTCTAGCCAAGGAATGACATTGTCACAGAAAAAACCAAAAAAGACCAGTGGCAGTGTATAGTGCACAAGTGTGCAGTGTAAGAGTGGAGGTGTGGGAGCCACCATAGTGCAATGGTTCATACAGTCAGATTTCTGGCCAGGAGATCATCAAATGTTGGGTGCCTCACTGTTTTTTTTCCTGGGTCAACATGCGCTCAGCCTGGATGTGATTCACTGACAGGTAGGCAGCAATGGACGCTACAGCCGAGTGGTTCAGACTGGTCACTTCCATCCCAAAGGGTCCTTGAAGTCGTGGGCTTGAAAATCGGTGGCGTCCGGTGAATTAAAGGTAGGGATTTTTACCATCTTCCAGGTCAACTTGAAGTGCAGACCTGCAAGTGCCTTACCTCGTTTTGTATATATTAATAATAATATATGGAATTTATATAGCGCTGAATCTTGTAAAACAAACAAATCAAAGCGCTTGCACTCAAATCATTTACTACATATTTCAAATTTATACACGCGTATGTGCACACACACACACACACACCCGCGAACACACTTAGGAGATGAAAGATGCTGTTGAAAAGTAAAGACGGATATGAGGGAAGTGTCAGGAAGGAAATAAGTGTGTTTTGAGGCTGGATTTGAAGGTATCAAGTGAAGGTTTTTGGCGAAGTGAAAGAGGGAGGTCATTCCAGATGGACGGACCAGAAACAGAGAAAGATCGACAGCCAACAGTGGTTTGTTTGAATCTGGGTGTTAGAATGCACAAAGTATCTGCGGCTGAACGAAGGGAACGTGATGGAGTGTACAGGTGAAGACAGTTACAAAGATAAGAGGGTGCAGATTTGTGGAGACATTTGAAACAGAGGGTATTGATCTTATACTTCAGTCTATGTGAGACTGGCAGCCAGTGAAGAGATCGCAGAAGAGGAGTGATGTGTTCGGACTTTTTCTTTCTTAGGACCAGTCGAGCTGCAGAGTTTTGTATGCGTTGAAGAGAGTGGATGGATGATGCTGGTAGGCCAACCAAAAGAGAATTACAGTATATATTCACATGCAGAAAATCAAATACTTATATGCATGTGAAAGATCCCGTAGTTCATGTCAGCGATCAGAGTGTTATGGAAACACTAACATACCCAGCATACATATCTGAAGTTGGAATGCGGCTACCTTCATGGTGGGCGAAAAGTCTTACACGAAATCTCCCCAATGGTGAACCGAGAAAATGGGGGGGAAAAGATGGGAAGCAACTCTGGACCTTTTTTTGTTAACTGTTTTACATCGCTGGAGTGTTTAAAAGAATAAGGCTGCTTCATCAAGAACCATAAAAAAGGCATAAGGCCGAACGAAAAGTACATAAAAATAACAAAACCAACAAATGCTGCAGGAAAGTATTCTTCTTTGCACATACACACTCTGTGATTTCGGATTGGTATCCTAGAGGTCACGCGCCTGCCTAGAAAGTGAAGAGTCCTGGTTGAATCCCTGTTTGTGTGCTAAGCTTTTCCTCCATCCAGTAGACCATGAGTGATGGTATGGGAGCTAGTCTTTCGGATGAGACGATAAACTGAGGTCCCGTGTGCAACACACATTTAACGCATGTAAAAGAACCCATGGCAACACAAGAGTTGTCCCAGGCAAAATTCTGTAAAAAAAAAAAAAAAAAAGCCACTCTGATAGAGAAAGAAATACACATGCAGACAGGAAAATTTAAAAAAAAAAAAAAAAGGTGGCATTCATCTTGTAGCAGCATCCTCTCCCAGGGGAGGGCAGCCTGAAGTTCACACAGAGTAATCTGCCATGACTTGAAGGGCTCGCAAACAAACTCACTCACTCACACACAAACACACCATGCGTGCACACATACACACACACACACGCATACACAAACATACACCAAAAATGTCTTGCGTATTTGAAACTTACGTTTATTACCAACATACATGACAGCTTTGATCACATCACACACTTCATTCAGACAAGTTTTACACTTCTGACAGATATTGAAATTCACTTAGAGAAACATATCAAACAAATCACACACACAGTCAATACAGGCAGTATCATCATAGTAGAACTTGTATCAAATCCAAAAAACCCCAGCGCTGCATTTAAAAAAACAAATTGTCTTGATATTCGGAGATGAAAACAACTCAGCAAAATGCATTCATGACTCATTCATAGACTTTCTATACACACACACACACCACACACACACACACACACACACACACACACACTCAAACACATATATATAATGTGCATGCACACCTATACATATTCTTTTTGCTCAAACCACTCTTTAAGGTGATGTAAAAATGAATACTGAACTCTGACATACATTCAAACATATTTTTTATATATATATATATATATATATATATATATATATATATATATATGCAGCTCTTGAAGCAAAGCAACACAAATTCCTGTAACTGTAAACACACACTCCCATCCTGTACCCTTTCCCCCCACCCCCTTTCACTCCTTCTCGTACATACACACATTACTTTGAGTGTGATCAAATTCAAAGATCTATTGTCATTAACACTCAAAAACACCATGAAGGAAGGCATCAAAAATACACATCCATGTACAATATGCCTCATTTTCTGAGTGTCATACCTACTCACCGACCCCACCCACATGTACACACAAACACACACACATACATACATATATATATACATACATGCGCACGGGTGCACACACACACACACACACACTCATCCAACATCACTTGTAGATATTGTGAACAGACTTCAAACCAAAGACAATAAAAACAAACGCACGCTCACACACTCACACACTCTCTCTCGTCTCACTACAGCACTAGCTCCCACCCCCATCTTCATTCTGTCTCCTCATACACTCGAAGACTCTGCATCCTCTGCCGTCTCCTCAGCTGCCTGTCTCTCCTTCTCCTCTGCCTTCTTTCTGTTGCGCTGCGCGGTGATTCGACTCATGGGGTGGATAGGGAAGAACCCGCTCAGGCCTGCAAATATAATAATAAATGGAATTTATATAGCGCTATACCTCGCAGAGACAAATCAAAGCACTTGCACTCAACTCATTCTTACACAGTCATGCAACCAATAGCAAGTAATAGTGCTCATCATCATCATCAGTCCCGTGACCTTGGCGGTCGTGGAGGAGACACGAAAGACGATGCCGTGGTAAGCCTCCTCCATCCATCTCGGTCCTCGGCTCTGCGCAGTAGTGCCGAGTCATTCAATGTAATAGTGCTAACAAGTCTAAATGCACACGCACACACATGCACACAGAGGTTATACCCTTTGGCAGGGTGATGGAAATTTTTTTTATACATATATAAGGGAACATGTTTCAGTCTTACAGTGGAAAAGGGGGGAGGAATTGGGGGTGGGGATGGGGGGAAGGTGAGTGAGGGAGGAAGAGAGACAGAGAGAGAGAGAGAGACTACAGACCAAGTAAGAAAATCATTTTTAAAAAATACATGTATGATTTTTTTTTTTAAAGTACCGCAATTCAAAACATTGATGATAAGTTTAAATTTTTTTCTTTTTGTTTGTTTGTTTGTGGAATACCCCAAGCATGCTGAATTCAGCAACAAGTATTCACTAGAAATACATGATTTTAAACGTATGGCTAAAATGGGCTTTCCCCGAAGTCAGAATGCAGCTACCTTCATGGTGGGCAGAAACAGTTGCATTTGGAAAACCTCAATATTGGCAAACCTTGGAGCTCTAGGTAAGGATCAGAAAGAAAAAAATATACATCTATCTATAGCTTCTGTAATCCGTTCTGTGTGCACAGTAAAAAAAAAAAAAAAAAAAAAAAACCCAACTAAAAATATCAGCTAAATCAAAACAAGTCTGGAGGTGAATCGGTCATCTATAGCAGATTGATGCACTTGTCTAGAAAATAAAAAAATGAGGATTTGATTCCCATCTGCACCAAACCTTTTTCTATAGTGTATATGATATGATATCATGAGTGAGTGGTGGTGTGGGTGCTAGTCTTTTGGGTGAAATGATATTAAAACAAGGTCGAATGTCACTAGGATGTTTCCAAAGAGTAACAAAACAACAACAACATAAGCAAAAGATGGATTCCCCCTTCATCCTGCCATCCAAGAACACAACAACAACAATAAAGCAACAAGAATAACCCCCCCCCCCCCCCCCCCCACACACACACACAGAGACAATGAATAACCATCCAATCAACAGGAAAAAACAACCCAAAACTACATAACAATTGAAAACCTGCAAATTGGCATTCACGATTAAATACTACCTATCCTCAAAGTCGGAATGCAGCTACCTTAATGGTGAACAAAAATGGTCGCGTACGCAAAATCTCATCATTGGTGAACCTCAGAGCTCTAGCCAAGGAAAAGAAAAAAAAAAATAGTCCACTCCCAGTCCCCACCCACTAACCTTATCCACCCTCCCCCCCCCCTTACAAAAAAAGCAACAACAACAAGAACATAACAACCAAAAAACAAAAACAACCCCCCCCCCCTACAACCAGAAACCTTGTTCATACCCAGCAATTTCTCCACAGGCTTGCTGCAGTGCGCCCCACTGGCAAACCAGTACTGCAGACGTTCAAAGTTGATGGCCACCAGCTTTTCCTCGTGAACGTTGGGCATGGGGTCATAGGTCCCCAGCTGCTCCAGAGGCACAGCGTTGCGGTGAGCTCGCCCCGGCATCACCACAATGTGGTAGAAAGGTCGGTTGTTGCACCCATGAAGCGCTAAGCGAATCATGAGGTGAGTGACTTTCTTGGCCATACGAGGCATGGTGACGGGCTGGTGGCTTTCCTTCTCAGACCTCGGGAAAAACAGAGAATGAATGAGTGATTGCAGAGGTAGAGCGGAACGGCGCAGGCTGGAGCACGTGGAATGCCGCACAGCTGCAGACCGGAACCAGTGGAAGAATGATGTTCGAGCCTTGTGTGCCTCCTGGCACAGAGAGAATTAAGGTTAAGGAATGAGTGATTGTACAGTTTGCAACATGCACAAAATTCATCGCAGTTACTGTCTTCTTCTTCTCCAAACACTCAGAGTCTAACTATTGACGTATTGTTCAATGTGTTGTCTGTCACATTCGTGAGCAAACATGCCTTGCGCTGCCATTATTAAGCGCCTGAAAGTCAGGCCCAGCACATCTGACTTCAAAATGGGAGAGAATTGTTATTTTTAAATTTAAGTCTGTCTGGAAAAAAGTCAAGAGAATGGACCAAAAAGGCAGAAAAAAAGATGAGGAGGAGGTGACAGCAAGAAAAAACAACAACTAGGCATAAAGTGATTATAACCCAATGGTCCAAAGAGAGGGATAGAAAAGTGGGAATTCCTAGCACAGAACTTCTAGAAGATGGATATAAATGTATGTTATTTATACTGACAGGCCCCTGGCATCCCCACAGGAGAATTCATTGCATTAGATTGAAGGAGACAGACACTTTTCGGGGAGGGGGGGGAGGAGCAAGGGTGTTGGGGAACTGAGTGATACAAAACACTGGTGGAATGCAGCAGTCTCTGAAATATCTTGGGAGCTGAACATTTGGCATCACATTAATGAATCATACTGTGAACGCATGTGCGTGCACCCAAACAAACACGCACACACACACCATGAGCTTTGTGTAAAGTAAGTCTCATTTTGTCATCACAACAAAGTTTTCTGATTCTAACTGCAAAATTTCTATGATATAAATTGCACATGCCCATTATTTGAAGGTAAGTGTCTAATGGATTTGAAATCTGTTGTTCATTATGTTTAAGGAGAGTTGCATGCCTGTAAATGATTGAGTGCAAGCGCTTCGATTTGTTTGTTTTTTACAAGATTCAGCGCTATATAAATTCCATATATTATTATTATTATTATTATTAATGGATTGGTGGTCTAGAGGTAACGTGCCTGTCTAGAAAGCAAAAAGTCCGGGTCAGAAGTGTGCGGTGGTTCGAATCCCGTTTGGACCCGAAACTTTTCCCCCATCCATTCCATTAGACCATGAGTGGTGATCTGGGTGCTAGTCTTTCAGATGAGATGATAAACTGAGGTCCCGTGTGTTACACATAATTATTTAGTGCATGTAAAAGAACCCATGGCAACAAGAGTTGTCCCTGGCAAAATTCTGTAGAAAAAAGCCACTCTGATAGGGAAACAAATACAGTTGCACACAGGAAAAGAAAAAAAAGGGTGGCACTGCTCTTCTGGCGACGCACTCTCCTTGGGAAGAGCAGCCCGAATTTCAAGGAGAGAAATCTACCATGACTTAAGTTAAAGTGGTATAAAATACAACCAAATTTTTTTTAAAAATTCAGTCTCGGTCACCTCAGAGTGAAAAGAATCTAAGACATTATAAATTTATACAATGCACACACACACACAGAGTCACACATAGTGACAGTCACACACAGTGACAGTCACAGTCACACACACACACACACACACACAGTGACACACACAATGTCCTTTGGATGAGACTATAAAGGTGGTCCAATTGGTCCCATGTTCGAACGAAGGCAGCACATTATGCGCACACTTTAAAACCCGTTCCACTTTTCGGAAGAGAAGATCAATGAAAAAATTTACAAAACTACATAGTACATACACACTGGGACAGGATGCAAAAGAACACATGGGTGCTCATAAAAATATTCCAATATCCTCGAAATAAATACAATAAAATGCTGATTACTCTAACTGTACTTAACACAATTTTAAAGCGGAATTAGTATGAAGACGAAGTCCACACACACACACACACAAAACACACACGCACACGAACGAATGAAACATTTGCTGCATAACTCAAGAACATTATCTAAGACTGTCTGCTGTACAGCTCTCCCTCCTGTTTCTTTCATCTCACTGAGATATTTACATAACTATGCACCTTGAAAATGCACGCTCCTGCATCAACATTAGTTATTTCTGGTGCTTAAACATTCAAAGCGTTGTAAAATACCTGTTAGACACGCTTCCACTTGGTAACCTTTCAACATGCAAGCGAAAAGGACATGTGAAAAACGTCATGAACAGTTGTGTACGCAATAAAATTTATGCTGACGAATGTAACCCTTTTACTATAATAACAATTACAAATTAATAATTATTCTGCATTATCAATATTTCACCAAAAATCTGCAGCAGACTGTATATAAATTTTTGTGGTATATAATTTTTTTTTAAATTAATAAATCTAACTTTTTAGATTTACCATCCATTTCCGTTTGCTGAATCACTGATCACCACTGCGAAAATGTCGACACTGGAAGATAGAGCGATCTGGGAAGATGGAGAGGCACGTACCTAGATTCGTATTCATTAGCTAGTATTACTCATATTTAAAATCTACTAGCTCTGAACATCAGTTCAGCAAAGTAGGAATAATGTGCTGGGCCAATTTCAAAGCAGACTACTGCAGTGCTAACGCTCTATTGTCATGGCTCGTTGTTCACACATTGTCTATGTAGTATGTTTATGCATCTGTTTGGGTATTAGACCGTATTACTATTAATATTACCCATTATTATTGTGTAATATTGGGTAATAATCAGTCATATTATATTTCTGTTTGTAGGAAAGTAGTATACTTTCAAATATTTCCAAGTGATGTTTTGTACCTTGCTCTGTGCTTCTAGGTTTAACTGACCAAGAGTAAGACTAAGACTACTAAGAGTAAGAAAGTATGGTTGTCACATAAGAATGAGATGTTGAGTTACTGTTCGCGTATTTTATTTATTCATTTTATTATTTATTTATTTATTCTAATATTTCGAGGATAATGGAATAAGCACTTATGTGCTTTTTTCATCTAGTCCCCGTGTGTATGCAGTTTTGTTAATTTTGTCATCAGATCCCACGGCACACAATGGCCTACACTCGATTTTGATTAATGAATTTTTGGTGTCCTTTGTCATTTACAAAGCTTGCATGTATAGAAATTGTGATTTTGATTAATGAATTTTTGGTGTCCTTTGTCATTCACTCATTGCAAACGCATGCTCAAGCACGAACGTGCGCACACACACACAGAGTAACACACACACACAGTGACACACTTTTTTTTTTTAATACAACAAATATAATATTGTCTGCAGTTAGGAAGTGTTCATTCAGAATCCTGGTAATTTGGGCATAAAACTTTATAACCATGAAAAGTTAGCAACACTGCTGTTTTTATGAAGTTGTTGCCAAGAATATTAAGAGGAAAAAAAACTGTTTAAATTTCACTGTTCACAATCTGTTTAAGGAGTCTCTGGGAGAGGAAGTGCTGCGTATGTCCAATGATGAAATCGTCAGCAGGACACGACTTCTGGACAATGAAATCAAGGTAAGGTGCTGAGTTCGGGATGCACAGCTTTGTTGATCATAATATGTCATATGTCAAGCAATATTTTCTTCACTCTTCTCCGTTGAACGCTCAGACAACAGCTGTTGTTGTCGTCGTATGACTACATGAGTGAAAATATACATTGCTTTGCTGTTAGTGTTAAGCAACTCACAGGTCAGGCCCAGCACATCCAACTTGGGTGTGGGAGGGAATTGTTACTTTTTAAGCCTTTTTGAGGAAAAAGGGTTGGAAAATGGACCAAGAAGGCAGAAAATAGGCAAGAAGAAGGTGACAGAAAAAAAGGAATAAGGCAGAAATGATTAGGAAGATAGAAAAGAGGAAATTCCTAACGGAACGTCCAGAACAGAAGGTGGGGATGCTATTTATACTGACAGACCCCTGGCATTCCCATGGGGGGAAAAAACAATATATGATATGGACACAGTTCAAACAGTAACAATCAGGGAAATACAAATAAACAAACCGACCAGCTAAACTTGTGTGTATTCTCTTAAAGTTTTCAAGGAGGCAGTGAGATGTGTTGTGTGTGATGAGTTTTACTGGAATATCCTTTTCAAAAAAATCATTTCAACTTAACCTCATGATGTTTACTAGATGATATGATTTTTAGACCACTTGGTTTGTGATAAGAGCTTTGTCTTTTTTCCTTCCCCCCCCCCACCCCTTTTTTTGTTTTGGTTTTGGTTCTTTTGCTTATTTTTTTCTGTGTGTAATGTTAACTTGTTTTTCTTTACAGTAAGTAGCCTATGTGGAATTTTTTTGTTTGGGGTTTTTTGTTCTTTGTCTTTCTTTTTCTATGTATAATGTTAAGTCCTGTTTCTATGTTTCTATATTGGTCTATATTGTTGCTGTACAGTAAGCAGCCTATGTGGTTCTTGGTTTGTTTGTTTTTTTGTTCTTATGTGGAATTTTGTTGTTTGGTTTTTTTGTTCTTTTTCTTTCTTTTTCTATGTATAATGTTAAGTCCTGTTTCTATATTGTTGCTGTACAGTAACCAACCTATGTGGTTCTTGTTTTTGTTGTTTTTGTGTGTTTTTTTCTTTCTTTTTCTATGTATAATGTTAAGTTCTGTTTGAACTGTATTGTTGCTGCATAGTAAGCAGCCTATGTACTATTATCCGTAATGTGGGTCTTTTTTGTTCTTTTTCAGATCATGAAGTCGGAAATCATGCGCATCTCCCATGAACTGCAGGCCCAGAAGGAAAAGATCAAGGAGAACACAGAGAAAATCAAAGTGAACAAGACCCTGCCTTACCTGGTCTCCAATGTCATTGAGGTATATTATTATATACATCATCTATTCTGTACAGTTTGCTTCCCACATTTTTTTACACTTTCATTGATTAACCCTTTCTCTGCCAATGGATCTGCAACACAGCATTGCCAGGCGCTGGCTGATTTTACATCTAGACTTCATAAAAATGACACCTACCCAACTTCAAATGCTGTGCTGTGCAAACAAAAGTGGCCTGTAAGAATAGCTGTCGGCAGTCCTTTGTCACATGAATGATAGATGGCCTTTCCTAACTCCCAAAACGGACAGCATTGAGTCGAAGGGTAACTGACCCTGAACTCATCGCATTCATGCAACATAGGCAATCAGCCAGGGTGTCGCAATTAGGCGTCATCAGTGGTGTAAGGGTTAACAAGTGACATATATTGATAGCCTCCAACTATTCCTTTTTTCCTAGAATTTTCTCAATTTCTAGCTTTGATTACAGTTTTTAAAGAAGTGTGGTTTCCTGAATTAAAATAATCCCCACAAACCACGTAAGTCCCAAGGATGATGTAACGACCCTGCTGGTTCCGAATGCGCTACCAGGTGGTGAAAAAGGTTCTCTTCATCTCATAAAACTATCAGGAGGTGCACTATTTAGTTGTCTGGTTATGACAAAACGCTGAGGTGGACGAGTCGGGCCTAGCATCAACTTCAGCAAAAAGGAAAATTGCGTCATCAAATCCTTTCCAAACGACAGGTAATGGACCAAGACGCAAAACAGACAGGAAGAAAATAAAAAGCAGGAATCGAGAGAGTGATAGAAAGGGACATTTGGTGGTTTTGAAGGTGGGGGATGGTTTATACTGACCAGGCACACATGGGAGAATGGAGGGTCAAGGATAGCCTTATCATCTAAAGTGGAATGCGCTCTTCACGGTGGGAAAATATCAAATCTCATAACTGATGTCGATGTTTCAGGCTGGACATGGACAGACGCAGGGAGGAGGAGCGAGCAACACGCATGCAGAGAAAAAATGTGGCCGTCATTAAATCCTCCACTTCGACAGAGTAGGGCCATAGTTCCATAAACTAGTGGTAAATCTTCAACGCATCCATACACATGGACTGGATTTATCACTGAATTGTCTGTATTTCCCATGATCCTTGTATCTTTCAATGGATGTTATTAAATAATGAATAATATATATTTATTCCTTATCTTGACATGAGAAAATCAAGAAGATGCACGTTAAAGATCCCATAATTCTTGTTAGCATTAGGTGGGTTACAGAAACACAATCATACCCAGGGTACATCCTGAAGTGGGAATGCAGCTACCTTCATGGTGGGCAAAAATGGTCGCATACGCAAAATATCACCATAGCTGAACCTTGGAAGTTCTAGCCAGGAGCGAAAGTGATTTTTGTTGGGGTTGGTTTGTGGCTGGCTGAGATATTGCTGATTTGTGGATGCTTTTTATCTCATGATGGGTGCGTGCTGATGTTTAAATGTTTATTGTTTTAATGTATGGCGAGTAACCCGCCGGAATTTCTGTCTTTGAGATAATAAAGCTTTTCAATTTGAATTATTTTGTGACTGTTGGCAGACGTACTTTCTGCCAGTCATTGGCCTGGTGGATGCTGAACAACTAAAACCTGGAGACCTTGTGGTGAGTAGCTATTTGTGTACGTACATGTGTCTTCTTCCTTTTTTGTCATGTTTCTCCCAAGGGAGGTTTGACATTGATGAGCCTTCTCCATCTCTCTCTGTTTTGAGCTTCCTCCTTATTTATGCCCCGTTCTCTAAGATCATCTGCAATACAGGCAGCCCAGGTCTTGCTAGGTCTTCCTTTGGTCTCTTTCCATCCACTACGAAGTTCATTGCTCTTTTTATGATGTGGTGGTCTGCTTTCCGTTGAACGAGCCCAAACCAGCGCAGTCTATTGGTACTAGCTACAGACTTCAGATCATCAACTTTGATTATTCTCCATAGTTCTTTATTTATGATCCTGTCTTCCCATTTGATCTTTGTCAGGTAGTGTAGCATTCGGTTTTCACACCTCTTCAACAAACGTTTGACGGTTTTTGTGAAAACCCATGTCTCCGAGCCATACAGGAGAACAGGTACGTGTGTACATGTTTTGTGTAAGTGTGTGTATATTGGAAATTGTGTAAAGGAGGTGGTTGTTGGTGTATGTGTGTGTATGTAGGAAATTGTGTAAAGGAGAAAGGGGCAAGGGGGATGCGTGTGCAAAGGAGTGAATGTGGGCATATGCTTGTATGTTTGTGCACACTTTGTGTGTGTGATAGAGAGAAGAATGTGTTTGAATGATTGACCATGTGATGAACTCAAAAGTACTGCTTGATCTGGATTAAGTCGATGACACTATCATAGCTACAAACAGCATGAAATAAAGGAAAAACACATCAATGGTGATGGTGCATATTGGTCACAGAAAACATTGTTTTGTTTCTTCCTATCCATTGTTACGGGATAGCTCAGTGGTCGGAGCACTCGCTTTCCCCCAGCCAAGTTGAGCAGCGTCGAGCGTGGTTACCAGTTGGATGGGTGACTGTTTGCGCGCCTTGGCTTCAGTACAGTTCCCCCAGTTCACCCAGCTGTAAATGGGTACCTGCCCTCTTTAGGGTCAGGGAAGGTAAAGCAGCGAGGGAGAGGAGATGGGCGCCGCCCTCAATATGCTGGCCCTAGAGAAGTGAGGTCTCTGACGCCTCGCTCCCCTACGACCTTATAGGTTATGGGACTCCTTTACCTTATTCATTGTTAGGATACAAGTACTGCATTTTATGTACTTCATTATTCATATTTTACGTGCTAGGCTTTGATATAGACAGTGCCAATGGGCGCTACAGCAGAGTGGTTAAGACCATTCAGCTTCAGTCTCATGGGTCTATGAAATCATGGCTTCGAATCTCCCATGGCGTGTGATGAATTAAGGGTGGGTAGTTCTATGATCTTCCCAGTGCTTTCATGACTTTCTTTCCATGTATAATATATATACATGCAGAAGATCAAATAACATATTAAAGATCCTGTAATTCATGCCAGCGTTTGGTAGGTTAGGGAAACACGAACATACCCAGCATACATCCCTGAAGTCGGAATGCGGTTGTCATCATCATGGTGGGCGAAAATGGTCTCATATGTAAATTTCACCATTGGTGAACCTCAGAGCAAAGGATCACCGACCCCCCCCCCCCCCTCCCAAAAAAAACAACAACAAAAAAAACAACAACCCTAACCCCCCCCCCCACACACACACACACACACCAAAACAAAACAAAACAGGCAATGTCATGATTGTTTCAAAGTGAATCTGAAATTGTCCAATTCCATTTTGGAGTCATAAAGATGTTACAGAGTAAGACACCAAAAAATGTATTCCCCGTCTAATATCATTATCACAGTATTCCCTTTTGACACAGTGACAGCCTTATGGTTGACTGGACTGCAAACAACATGAATGAATGATTTTCTACGTGATGTGTTTCAGGGAGTAAACAAGGACTCCTACTTGATCCTGGAGACTCTTCCACAAGAGTAAGTCACATACACGTCTCAATGTTTGAGGTCTTTAAAAGTTTATTGGCAAAATGTATCAAAACTAGGTTTTTTTAAACAAAAGTTTAATTGCAAAATCAGTGTGTACTTACTTATTTACTTCGTTTTCTCATGAAAATATCAAAAGTGGTTTGAATTTGTTCATCTTAATAATAATATTAATAATAATAAGAAGAAGAATGATGATGATGATATGTATGCAATTTATATAACACTGACTCTTGTAAAGCAACAAATCAATGCGCTTACATTCAAATCATCTTCATGCACATAATGCCCATAATTAATGTCAAGTCCTTCAGATGAGACTATAAACCGAGGCCCCGTGTGCAAACACATGCAGAACATCTTGCGCTCACGTTAAATCCTGTTCCGCTTTTCGAAAGAGTAGGCCATTGTGTGCCAGTGGGAACAGATAACAAAATTTACAAAACCGCATACACACGGGGACTGGATGTTTAAAAAAAAAAGCACATGAGTGCTTATTCCATTATCCTTGATTTAAAAAAAAAAAAAATCGGAGCGCTTTGATTTGTTGCTTTACACGATTCAGCGCTATATAAATTTCATACATTATTATTATTATTATTAATTAAAAGTAATGAATGCTTCTCTTACTCTCAGCTTGTTGGTGTTTATACTGCTATTATTTTTTTCTTTATTAGTTTGATTTGATGATGATGGTGATAGTGGTGGTGTGGTTGCAGGTATGATTCACGTGTAAAAGCCATGGAGGTGGATGAGCGGCCCACAGAGCAGTACAGCGACATCGGCGGTCTGGACAAACAGATTCAGGAGGTGGGTGTGGGGAGGGTGGAAGGGAGGGAAGGAGGGGAAAGTGGTGGGTATGTTGGGGGGGAGGGTGGGGGGGGGGGGGGGGGGGGGGGGGCTATTATACCATTTTTGTTCACGGCAGACTACTTTTTCTTTGACAAACGCTCAGACAGCGACTTTTGTTGTCCTATCATATTAGTGAAAATGCTGTTTATACTGACAGGCCTCCCTGGCATCCTCACAGGGGGAAATTCACAGCAGACTTATCTGCTCGAAATTTGAGCTGCTTTTCCGAAGGAGGGTGTGTTGCCACAAGTGCAGTGTCTCTCTCCCTCCTCACTCCCCCCTCCCACTTTTTAAAAAAATTTCTTAAATTTTCATGTCTGCCTGCTGAGGTAGTTATTTCCCTGTGAAAGTTTCCCTTTTCCCTAAGAATTTTTTCCAGTGACAATCCTCATTACTGTGAGAATCTTGTTATGCATACATACTAAATGCATGCTTCACATAGGAACTCAGTTTGTCATCTCATTGGCAAAGACTAGCACTAGCATTTTTCACTCACGGTTTAGCGAATGGAGAACAGCTGGGTTTCAGAGTGGAATCGAACCTGCGAACTTTCGTTTTCTAGACATGGGCGTTACCTCTTGGCCATCGAGGGTGAGAATGGTGCTCTTGGAAAGCAATAATGAAAATGATTTCCTGCTTTAGTCGATAGAAACCATGACACATGGGGAAGGCAAGTGTGTGTGAGAGTTAGAGAGAGAGAGAGAGATGAGAGAGAGAGAGAGGATGAGACTATAAACCGAGGCCCCGTGTGCGAACACATGCAGAACATCTTGCGCACACATTAAATCCTGTTCCGCTTTTCGAAAGAGTAGGCCATTGTGTGCCGGTGGGAACAGATGACAAAATTTACAAAACCGCATACACACGGGGACTGGAAAAAATGTCATCTGAGCGCTTTGATTTGTTGCTTTACAAGATTCAGCGCTATATAAATTCCATACATTATTATTATTTATTATTAAGTGTGTGTAGAGATGAAATATGGTCTTCGTCGTCGTTGCCGAACGCTTAGACAGCAACTATTGTCTGTCACATGAGTGAAAATATGTTGCGCTGCTGTTAAGCACTGACAAGTCATGCCCAGTGCATCCGACTTGGCATGGGACGGAATAGTTATCTTTTTAAGTCTTTATGGAAAAAAAAAGGGCAAGAGAATAGACTGAGAAGGCAGAAAATCGACAAGAAGGAGGTGACAGGGGGAAAAAAAGGAACAAGGCAGAAACAAAGGGAGGGCAGAAAAGCGAGAATTCGGAGGATAGAATTTCGAGAAGGTGGGGATGTTATTTATACTGACAGGCCCTGGACATCCCCAAGTGGGGAGGGGGGGGGGGGGGTGAATGTGGGTATGGAATGTGGGTATGGAATGTGAAATATGAAAGTAAGGGTTTGTTTTGATTGATGATAGACTTCTACAAAACCAGTAGAGGTGGGGTGGATTGGGTTGGGAGAGGTACGACTGAAAAGTGAATAAATATTGTAATTGATACGTGTTTCAGTTGATAGAAGCAGTGGTGCTGCCTATGACACACAAGGAGCGGTTTGAAGCGCTGGGCATCCAGCCCCCAAAAGGTCAGTGTCTGTCACTTTGTACAGTGTTTACACAGGTTAATGGTATATTGGTTCGTTCAGTCTTACACACACTCGTGTATGCAGGCAAATTCACGCACATACATACATACACACATGTGCACGCACTGGCAATTCTATTTTCAATCGGCATTCCCTCCCAGCACAATTCTCGTGCTCTCTGTCTCTGTCTGTCTGTCTCTCTTTCTCTCTCATTTATCTTTTTATTTTAAATCAGGTATCATTTTATGTGGAAAGATACAAAATTGGAGACTTCTGCTGCTACTATTATGACTACGGCTTCGACTTCTACTACTACTACTACTACTACTACTACTTCTACTCCTACTCCTACTACTACTTCTACTCCTACTCCTACTACTACTACTACTACTGTTGCTACTGCTACTACTTCTACTACTACTTCTATTATTAATACTTCTACTGCTACTACTATTACGACTGCTGCTACTGTTGCTGCTACTGTTATGACTACTACTACTACTATGACTACTACTACTACAACTTCTACTACTACTACAACTTCTACTACTACTACTACAACTTCTACTACTACTACTAGTACTACTACTACTACTACTACTACTACTTCTACTGCTACTGCTACTACTACTACTACTACTACTACTACACTACTACCACTACTACCACTACTACTACTACACATTTTCACTACACCCTCCCTCCCCTCTCCTCCCCCACTCCCTTTCTTCCCATACTTCCTCTCTCTCCTAAACATCTGTATTTTCCTACTCTTCTCACTTGTTTCCCCTAAACCATTCATCCTGCATGTCTGGGTACCAACCTGTCTCTCTCTACCTACCCCAGGTGTGCTGCTGTACGGAGCGCCAGGCACGGGGAAAACGCTTTTGGCGCGTGCCTGTGCCGCCCAGACCAAGTCCACCTTTCTGAAGCTGGCAGGGCCTCAGCTGGTGCAGATGTTCATCGGGGACGGAGCCAAGCTGGTGCGCGACGCCTTTGCCCTGGCCAAAGAGAAAGCCCCGGCCATCGTCTTCATTGACGAGCTGGATGCCATTGGTCAGTTTTAGTTTTTGTTTGGTTTTGGTTTTTGTTTTCTACCCCACTTTAAAAGTTGCGGCAGATTTCTCAGCGTGAAATTCGGGCGGTTTTCTCTCTCTGGGGGAGAGCGCGTCGCCACAAGAGCAGCGCCACACCCTTTTTGTTTGTTTTTTTTGGTCTGCAGCTGTATTTGTTTCCCTATCAGAGTGGTTTTTTTCTAAGAATTTTGCCAGGGACAACTCTCTTGTTGCCGTGGGTTGTTTTACGTTTGTTGAAAATTTGGTGTAACGCACAGGACCTCGGTTTATCATCTCATCTGAAAGACTAGCGCCCAGACCACCACTCATGGTCTAATGGATGGGGAAAAATTTCGGGCCCAAACGGGATACGAACCACCGCACACTTCCGACCCAGACTTTTCGCATTCTAGACAGGCGCGTTACCTCTAGACCACCAATCCACACCCGTAGTAGTAGGGAGAAGAGTGGGTTTTGAGTGTAGAAGAGAGCGCATAAATGCATATTTACAACTGGTGGCCTGCTTTTGCCTGGAATTTTCTTGCAGTCTGCATGTGAAACTTTGATGTCCACTAAGTCTGGTCCTCTCAAAGTGGTGCTACGCTAGGCTAGTGCAGAAAGTGGATTTTCCTGTGAAGGTCAGGATAGCAAAAACCACTGGCAGTGAAGGTATACCACCTTGCTTGCAGAGAAAATACAGGGCATGGCACAAAGCTTGACCCTCTTTCCCAGATAAGATCACATTCCAGCTATCGGTTTTCAGCAGGAACAACCACACAATCTCCAGGCCCACCAGTGTTACATAAACTGCTCAGCAGTCCAAGTGTATCCACTCCTAGGCAAGAAGGGGTTTTGCACAGCTGGATGTCCGCTGTTGCATAGCCCTGTCCCAGATAATTGGCATTAAAGGCTTTAGAGGAAAAACGGAATGCTGTGTTGTAGTCCAGTGTACCCTGTGAAATTTGCTAGGGTGATTTTGTGCAACAAAGGTTTTCTTCAAATGTCTTTGAAAGTAATAAAACTTTTATTTGATACTTTTGTCATCTGAAAGTTTACAGTAAATTCTACCAAATATGAAAAAAACCTGAAAATTACTCTTTCTTTTTTTTCTCCAGATAAACCATTGTTGGTCTAAGGCAACGACAAGAGAGTTGTCCCTGGCAAAATTCTGGAGAAACAGCCACTCTGATTGCGAAACAAATACAGTGAAAACAAATGAGTGGCGATGTGCTGTCCCCGAGGATGGCAGCCCGAATTTCACGCAGAGAAATCTGCCGTGACTTTTAAGTCATATGAATTAAAAAGAAAATTTATATATTCAAACCTGGTATGGCATGCAGATGTTGTTGTATCATCATTATGTAGTGTTGTTGCTGTTGTTGCATTACTGTAGCGGTGTGGTGGTGATGGGGGTGCAGGTACAAGCGTTTCGACAGTGAGAAAGCCGGGGACCGTGAAGTTCAGCGTACCATGCTGGAGTTGTTGAACCAGATGGACGGCTTCCAGCCCAACGCCATGATCAAGGTGAGTGCAGCCTAGTGAGGATGGAGATACTTTACTTTATTCTTTTATATCAAGGATAATGGAATAAGCACTCATATGCTTTGAGATACTTTACTTTATTCTTTTATATCGAGGATAATGGAATAAGCACTTGATGTGCTTTTTTTTACATCCAGTCCCTGTGTGTATGCGGTTTTGTGAATTCTGTCATCTGTTCCCACCGGCACACAATGGCCTACTCGTACGAAAAGCGGAACAGGATTTAACATGTGCGCAAGATGTTCTGCATGCGTTTGCACACGGGGCCTCGGTTTATAGTCTTATCCGAAGGACTTTTGGGGAGAGTGGAGTCTGCACTGATGTTAACTCCAGGTGAAAATATCCCCTTAAACGGGAATCGAACACGGGTCGTCAGATTGCGAGCGCAATGTTCTAACCACTAGGCTATCCCTTCCCCCGTAGAAAGAGGGGGGAGGGGGAGAGAGAGAGGGAAAGCAAGAGAGAGAGAGCAAGAGAGAGAGAGAGATGAGGGAAGAATGAAGGAACAAATAGACAGATATTATAGCCGAGTGGATAAGATTGTTCAGATTTGATTCCACGGGTCCATGAAGTTGTGGGTTTGAATCTTGGTTGCGCTTTGTGAATTAAGGGTGGGGGTTGTGATGATTTACCAGGTTATTTTGAAGTCCAGACCTGCCAGTGCCGTCATTTCAGAATTATTGCTAATTATACTGACAGGCCCCCAGCATCCCCACAGGGGATTGCATCATGTAATGGTATTTGAAAAGCACATCTTATCACATTGTGCGTATGTGTGTGTGCATTTTATTTTATTCTTTTATTTTGAGGATAATGGAATAAGCACTCAGGTGCTTTTTGTTTTACATCCAGTCCCTGAGTGTGTGCAGTTTTAAATTTTGTCATTCACTCCCACAGGCACACAATGGCCTACTCTTCTGAAAAGCAGAACAGGTTTTAATGTGTGCACAAGATGTTCTGTGTTCTCACATGGAACCTTGGTTATAGTCCTATTCAAAGGACTTTTGGGGAGAGTGGAGTCGGCACTAATATTAACTCCAGGGGGAAAGTCCTCTTGAACGAGATTCGAACCCGGGTCAGCAGATCACGAATGCATCGCTTGTCACTGTAACCACCAAGCTATCCTGTCCCAAAAATGGTAACTGCTTTATTTATTTATTGATTGATTTATTTATGTCTTTTAATTATTCTTTTATTTTGAGGATAATGGAATAAAATGGTAACTTATTTATTTATTTATTCTTTTATTTTGAGGATAATGGAATAAACGCTCATGTGCTTTTTTTAAAAAACAAATGCATGTGTGTGTGTGTGATCTGTGTGTGTTCACGAGTGTGTGCTTTTATACTGCCTTGCCTATCTGACAGTTGAGAGGGCTATGAACGCATACACGCACAAACCACAGACTTGACGTGAACGTGTCCTACTGTCTCTCTCTCTCTCTCTCTCTCTCTGTCTGTCTGTCTGTCTGTCTCTCTCTCTCTCTCTCTCCTCTCTCTCTCTCTTTCTCTGTCTCTCTCTCTGTCTCTCTCTCTCTCTCTCTCTCTCTCTCTCTCTCACAATCTCTCTCTCTCCTCCTCCAGGTGATCGCGGCCACCAACAGAGTGGACATTCTGGACCCTGCCTTGCTGCGCTCTGGGCGTCTGGACCGAAAGATCGAGTTCCCCCACCCCAACGAAGAAGCCAGGGCCCGCATCTTGCAGATCCACTCGCGTAAAATGAACGTCAGGTGGGTGACAGAGTGTTCTGAGAGGGAATAACGTGCAGGATAATAATAAAAATGATAATACATGGAATTTATATAGCGCTTTATCTGTCAACGAAACAAGTCAAAACGCTTTCATTCATCCTACTCATTCACATGCAGCCAGTTACAAGTAATAATAATAATAATAATAATATATGGAATTTATATAGCGCTGAATCTTGTAAAAAAACAAACAAATCGAAGCGCTTGTAATAGTAATAGTAAGCACTTGTAATAAGTAATAGTTGGGTTTTTTTTTAACAAGTTCAAATGTATACACACACGCTCGCACGCACGCTTACACACGCACACCCACAAAGGTTGTACACTCCGGCAGGGTGATGGGGTTTAGGCTGTTGAAGGCAGGGACAAAAATGAAGTGGAACAAGAGGGGAGAATCTTAGCTTTGAAAGAAATGTGTCTTGAGGCCGGATTTAAAAGCATCATAAGACGGCTTTTGGCGAAGGGAGAGAGGGAGGTCATTCCAGATCAATGGACCAGAAATGGATAAAGAGTGATGGCGGCCAACGGTGGACTGGTTGAATCGAGGTATTCTTAAGGCAAGGTATCTGCAGCAGAGCGGAAGGAACGAGGAGGAGTGTGCAGGTGAAGACTTTCACAGAGGGTGTCACTGTGTTGGCTTCTCTTGGGGGATTTCGTCTGTTGTTGGCTAGGTTTTGGGACAATTTTCTGTCATAGGTGTTTTTTTTGTGTGTGTGTGTGTGTACCGCATGTATGAAAGTAATGGCATTTTAGAATGCTGGATTGGGGAGGTTAGTGGTTAGTGTTGCGCATGTGATCTGACGACCTGGGTTCGAGTCACCACTGGTGCACATGTTCAAGGGATTTTTTTCTTATGGAGTTAACCTTAGTACAGACTCTACTTCCCCAAAAGTCCTTTGGATGGACTGTAACGTGAGATTCCACGTGCAAAGGCACACAGAACGTCTTGTGCTGTCGTTACAGAAACTTGTTCAGCGTTTGGAAGTGAGGCCATTTTGTGCTGGTAGGAAGGGATGGCAGACTGTTAAAACTGACTGCACACAGGTGTGTTGTTCAGGCATCATCTTCTCTCTTCTCTTCTCTTCTCCTTTTTTGTCATGTTTCTTCTCCCAGGGGAGGTTTGACGTTGATGAGCCTTCTCCATTCTCTCTGTTTTTGTTCAGGCATCATCCCCAACGTCAGAATGCAGCTACCTTATTTGTGGGTGAATGATCGCACACACAAAATCTCAGTCATCGTTGTTGAACCTTGGAGCTCTAGCTGAGGAACAACCACCATCCAACAACAAAAAAATGCTGGATTAAAAATATACCCAAAACTATTTTGCTGGATTTCTAATGTTGGTCTCAAGAAAATGCAAATCTTCAGAAGGAGAGAAAAAAGAAAGAATAAAAATTGAAAAGAAAAGTAACTTGCATACATGTGGGTAGTGTACTGAATTCAAGCGGATGAGACTATAAACCGAGGCCCCGTGTGCAAACACACGCAGAACATCTTACGCACACGTTTAATCCTGTGCTACTTTTCTTAAGAGTAGGCCATTGTGTGCCGGTGGGAACAGATGACAGAATTAGCAAAACCATATACACACGGGGACTGGATGTAAAGAAGCACATAAGCGCTTATTCCATTATCCTGGATATAAAAAAAAAAGTCATCTGAGCGCTTTGATTTGTTGCTTTACAAGATTCAGCGCTATATAAATTCCATACATTATTATTATTATTATTATTATTACTACTGTCCTATGTGTGTCTACAGCAAAGACGTGAACTACGAAGAACTGGCCAGGTGTACAGACGACTTCAATGGAGCTCAGCTCAAAGCAGTCTGTGTAGAAGCTGTGAGTATTGTCTTTTTTCGGTCTATGATAAATATTAGAGTCAGTAATGGTAATGTATGAAATTAGTATACTGCTGAATCTCGTAAGGAAAACAAAGCGTTTGCATTCAAATTATTACGTGCATGGGATTTTTCAGAAATAAGATTAAAGATTTTGAAATGTAGATGTGCACATACACATGATGCCACATGCAGCTTGCACACATATATACACATTTAAAGCAAACACATGTATTCAACATGCACACTCACAACGTCCACTTAAAGCTCACACTCACCTCATACACTCTGAGTACAATCATTATGTCCAACCACAGTCAACTATTGTTCAACCACGTCTTTGAATTTTCAATCTCTTCTGTCCACCCCTCTCTCAGATCTCTTTGTCCTCCTTTATTTGCTCCCTGCTCTCTCCTTCCTCTTCTCTCACTCTCTCTCTCTCTCTCTTCTCCTCTTCTCCCCACTCTCTACTCTCCCTCTCTCTCCATTCCCTTCTTGTCTCCCTCCTCTCTTCTCCTCTCTCTCTCCTCTCCTCTCTCTCTCTCTTCTCTCTTCTCCTCTCTCTCTCTCTCTCTCTCTCTCTCTCCCTCCCTCCCTCTCCTCCTCTCCTCTCCTCTCCCTCCTCTCCTCCCTCTCTCCTCCTCTCTCCCCCTCTCCTCCTCTCCTCCCTCCCTCTCCCCCCCCTCTCTCTCCCTCACCCCCTCTCTCTCCCCCCTCTCCCCCCTCTCTCTCTCCCCCCACCTCTCTCTGTTGTCTACTTATCTCCTTCTCTCCATCCCCCCTCTCTCTCTCTCTCTCTCCTCTCTCTCTCTCTCTCTCTCTCCCTCTCTCCCTCTCTCCCTCTCTCTCTCTCTCCCTCTCTCTCCCTCTCTCTCTCCCCCTTCCCCTCCCCTCTCCCCCTCTCTACCCTTCCTCCTCCTATCTCTCTCTCTCCCCTCTTTCTCTCTCTCTAAGACACACAGATTATCCTGGTTCACCCACACTGGACACGGCCCTGTGTGTGTGTGTGTGCAGGGTATGATCGCCATGCGACGTGAAGCCACAGAACTAGCCACGAGGATTACATGGACGCCATCATCGAAGTGCAAGCCAAGAAGAAGACCAACCTCCAATACTACGCCTAGTTCTGCCGTAGCGGGGCTGCACTCCAGTGCTGCATGCCCGCACACCCACCCCTCACGCCCCTACACATGTTCCCATCCCCAAGGGGAAAGGGGACAGGGTGCTCGTTTGTTAACACTCTCTTCGCTTTTGTTTTTTTCTCAAAAGACGAAGTGAGAAGCATGCCCCTGATTATGTCTCTTGCGGTTGGTTTGGCTGTTATTGGCGAGAGTGAGAGAGGGGGGCAGAGAGAGAGAGAGAGAGAGAGGACTGATGGATTTTAGATGTAAAAATAGACTTAAGACTTGGTGGTCATTTTGTTTGGCAAAAGTATGTTTTTTCGATTGTTATTTGTGTGTGTGTGCGTGTGTTTTGTTCTTATCTCCAAGGAAAAGATGTGTTTTTGAATGTGAGTGAGGAATATGAGAGGCAGCTTTGTGTATGTAGATTTTGGGTGGGCTTTTTTTTTTTTTCAGGGGAGGGGGGGTGGTGTTTGGGTTTTTGCTGTTGCATAGAACTGAAGAGAAGCAGGATTTGTACGATCAGTGTTTTAGGGATTTAGCTCACATGCATGCACATGTACACTCCCACGCGCGCGTGCGCGCACACACACAAACCAAGCCTTTCTCCTTTTCTCTTCTACCTCCCTCCTCTCTTCCTGTACTCTTGTTCTTGCTGTACATATTGTTTCAGTAAGATACACCAGTCATCTCCAGTCATGAATTCCATTATCCTCGATATAAAAGAAAACAAATTTTTAAAATAAAATAAAAATTTTAAAAACTGTATCGGGGTGGGGGTGAGAGCTATCGCGCTGTTATCATAGACAATATTTGAATAAGCAAGATGAGGGCTTCCGTCTTTCCCAAAGCAAGCAGAATAGCGATACTCCCTGTAGTTGGAGTGTGGCTACCTTAATGGTGGGTTAAAAAAAACAATAAAAAAACAAGATTTTGGAAGGTCAACAAAGAGATGATAGATACGGTATAGGTGTTCACATAGCCTATGCGCTTGTGGGGAGTGAGATGTCAGAGGCCTCAGCTTTTTCAGGGGCCAGCGTATTGAGGGCAGTATAAGTCTCTGTGAAATGAATCAGTGCATGTTGTCTACAGTTTGCTGGTGGTATGATGAAACGTTCACACACTTGTTGTGAATATATTGGATTGGGGATCAGAACTGCTGTGAGGTTTTGAGCTGCTTGCATATTGAACTGCAGTGTTAAAACATTGTCTGCTGCATTCTGTACATCTGTAGCTGAGGAGTCTTTAAAGATGACAAAATTTTGAAAATATTTTTGCAAACGTACTGTAATTTAAGAAATAAGCAGTGTTGATTTTTTTGGGGGGTGGGGTGGGGGTGATCTCATAGTTGTGAGATTATGGGAATTTGGCAGTTCTTAACGAGTTATGTTGTCTGCTTGTGTTAAGAAGTCAATAAATTAAGAAATAAATTAATCGCATAAACCAAAGCTCTGTGTTGGAAGGAATAGGAGGCTAGCATTAAAAAGATCTGTTTATATTGGTCCACATTTTGTTGGTAATCATTTGCAGATGTGTGTTTTATGTTCTTTGATGCTGCCTTTTGCTGACTGAATGACATACTCCCCCTTTGTAATTGCTTTTATGACATGATGTCTGAGAAATATGAAAATAACATGTAAGATAAGTTGTTGGAGCGTGAGGATTCTTGTATCTTGTTGAGTGGTTTTGTGGTGGATGGTTGGCTGAGAAATTGAATGGTATTGTTCTGAATTCAGAGCACTCCTTCTTCTTCTGCTTCTTCTTCTTTTCTTCTTCTTCTGCTCTTCTTCTTCTTCCTTTTCTTCTTCTTCTTCTCTTCTCTTTTCCCTTCTCTTCTTCCTCTTCTCTCTTCCCTTTCCCTCCTCTCTCCTTCTTCTTCTGCTGCTGCTTCTTCTTCTTCTTCTTTGCCATATGAGTGAAAATGCGTTGTGCTGCTATGAGGCACCTGACAAGTCTGGCCCAGCACATCTGACTTAGGCATGGGAGAGAATTATTATCTTTTAAGTCTTTCTGGGGAAAAAAGGTGGGAGAGTAGACCAAGAAGGCAGAAAATAGACAAGAAGGAAATCGTGGGAAGAAAAGGAACAAAGCAGAAACAAAGAAGGATAGAACATAAGGAATTCCTTGCACAGAATTTCCAGAAGGTGGGGATGCTGTTTATACTGACAGGCCCCTGGCTCCCTATGGGGAAAATGTAACAGTTCAGTTCTCTTGAAGTGAGGTAGTCGTGACATCTTCGGTGATAACATCATTACCCCCCTCCCCTTCCACCCCTCCCTGTTCACGTAAGAATCTGACTCTGTTCAGGTAGAAAGGAGAGTGCTGTTCGTATAAGCTTTTTCAGTGATAGGGGGAAAATGAACACGTTTTTAGGTGTAATCTAAAAATATTCAGAAGGAATGGACATCCACCATTATTTTGATGCCTTACCCTGACTGATTTTATGACCCTATGTATGGTTAAGAAACTGGCACAGTAGCAGACAACGAAAAAGTTTGGGTGCATTTTTGCTTTTAAAAAACATAGAAACCCGACCATCCCCCATAATGTAATATACAAAATTGCATGAGTTAGGAATCAGCAGCTCTTCACAGTTCTTGTCTTTGTAGATACTACAGTAAGTGTTGCATGTCTGCTTGAGTGTAAAAGTAATGCGAGGCCAATATCACTGGCAGTCTATAATGACTTTTTTTCCTTTTTTTTCTTTTTTCCCGCTGCCTTACCTTGTGACATTCATGTCCTGCTGTTCCCAAGACACTTGTTTCAATCTCTCTGCCCCAGCCATACCCAGATTCGCCATGTCGCATCCTCAGGGTCAGAATCCTCAGCGAGCCCATCACCGTCAAGTCACAGTGGGGCGACCGGCCGGAGGGGCCCTGCACTGCTGCTTCGTCACTTTGGCGGTGTTCAGTGGTGCCTGTTCTGAGTTAACATACCAAGGACACCACATACTAAGCCCCTCTATGGTAAAGGTAAAGGTGTCCCATAACCTGTAAGGTCATAGGGGAGCGAGGCGTCGGAGACCTCTCTTCTCTAGGGGCCAGCATGTTGAGGGCGGCGCCCATCTCCTCTCCCTCTCTGCTTTACCTTCCCTGACCCTAAAGAGGGCAGGTACCCATTTACAGCTGGGTGAACTGGGGGACTGTACAGAAGCCAAGGCGCGCAAGCGGTCACCCATCCAAGTGGTAACCATGCTCGACACTGCTTAACCTTCGCTGGGGGAAAGTGAGTGCTCCACCACTGAGCTATCCCGTCCCCTTGAGCCCCTCTACTGACAACAATAATTATCAGCTTGGTCACAGAGCCAGACTGAGCGAGACACACATCCAGAGTGATGACCACCACGATATCCCTCCAATGACCTCCTCCTGTGAACCTCTCCTGGGAGACAGGGTAGCCTAGTGGTTAGAACACTGCGCTCGCAATCTGACGACCCGGGTTCGATTCCCGTTCAAGGGGATATTTTCCCCTCGAGTTAACTTCAGTGCAGACTCCACTGTCTCCAAAAGTCCTTCGGATGAGACTTTAAACCGAGGCCCCGTGTGCGAACGCACGCAGAACATCTTGTGCACACGTTAAATCCTGTTCCGCTTTTCGTAAGAGTAGGTCATTGTGTGTGGGAACAGATGACAGAATTTACAAAACTGCATACACACGGGGACTGGATGTAAAAATGCACATAAGTGCTTATTCCATTATCATCGATATAAAAGAATAAAATAAAATAAATAAAACCTCCAACCCCAAAGACTTTGACACAAATTCAGCATAGGCACAGAAGTGTACGGGAAAACCAAAAACAGGTCATCTGAAGACCAGAGCAAAAGGGGCCTCTGAATCGGAGGCAATCTTCTTTCAATGCACAATGAGCAATGACAAAGAGGATGATGTAATGCTGCTGCTGTGGAAGTGCACGTGCTTGAGACTACTTGATAGGGTTGTACTCTACGCTTCTTATCATAGTATAATTCAATGCCTTAGAGCAACAACGGTTTATCTAGAAAAAATTAGCAATTTTCGATTTTTCCATATTTGGTACAATTTACTGTGAACTTTCAGATGACAAAAGTATGAAATAAAAGTTTGATTAATTTCAAGATATCTGAAGAAAACCTTTGTTGCACAAAATTATCCTAGCAAATTTCACAGGGTACACTGGACTACCGAACAGCATCCCACTTTTCCTCTAAAGTCTTTAATGCCAATTATCTGGGACAGGGCTATGCAACAGTGGACATCCTGCTGTTTAAACCCTTCTTGCCTAGGAGTGGATACACTTGGACTGCTGGGCAGAGTTATGTAACACTAGAGGTTGTGTGATTGTTCCTGCTGAAAACTGATGGCTGGAATGTGATCTTATCTGAGAAAGAGGGTCAAGCTTTGTGCCATGCCCTGTATTTTTTCTGCAAGCAAGGTGGTCTTAATTCACTGCCAGTGTTTTTGCTATCCTGGCCTTTACAGGAAATTCCACTTTCTGCACTAGCATCGCTTTGAGAGGACCAGACTTAGTGGACATCAAAGTTTCACATGCAGACAGCGAGAAAATTCCGTGCAAAAACAGGCCACCAGTTGTAAATATGCATTTATGCGCTTTCTTCTACATGTTTTACAACATAAAGATGCTATGATAAAGATCGCATCAGTACCCATTCTCTCTCTCTCTCTCTCTCTCTCTCTCTCTCTCCTCTCTCTCTCTCTCTCTCTCTCCTCTCTCTCTCTCTCTCTCCAAAAAGTGAATACTTCTATTCAATCCTCGATTTGTTCTGACCTTTCAAACTTTCAAATGAGTGTATCTCAAATCTTTCGAAAATGGCTGCTCTGTCGATAGACCGTTGTTGCTCTAAGGCATCGAATTATTCCAGCATCAACCAGGCCTGAGAGATGAAAGACACCTGCAGTGTGGGTCAGATTATTTGACCAACACTCTAAAAATGGCATCAGTGAAGTGGACGAAGCTCAACTGTGTGGTCCCAGTCTTCCCAACAAGCCTGTAGCAAACTGCAGGTAGGTACCAGCTGGAGTAAGAATAAAAACCCTGTGGACCAGGCAATTAGAAAGAAACTGATAATAATATAGTCATTCACAATTTTTATTTTATTTTATTCTTTTATATCGAGGATAATGGAATAAGCACTTCTGTGCTTTTTTTTACATCCAGTCCCCGTGTGTTTGCGATTTTGTAAATTCTGTCATCAGTTCCCACCGGCACAAAATGGCCTACTCTTATGAAAAGCAGAACAGGATTTAACGTGTGCGCAAGATGTTCTGCATGCGTTCGCACACTTGGTTTATAGTCTCATCTGAAGGACTTTTGGGGAGAGTGGAGTCTGCACTTAACTTCAGGGGAAAATATCCCCTTGAACGGGAATCGAACCCCGGTCGTCAGATTGCGAGCGAAATCAGGAATGCAGAAAATCACGAAGAATGTTACAGACATACACGCATGCACACTATAGTTTTCCTCTGGAGTTAACATCAGTGGAGACTCCACTCCCCCCCCCCCCCCCCCCCCCCCAAATGTCCTTTGGATGAAACTATCAACCGAGGTCCCGTGTGCAAACGCATGCAGAGTATTTTGCCTACACCTTAAAGCCCATTCCGCTTTCGGGAGAGTAGGCCATTGTGTGCCGGTGGGATCGGCTGACAACATTTACAACACATCATACACACGGGGACTGGAATGTAAAAAAAAACCCATTTAAGTGTTTATTGCATTATCCTCAAAATAAAAAATGAGATGAATCTCTCTCTCTCCCTCTCTCCCTCTCTCTCTCTCTCTCTCTCTCATAAACACTGCAAATCAGACAAGAGTGGGGGCAAAAAACCAAAAAAATCAACATTTGTGCAGGAAACCAACAGAATTGGCCTATGACCAGAAACAATGATGAAAAAATATGAGTAACTGTCGAAAACAGATATGATTAAAGTCCGTCATCCTAAAAGGGAAGTAATCAAACATACTTAGTGCTTTGTTTCCAACAGTAGGCTCCCCTGGCATAGTCTTTCGGGTGAGACTATAACCCGAGGCCCCCTGTGCGAACGCACGCAGAACATCTTGCGCGCACGTTAAATCCTGTTCCGCTTTTCGTAAGAATAGGCCATTGTGCGCCGGTGGGAACAGAGGAAAAAATTTACAAAACCACATACACACGGGGACTGGTTGTAAAAAAGCACATACGTGCTTATTCCATTATCCTCGATATAAAAGAATAAAATTAAATACATATCTTGGGTTGATCCAAGTATCTACGTAATAATGTCTTGTACGGCCTAAACATTCTTCTTTCTCGAACGCTCAGACAGCAACTCATTGCTGTCTGTCGTATGAGCGAACATGCGTCGCACCTAAGCACGTTAAGCGCCTAAAAAGTCAAGTCCAGCGCAAACGACTTCAGCATGGGGGAGGATTTTGTGGAGGGGAAAAAGGGTCGGAGAATGGACCAAGAAGGCAGAAAATAGCCAAGAAGGAGGTGACAGGAAGAAAATGAACCGAGTCAGAAAGAAAGAGAGGGATAGAAAAGAGGGAATTCCTATAAGAGAATTTCCAGTAGGCCTAGGTGGGGATGCTATTTATACTGATAGGCCCCTGTCATCTCACCCATGGGGGAAGGCCTACATAGTCAATATTCATATACTATTTTATAAATCTAGCAGTAGATTATGCAAAATTTAGTAGGAAAGCACAGGGGGCTTCGGAATCGATTCGGAGCACTCTCTTTCCCCCAGCCAAGCTAAGCAGCATCGAGCCTGGTTACCACTTGGATGGGTGACCGTTTCCGTGCCTTGGCTCAGTACAGTCCCCCAGTTCACCCAGCTGTAAATGGGTACCTGCCCTCTTTAGGGTCAGGGGAGGTAAAGCAGCGAGGGAGAGGACATGGGCACCGCCCTCAATATGCTGGCCCCTAGAAAAGTTGAGGTCTCTGACGCCTCACTCCCCTACGACCTTATAGGTTATGGGACACCTTTACCTTTTTTACAATAGATTACTACTGGTTCGGTGGTCTAGGGGTAACGCACCTGCCTAGAAAGAGAGAAGTCCGGGTTGGAGGTGTGCGGTGGTTCAATCCCTGGCTGTGCCCGAACTTTTCTCTCATCTGCTAGACCCTGAGTGGTAGTCTGGAAGCTAGGCTTTTAAAATTTTTTAAATGAAACAATAAACCGAGGTACAACACTGCACTTAGCGCACGTAAAAGCCCACATAAACTAGAGTTGCCCATTGGTCCTGTGCAACACCTCTCCCTACTCTCCCCATCTCCCCTCTCCCCTAGTTCTCCTCCCTACTCTCCCCCTCTCTCTCCACCAGTCTTCCCTCTCCTTCCCTCTCCCCTAGTCTCACCTAGTCTCCCTCTCCCCTAGTCCCCTCCTACTCTCTCTCTCATCAGTTCCCTCTCTCCCTTCCTCCCCCTATCCTACCCTAGTCTCCCATAGTCTCCTCTCTCTCCTAGTCCCCCTCTTCTCCCCTCTCCCTCTCTCAGTTCCACCTCTCCCTTCCCTCTCCTCTCCCCTAGTCTATCCTCTCCTCTCCCCATAGTCTCCCCTCTCCCCTAGTCTTCCCCTACTCTCCCCATAGTCTCCCCTACTCCTCCTAGTCTCCTCTACTACCTCCCTTAAGTCCCCTCCCCTAGCTTCCTCTCCTCTCCCCTAGTCCTCCCTCTCCTCTCCCCTAGTCTCCCTCTCTCACTCTCCTATCTCCGCCTACTCTCTCCTAGTCTCACTCATCTCCTCACCTATCTCCCCCCCATAGTCTCCCTCTCCCCTATCTCCCTCTCCTCTCCCCTAGTCTCCCTCTCATCTACCTCTTTCTCCCTCCATTGTCTTCCTCTCCCCTATCCCCCCCCTAGTCTCGCTCTCCCCCTATCCTTTCGCTCTCCCCCATGTCTCCCTCTCCCCTAGTCCCACCTATCTCCCTCTCCCCTAGTTTCCCTCTCCTCTCCCTGTATCGTAGTCTCCCATTATTCTCCCAGTCTTTCTTAGTCTACCCTACTCTCCCCTCGTATTCCTCTCTCTCTCCCCTATCTATCTCTACCATAGTCTCCCCCTTCTTTCCCATAGTCTCCCCTACTCCCTCTCCACTTGTCTCCCTCTCCCTCGCCCCATAGTCTCCCTCTCCGCTAGTCTCCCCCTACTCTCCCCTAGTCTCTCCTTTTCACAAAGTCTTACTCTCCTCTCCCCTATCTTCCTCTCCCTCTCCTCTAGTCTCTGTCCTCTCTCCCCCAAAGTTTCACTATCCCCTAGTCTCCCCGTACTCTATCGCTCCCCTAGTCTCCCTCTCCTTCTCCCCTAGTCTCCCTCTCCCCATAGTGTCTCTCTCCGCTAGTCTCCCCCTACTCTCCAATAGTCTCCCTTTCTCTCTCTTTCTCACCCCTAGTCTGCCTCTCCTCTCTCCAAGGTCTCCGTATCCCTATCCCCTAGTCTACCTCTCCTCTCCCCTAGTCTACCTCTCCTATCCCCTAGTCTACCTCTCCTCTCCCCTAGTCTACCTCTTTCTCTCCCCTAGTCTACCTCTCCTCTCCCCTAGTCTACCTCTCCTCTCCCCTAGTCTACCTCTCCTCTCCCCTAGTCTACCTCTCCTCTCCCCTAGTCTACCTCTCCTCTCCCCTAGTCTACCTCTCCTCTCCCCTAGTCTACCTCTCCTCTCCCCTAGTCTACCTCTCCTCTCCCCTAGTCTACCTCTCCTCTCCCCTAGTCTGACCTCTCCTCTCCCCTAGTCTACCTCTCCTCTCCCCTAGTCTACCTCTCCTCTCCCCTAGTCTACCTCTCCTCTCCCCTAGTCTACTCTCCTTTCCTCCTCCTCCCCTAGTCTACCTCTCCTCTCCCCTAGTCTACCTCTCCTATCCCCTAGTCTACCTCTCCTCTCCCCTAGTCTACCTCTCCTATCCCCTAGTCTACCTCTCCTATCCCCTAGTCTACCTCTCCTCTCCCCTAGTCTACCTCTTCTCTCCCCTAGTCTGCCTCTCCTCTCCCCTAGTCTACCTCTCCTCTCCCCTAGTCTACCTCTTCTCTCCCCTAGTCTGCCTCTCCTCTCCCCTAGTCTACCCTCTCCTCTCCCCTAGTCTATTCCTCTATCTTCCTCTCCCCTAGTCTACTCTCTTCTCTCCCCTAGTCTGCCTCTCCTCTCCCCTAGTCTACCTCTCCTCTCCCCCTATCTACCTCTCTCTCCCCTAGTCTACCTCTCCTCTCCTCCCCCTAGTCTACCTCTTCTCTCCCCTAGTCTCCTCTCCTCTCCCCTAGTCTACCTCTCCTCTCCCCTAGTCTACCTCTTCTCTCCCCTAGTCTACCTCTCCTCATCCCTCTAGTCCCTATACCTCTCCTCTCCCCTAGTCTCTCTCTCTCTCTCTCTCTCTCTCTCCCCATAGTCTCCCTCTCCCCTACTCTCCCCCTACTCTCCCCTAGTCTCACTCTCCCCTTCACCTTGTCTCCTTCCCCATAGTCTCGCTCTCCCCTAGTCTCCCCCCACCCTAGTCTCCCTCTTCCCTAGTCTCTCTCTCTTCTCCCATTTGTCTCCCTCTCCCCTACTTCCCCCTAGTCGCGCTCTCCCCTAGTCTCCCTCTCTTCTCCCCATAGTCTCCCTCTCACCTATTCTCCCCATCTCTCCCTCTCCCCTAGTCTCCCTCTCCTCTCCCTGTATCCTAGTCTCCCCTTACATTCCCAGTCTCCCCTCGTCTCCCTCTCCCTAGTCTCCCTCTCCTGTAATCTTCCCCTACTCTCCCCTAGTCTCCCTCTCCCCTTATCTCCCTGTCCCCATAGTCTCCCTCTCAATAGTCTACCCCTACTCTCCCCTAGTCTCCCTCTCCCCTTATCTCCCTGTCCCCATAGTCTCCCTCTCAATAGTCTACCCCTTCTCTCCCAATAGTCTCCCTCTCCCCTAGTCCCCCTCACCTTATCCCCTAGTCTCCCTTTCCCTCTCTACTGGTCTCCCTCTCTTATCCCCATAGTCTCCCTCTCCCCTATTTCCCCCCTACTCTCACCTAGTCTCCATATCCCTCTCCCCATAGTCTCCCTCTAACGTAATCTCCCCCTCTCTCCCTCTCCCCTAGTCTCCCTCTCCTCTCGCTATAGATTCCCTCTCCCCTAGTTTCTCCCTACTTTTCCCTAGTCTCCCTCTCCCCATAGTCTCCAGTCTCCCTCTCGTCTCCCAGTCCACCTCTCCCCCTCCCCTACTCTCCCTCTTATCTTCCTCTCCCCTATTGTCTCTTTCCTCTCCCAATCTCCCCTCCCTCTCCCCTAGTCTCCCGCCATCTCTCCCATAGTCTCCCTCTCTATCTCCCCCTAACATCCCCTATTCTCCCCCTACTCTCCCTCTCACCTAGTTTCCCTCCCCTCTCCCCATAGTCTCCATCTCCCCTAGTGTCCCTCTCCCCTTGTCTCCCTCTCCTCTCCCTATCCCCTAGTCCTCCCTCCCCCTCCCCCTAGACTTCCTCTTCTCTCTCCCTAGTCTCCCTCACCTTTCCCGTTGTCTCCCTTTCCCTCTTCCCTAGTCTCCCTCTCCTCTCCCATAGTCTCAATCTCCAAATCCCCATTGTCTCCCTCTACGCTAGTCTCCCTGTCCCTCTTCGCTAGTCCCCCGCTACTCTCCCTCTCCCCTAGTCTCCCCCTACTCTCCCTTTCTCCCATAGTCTCCCCCTACTCTACCTTAGTATCCCTCTCCCTCTCTTCTAGTCTCCCTCTCCCATAGTCTCCCTCTCCCTTAGTCTCCTTCTTCTCTCCCCATAGTCTCCCTCTCTCTCCCCTAGTCTCCCTCTCCTCTCCTAGTCTCCGTCTCCCTCTCCTCATAGTCTCCCTTTCCTCTAGCCTCCCCCTACTCTCCCCTAGTCTCCCTCTCCCTCTCCCTTAGTGTCCATGTCCCTCTCCACTAGTCTCCACCTACTCTTCCCTAGTCTCCCTCACTCTCTCCCCTTAACTCCCTTTCCCTCTCCCCTAGTATCCCTCTACCCTAGTCTCCCCTAATCTTTTCCTCTAGTCCCTCCCTACTCTCCCTCTCCTCAGTTTCTCTCTCCCCTATTCTCCCTCTCCTCTCTCTCTTCCCTAGTCACCCTCTCCCCACTCTCCCCTAGTTCTCCCCCTTCTCTCCCAGTCTCCCTTGTCTCCCCCTTCTCACCCCTAGCCTCCCTTTCCCTCTCAACTAGCTTCCTTTTCCCTCTCACCAAAGTCTCCCTCTCCTCTTCTCTCCCCTTACTCTCCCTCGCCCTCTCCATTAGTCTCCATTTCCCCTCCCCGTAGTCTTCCTTTCCCATAGTCTCAATATCCTCTCCCTCACTTCTCCCTCTCTCCTAGTCTCCCCCTACTCTCCCTATCTCCCTTATCTCCCCCTCCCTTCCCCTATGAGTGCTTAGTCGATTATCCTCGATATAAATATGAAAATATAAATATAAAAAAAAATATATATATATATTCTCCCTCTCCCGTAGTCTCCCTCTATGCTAGTCTCCCCATACTCTTCCCTAGTCTCCCTCTTCCTCTCTACTTATCTCTCTTTTCGTCTAACCATAGTCTCCCTCTCCCCTTGTCTCCCAATACTCTCCCCTATTATCGTTCACCCTCTCCCCTAGTCTCCCTCTTCTCTCCCCATGGTCCCCCCTCTCCCTCTTCAATAGTCTCCCTCTCATCTAGTCTCCCCCCACTCTCCCTCTATCCTAGTCTTTTTCTACTCTCCTTCTTCCCAATTCTCCCTCTCCTCTCCCTAATCTCCCTCTCCCCTTGTCTCCCAATACTCTCCCCTATTATCGTTCACCCTCTCCCCTAGTCTCCCTCTTCTCTCCCCATGGTCTCCCTCTCCCTCTTCAATAGTCTCCCTCTCATCTAGTCTCCCCCCACTCTCCCTCTATCCTAGTCTTTTTCTACTCTCCTTCTTCCCAATTCTCCCTCTCCTCTCCCTAATCTCCCTAACCTAGTCTCCCCCTACTCTTGAAGTCTGCCCTAGTCTCCTACTCTTCTCTACTATCCCTCTCTCCTAGTTATCCTCTCCCATTCCCTATAGTCTCCCTCTACCCCAGCCTCCCTCTCCTCTCCCCTAGTCTCCCTCTTCCTCTCCCAATAGCCTCCCTCTCCCATAGTCTCCCTCTCCCCTATCTTCCCTCTCCCACTCCAGTAGTCTCCCTCTCATCTAGTCTCCCCCCACTCTCCCTCTCACCTAGTCTTTCTCTACCCTCCCTCTCCTCTCCCTAATCTCCCTAACCCTAGTCTCCCCATACTCTTGAAGTCTCCCCTAGTCTCCCTCTTCCTCTCCCAATAGTCTCCCTTTCCCCCAGTCTCCCTCTCCCATACCTTCCCAATCCCTCTCCAGTTCTCTCCCTCTCCTAGTCTCCCTCTCCGCTAGTCTCCCCGTACTCTCCCTTGCCCCTAATCTCCTTTTCCTAGTCTCCCTCTCCGATCCCTCTTCCCTATCTCTCTCCCATCTCCCTCTCCCCTAATCTCCCCCTACTCTCCCTCTTAACTAGTCTCCCCCAGTCTCCCTCTCAACTGCTCTCCCCCTACTCTCCCCATATTCCCCCCTAGTCTCCTTCTCCTCTCCCAGTCAACCTATCCCTCTCCCCTAGTACCCCCACTCTTCACTGGTCTCCCTCTTCCCTAGTCTCCCTGCCCGCTCTCAATAGTCTCCCTCTCCCCTAGTCTTCCTCTTCTCTCCCCTAGTCTCCCTATTCCACTCCCAATAGTCCCCCTCTCCGTTAATCTCCCCTACTCTACCCTAGGCTCCCTCTCCCTCTTCCGTAGTCTCCATGTCCCTCTCCCCATAGTCTCCCTCTTCCTCTCCAAATAGTCTCCCTCTCTCCTACTCTCCCCCTCCCCAGAGACTAAGGGAGAGGGAGAGGAGAGAGTAAGGGAGAGTAGGGGGAGAGTAGTTGAGAGGGAGACTAGGGGAGTGGGAGAGAAATGGGGAGAGTAGGGGAGAGGGAGATGGGAGTGAGACTAGGGGAGAGGGAGGGGAGAGGGATGGGGAGGAAGACTAGGGGAGAGGGAGAGTAGGGGAGAGGGAGAGTAGGGAGAAGGAGGCTAGGGGGAGACTAGTAGAAAGGGAGACTAGGGGTGAGTAGGGGAGAGACTATAGGAGGGAGACGATTCGGAGAGGAAGAGGGAGACTAGGGAGAGAGAGAGATCAGTGGAGAGTAGGGGAGAGCAAGACTGGGGGAGAGGGAGAAAATCGAGAGACACACTATGTCGAGAGAAGAGGGAGATTAGGCGAGAGGGACACTAGGGTAGAGTAGTTGCAGATTAGGGGAGAGGGAGAGTATAGGGAAAGGGAAAATGAGACATAAGGAGAGGGAGAGGGGGACTAGGGGAGAGTGGAGGGAGACTTAAGGGAGAGGGAGAAGGAGACAAGGGGAAGGGAGGGTGAGACAGGGAGACTGGGGAAAAGGAAAAGACTAGAAAAGAGGAAGAGGAGAGTAGGGAGAGGGAGGCTAGGGGGAGACTAGAGGAGAGGAGACTAGGGAGACTAGTGGAGAGTTAGAGGAGAGGGAGACTTGGGAATAGGGAGAGTAGGAGGTGCCTAGGGGAGAGAGAGATTAGTGAAGAGTAGGGGAGAGCAAGACTGGGGGAGAGGGAGAGGGAGACTAAGGGACAGTAGGGGAACCTTGGGAGAGGGAGAGGAACACATGGGGAAGCAGGGAGAGACTAGGGAGAGGGAGAGGGACACATGGGGAAAGTAGGGGAGACTAGGGGAGAGGGAGAGGAGAGGGAAACTAGGGGAGAGGGAGAGTAGGGGGAGACTAGCGGAGAGAGGGACTAGAGAAAATCGAGACACACTATGTCGAGAGAAAAGGGAGACTAGGGTAGAGTAGTTTCAGATTAGGGGAGATGGAGACTATAGGGAAAGGGAAAAGGAGACATGGGGAGAGGGAGAGGGAGACTTGGGGAGAGTAGAGGGAGACTAAGCGAGAGGAGAGGGAGACTAGGGGAGAGCGAGAGGGAGTCTAGGGAGAGTGAGAGTAGGGAGAGACTAGCGGAGAGGGAGACTAGGGGAGACTAGGGAAGAGGGAGACTAGGGGAGAGGGTGAGAGAGACTAGGGGAGAGTATTGGGAGACTTGTGGAATGGAAGACTATGGGGATAGGGAGAGGGAGAGTAGGGGAGAGTAGGGGGTGACTAGGGAGAGGGAGACTATGGGGAGAGGGAGAAGGAGATTAGGTTAGAGAGAGAGACTAGAGGAGAGTAGGAGGAGACTAGGGAGACTAGTGGAAGCTGGGTGAGTTTGCGGAGACTAGGTGAGAAGGAGATTAGGGAGAGGACAGGGAGACTAGGAGAGAGGGAGAGGTGAGGGAGACTACGGCAGAGGCAGACTAGGGGATGGGAGACTAGGGGAGATGGGAGAGAGGGGAGGAGGGGAGACGAGGGAGAGGGAGGGTGGGAAACTAGGGAGAGGGAGACTACGTGAGAAGGGAAGTAGGGGGAGACTAGGTGAAAGGGAGACTAGGGAGAGGAGTGGGGAGGGAATCTGGGGTGAGGGTGACTCGAGGAGATGAGGGAGAGGGAGACTAGGAAAGAGAGGGAAAGGAGACTACGGGAGAGGGAGAAGGAGACAAGGGGAGAGTAGGGGAGACTAGCCGATTGGAGAGATCAGGGGAGTGGGAGAGTGGGAGAGTGTGAGAAAAGGGAGAGGAGAGGGAGACTAGGGGCAAGGGAGAGTAGAGGAAGATAGCTGGAGACTAGGAGAGGGAAAGGGAAAAAAGAGGAGAGTAGGGAAAGACTAGGGAGAGGGAGAGAGAGGGAGACTAGGGAGAGGGAGACTAAGGAGAGGTAGAGTAGGGGAAACTAGCGGAGAGGGGGAGGAAGCTAGGGGAGATGGAAATAGGGGAGATAGGGGGAGATGTGGAGAGGGAGATATGGGGAGAGGGAGACGGAGACTAGGGAAATAGGGGAGACAAGAGAGAGGGAGACTACTGGGAGAGGAAGAGGGAGACTACGCGGAGGAAAGGGAGGCTTGAGGTGAGGGAGACTATGGGGAGAGGGAGACTAAGGAGAATAAGGGAGACTAGGGAGAGTGGGAGAGTTAGGGAAGACTAAGGGAGAGGGAGATTAGGGGAGAGCGAGAGGGAGACTAGGGGAGGGGGAGAATGAACTAGATGGGATTAGGGGAGACTAGGGAGACAAGTGGGACTAGGAGAGTAAGGAGACTAGATTAGAGGGAGGGGGAGAACTAGGGGAGGGGAGGGGGAGACTAGGGGAGAGGGAGACTATGTGGAGTAGGGAGGGGAGACTAGGGGAGAGGAAAGGGAACTGGGTAGAGAAGGGGAGACTAGGGGAGAGGGAGAGAGGGAGACTAGGAGAGAGAGGGCAATGGGAAACTAGGGGGAGACTAGAGGAGAGAGAGCTATGGGGAGAGGGATGAGGGAGCCTAGGGAGATAGAGGGAGACAAGGGAAGAGTTAAGGATAGGACTAAGGGAGAGGAGAGGGAGATTAGGGAGAGTGGGGGAGATTAGGTTAGACGGAGACTAGGGGGAGACTAGGATAGAATGGAGGAGGGGGACTACGGAAGGGGAGACTAGGGATGGAGATGAGACTACGGAGAGTGAGCGGAGACTAGAGAAGGGGAGAGAAATATTGAGGTGAGAAGGCGGAGACTAGGGGATGACTGGGAGAGTTTAGGGGATAGGGTGACTATAGGGAGAGGATAGGAGACTAGATTGATGATAAAAGAGGAGACTAGGGGAGAGAGGGAGACTATGGGAGGTGAGAGTAGGGGGATCTAGGGGAAAGGATGTAGGGGGAGACTAGGGTAGAGGGAGACTAGGGGAGTTAAGCAGGGGAGACTCTGGGGAGGGGGGGACAGACTAAGTGAAGAGAGAGAGTAGGGGGACAATAGTGGGAGAGTAGGGGAGTTACTAGAGAAGGAGACTATGGAGAGATGGCGAGAGACTATGGGAGAGGGAAAGGGAGACTGGAGAGGAGAGAGAGACTAGGGAAGAGGGAGAGGAAAGGAAGACTAGTTGAGAGGGAGGATTTGGGTACAGGGGAGAGTAGTGGAGATATAGGGGAGAGTAGGGGAGATTTACTGATGGAGGCTTGGGGAGAGATGTGCTGGAGACTTAGGTGTGGAAGGAGACTGGGAGTTGAGAGGGTGACTAGGGAGAGGAAGAGGAAAGTAGACTGTAGAGGGGGCTTGGGAGTGGTAGAGGGAGTCTAGGGGGTGGGAGTAGGGATCTAGGGAGAGGTGAGGAAGCGAGACTAGTCTCCCCTACTCTCCCCTCCTCCTTGTCTCTCTCTCTCTCTCTCCCTCTTCCCGCAAGTCTCCCTCTCTCTCTCCCTAATCTTTTCATTCCCTAGTTAGTCTCTCCCTTTCTCCCTCTCCCCTAGTCTCCCTCTCCTCGTCCTCTTCCCTAGTCTCCCTCTCGCTCTCCCCTAATCTCCCTCTAACTTAGTCTTCCCCTACTCTCCCACTCTCTCCTAGTCTGCTCTAGTCTCCTCCTATTCTCCTCTAGTCTCCCTCTTCCTCTTGTCTAGTCTCCCTCTTCCTCCCCCCGTAGTTTTCCTTTTCTCTCTCCCATGTCTCCACTTTCCTCTTGTCTCACCTACTCTCCCCTATTCTCCCCTCCCTCTCCCCTAGCTCCTCCCCCTCCTTCCCCTAGTCTCATCTCCGCTAGTCTCCCTGTCTCCCTCTCACCATTGTCTCCCTCTTCTCCCCTCTCCACAGTCTCACCCTACTCTCCCCTTGTCTCCCTCTCCCTAGGCTTCGGCTCCCTAATCTTCCTCTCCTAGTCTCTCCCTACTCTCCCTCTCCCCTAGACTCCCTCTCCCTTTCTCCTTCTCTCTTCCTCTCCCTTTTCCTCCCCTAGTCTCCCTTCTCCTCATCCCAATAGTCTCCCTCTCACCACTATCCCGTAGTCTCCGCCTACTCTCCCAGTCTTCCCAAATCTCCCCCTTGTCACCCTAGTCTCCCTCTCCCCTAGTCTTCGTCTCCCTCTCCCCATAGTCTCCACCTCCTCTATTCCCCGCTACTCTCCCCTTGTCTCCCTTGCCCTCTCCCTTAGTCTCCATCTCCCCTCCCCATACTCTCCTCTCACATAGTCTTCCTCTCATCTCCCTCCCCTCTCCCTCTAACCTAGTCTCCTCCTACTCTCCAAATCAACCCCTATCTACCCTCCCCTCCCCTATTTTCCCTCTTCCTTTCGCCTAGTCTCCGTCTTCTCTAGACTTCCCATACTCTTCCCTAGTCTCCCTTTTCCTCTCCCTTATCTCCCTCTTCTATCTCCATTGTCTCCCCCTCCCTCTCTCCTAGTCTCCCTCTCCGCTAGACTCCCCTTACTCTCCCTCTGCCTTAGTCTCCCTCTCGCCCAGTCTCCCTTTTCTCTCCCTCTCCCCTAGTCTCCCCATACTTTCCCCTTGTCTCCCTCTCCTCTCCTTAGTCTCCCTCTACCCAAGTCTCTCCCTACTCTCCTCGCCCCCTGTCTCCCTCTCCTCTCGCTCTCACTTTGTCTCCAACTACCTCCATCTCCCCTAGTCTCCCTCTTCTCTCCCTCTCTCCTGCTGTCCCTCTCGCTCTCCCCATAATCTCCCTCTCCCCTAGTCTCCCCCTACTCTCCCACTCTCACCCAAGACTCCCATAGTCTCCTCCTATTCTCCTCTAGTATCCCTCATTCTCCCCCCCTTTGTCTCCCTCTCCCTCTCCCCATAGTCTCCCTCTCCCCAGTCTTCTTCTCCTCTCCAATAGTCTCCCTCATCCTCTCCCATCAGTCTCCCTCTCCCTAGTCTCCCTATCCGCTGGTCTCCTCCTACTCTCCTCCAGTTGTCCCTCTCCATCTCCTCTAGTCTTCCTTGCCCCTAGTCTCCATCTCCTCTCCCTAGATTCCCTCTCCCCTAGTTCCCCCTACTCTTTCCTAGTCCCCCTCTCCCTCTCCCTATGTCTCCCTCTACCCTAGTCTTCCTCTCCTCTCCCTCTTCCCTAGTCTCCCTCTCCTGTCCAAGTCTCCCTGCCCTCTCCCGTAGTCTCCCGCAATCTCTCCTCATAGTCTTCCTTTCTCCTAGTTTCCCCCTACTCTCCTCTATTCTCCCTCTACTCTCCCTCTCACCTAGTCGTCCTCTTCTCTCCCCATAGTCTCCCTGTCCCTAGTCTCCCCACACTCTTCCCTGCCCTAGTCTCCCTCTCCCTAGTCTCCCTCTCCATTCCATCTCCCCTAGTCTCCCTCTCTTCTCCGTAATCTTCCTCTCCTCTAGTCTCCCCCTACTCTCCCAGTGTCCCCTAGTCTCCCCTAGTCTCCCTCTTCCTTTCCCCTAGCCTTCCTCTACCCATAGTCTCCTCCTCTAGTATCTTCTCCCACTCCCCTAGTCTCCCTCTCCTCTCCCTCTTCCCTAGTCTCCCTCAAATCTCCCTATAGTCTCCCTCTACCCTACTCTTCTCTAGTCTCCCTCTCCCCCCAGTCTCCTTCTCCTCTCCTTCTCCCCTTGTCTCCCCTACTCTCCCAGTCTCCCCTAATGTCAACCCTCTCTCCACTAGTCTCCGTCTCCTTTCCCTAGACTCTTCTGACTCTCCCCTTAGTCTCCCTCTACCCTAGTCCTCCCCCTACTCTCCCCTAATTTCCCTCTCACTCTACCCTAGTCTCCCCTCTCCTCTCTCCATAGCTCTCTCCCCCTAGTCTCCCCTACTCTCCCTCTCCTATAGTCTCCCTCTCCTCTCCCTCTATCCTAGTCTCCCTTACTCTCCCAGTCTCCCCTAATCTCCCTCCTTTTTTGTCCCTTTCCACTAGTGTCCCCTTCTCTCCCCTTGTCTATCTCTCTCTCTCTCTCTCTCTCTCTCTCTCTCTCCTCCCTTTGTCTCCCTTTCCCTCTCCTCTATGGTCTCCGTTTCCCCTCCCTCTCTCTCTTTCTAGTCTCGTTGTCCTCTCCCCTTGTCTCCCTCTCCCTCTTCCCTAGTCCTCATCTCCTCTACCCTAGTGTCCACCTCCCTCTCCCCTAGTCTCCCCTTCCCTCGTCCCTAGTCTCCTATAGTCTCCCTCTCCGCTAGTCTCCCGCTACTCTCCCTCTTCCCTTGTCTCCCTGTCCTCTCCCCATAGTCTCCCTCTCCCCTACTCTCCCCTGCTCTCCCCTACCTCCCATAGTCTCCCCCTACTCTGCCCTAGTCTCTCCCTTCTCTCCCCTCGTCTTCCATCTCCCTTAGTCTCCGTCTCTCTCTCCCTATAGTCCCACTCTCCCCTAGTCTCCCCCTACTCTACCCTAGTCTCCCTTGCCCTCTCCCCTGGTTTCAATTCTCCTCCCCATAGTCTCCCTCTCCCCTAGTCTCCCTCTCCTCTACCTCTATTCTAGTCTTTCCCTACTCTCCCAGTCTCCCATGTCTCCAAATCCCCTCCACTTGTCTCCCTCTCCTCTAGTCTCCCTCTCCTCTAGTCTCCCTCTATTCTCCCCAAGTCACCCTCTCCCTCTCCCCATGTCTCCCTTTCCCTCTCCCCATAGTCTCCATCTCCCCTAGTCTCCCCTTACTCTAACCTAGTCTCCCTCTTCGCTCCCCATAGTCTCTCTCTCCCCTAGTCTTTCCCTATTCTCCCTCTCCCCTTGTCTCCTCTCCTCTCCCTCACCCTAGTCTCCCTGTACTCCCTCCTAGTGTCCCTCACCCCTTCCCTAGTCTCCCCTAATATCTTTTAATCTCCCTCTTCCCAGTCTCCCTCTCCCCTACTCTCCTGTATTCTACCTCTCCCCTAGGCTACCCCTACTCACCCTTTCCCTTAGTCTCCCTCTCCTCTCCCTATCCCCTAGTCTTCCCTAGTCTCCCTCTCCACTAGTCTCCCCCTAGTCTCCCTCTCCCCTAGTCTACCTCTCCCATTGTCTTCTTCCCTTATCTCCCCCTACTCTCCCTCTTCGCTTGTCTCCCTCTCCTCTCCCTCTCTCCTAGTCTTCTCTCCCTACTTTCACCTAATTTCCATCTCCACTAGGCTCCCCATATTCTCCCTTTTCCCTGATCTCACTTTTCTCTCCCTCTCCACTTGTCTCTCTCTCCCCTAGTCTCTCTCTCTTCTCCCTCTCCCCTAGCTTCCCTCTCCCTCTCCCTTAGTCTCTCACTCCATCTCCCCATACTCTCCCCTAGTCTCCCCCTACTTTCCCTAGTCTCCCCTAATCTCCCTCTCCTTTCTCTCCCCTAGTGTCTCTCTCCTCTCCCTCTCCCCTAGCTTCCCTCTCCTTCTCCCCTAGTCTCTCACTCCATCTCCCCATAGTCCTCCCTCCCCCATTGTCTCCCTTAGTCTTCCTGTCCCTCTTTTCCCCTGTCTCGTTTCCCCCTACTCTCCCCTAATCTACCTCTCACCTAGGCTCCCCCTAATCTCCCCTTCCCCTAGTCTCCCTCTCCTCTCCCTCTCCTCTAGTCTCTCTATGCTGTCCCTCTCCCCTATTCTCCCTTTCATTTCCCCATAGTCTCCCTCTCCCGTACTCTCCCTTCGTTTCCCACTCCTCTCACTCTCCCCTAGTCTCCCGAAGTCTCCCCCTACTCTCCCTCTCCCCTAGTCTCCCTCTACCCTCCCTCTCCCCTAGTCTCTCTCTCCTCTCCCTCCTCTGCCCTAGTCTCCCTGTCCCTCTTTTCCCCAGTCTCGTTTTCCCCTACTCTCCCTTAATCCACCTCTCACATAGGCTCCCCCTATTCTCCCCTTCCCCTAGTCTCCCTCTCCTCTACCTATCTATCCCCTAGTCTCCCTTAGTCTCCCTCTCCACAAGTCACCCCATAGTCTCAATTTCTCCTAGTCTCCCTCTCCCTTTGTCTCCCTCTCCCCTAGTCTCTCCCTACTCTACCTCTCCTGTAGTCTCTCTCCTCTCCCTCTCCCCTAGTCTTCTCATGTCTGCCTCTCCCCTAGTCTCTCCCTACTCTCCCTCTCCCCTAGTCTCCCTATGCTCTCCCTCTAAACTGTCTCCCTCTCCCTTCCCCATAGTTTCCCTCTCCCCAAGTCTCCCCCTACTCTCCCTAGTCTCTCTCCCTCTCCCCTAGCTTCCGTCCTCCCTCTCCCCTAGTCTTCCTCTCCGCTACTCTCCCTTTTCTCTCCCTCCCCCTAGTGTCTCCCTACTCTCCCCTTGTCTCGCTCTCTTTCTCCCTAGTCTCCCTTTCCGCTAGTCTCCCACGACTCTCTCTCGCCTCTAGTCTCCTCTCTTCTCGCTCTTACCTAGTCTCAGCCTACTCTCTCTCTTCCCTAGTCGATTCCCTCTACTCTCCCTTTTACCTAGTCTCCCTATCCCCTAGTCTCCCTCTTCTCTCCATCTCTCCTAGTCTCCTCCTACTATCCCCTTGTCTCCCTCTCCCTACTGTCCCTCTCCCCCTAGTCTCCCTTTCCATCTCCCCTAGTCTCCCTCATTCCCTAGACTCCCCTAGTCTCCCTCTCCGCTATTCTCTCCATACTCTCCCTCTCCCTCTCCTTAGGCTCCCTCACTTCCTTCTTTTCCCCAGTCTCTCTCTCCTCTCCCCATATTCTCAATCTCACCATTCTCTCCTAGTTTTCGCCAACCAGTCTTCCCTAGTCTCCCCCTACTCTCCCCCAGTCTCCCTCACCCTCTACCTCAGTATCCACCAACCCTCCCCATAGTCTCCCTCTCGCATAGTCTCCCTCTCCTCTCCCTCTCCCCTCCATCTAACCTAGTCTCTTCCTACTCTCCAAATCTAACCCTATCTTTCCCTCCCCTCCATTATTCTCCCTCTCGCCTAGTCTCCCTCTCCCTCTCCCCTAGTCTCCCTCTCCTCTAGTCTCCCCATACTCTTCTGTAGTCTCCCTCTCCCTCTCAATTTGTCTCCCTTTCCCTCTCCCCATAGTCTCTCTTTTCCCCTAGTCTCCCCATACTCTCCCATAGTCTCCCTGTCCCTTTTCCCTAGTCTCCCTCTTCTCTCCCCTTTGTCTCCCTCTCCCCTAGTCTCAATCTCCGCTAGATTCCATATCCTATCTTCCTATCCCCTAGTCTCCCTCTTCTCTCCCTCTCCCCTAGTCTTTCCCTACTCTCCGCTAGTCTCCCTCTCCCTAGTCTCCCTCTCCCCTAGTCTCCCTTTCCATCTCCCCTAGTCTTTCTCATTCCCTAGACTCCCCTAGTCTCCATCTCCGCTATTCTCTCCCTACTCTCTCTCCCCTAGTCTCCCTCACCTCTTGCTTTTCCCCAGTCTCTCTCTCCTCTCCCCAATTTTCAATCTCCCCATTCTCCCATAGTCTCCACCAACATGTCTTCCCTAGTCTCCCCCTACTCTCCCCCAGTCTCCCTCGCCCTCTACCTCAGTATCCACCTCCCCTCCCCATAGTCTCCCTCTCGCATAGTCTCCCTCTCCTCTCCCTCTCCCCTCCATCTAACCTAGTCTCTTCCTACTCTCTACATCTAACCCCATCTCCCCCTCCCCTTCATTATTCTCCATCGCCCTCTCCCCTAGTCTCCCTCTCCCCTAGTCTCTCTCTCCTCTAGTCTTCCCATACTCTACCGTAGTCTCCCTCTCTCTCCCCATAGTCTCTCTTTCCCCTAGTCTCCCCATACTCTCCCCCTAGTCTCCCTGTCCCTTTTCCCTAGTCTCCCTCTTCTCTCCCTCCCCCTAGTCTCCCCTACTCTCCCCTAGTCTCTCCCCTCTCCCCAGCTTCCGTCTCCCTCTCCCCTAGTCTTCCTCTCCGCTAGTCTTCCTCTTCTCTCCCTCCCCCTAGTGTCTCCCTACTCTCCCCTTGTCTCACTCTCTTTCTCCCTAGTCTCCCTTTCCGCTAGTCTCCCACTACTCTCTCTCGCCTCTAGTCTCCCTCTCTTCTCGCTCTTCCCTATCTCCCTCATTCCCTAGACTCCCCTAGTCTCCCTCTCCGCTATTCTCTCCCTACTCTCCCTCTCATCTAGACTCCCTCTCCCTCTCCCCTAGTCTCCCTCACCTCTTTCTTTTCCCTAGTCTCCCTCCTCCTCTCCCCATATTCTCAATATCCCCATTCTCCCCTAGTTTTCGCCAACATGTCTTCCCTAGTCTCCCCCTACTCTCCCCCAGTCTCCCTCGCCCTCTACCTCAGTATCCACCTCCCCTCCCCATAGTCTCCCTCTCGCATAGTCTCCCTCTCCTCTCCCTCTCCCCTCCATCTAAACCTAGTCTCTTCCTACTCTCCAAATATAACCCTATCTCCCTCTCCCCTCCATTATTCTCCCTCTCCCTCTCCCCTAGTCTCCCTCTCCTCTAGTGTTCCCATACTCTTCCTTAGTCTCCCTCGCCCTCTCAATTTGTCTCCCTTTCCCCATAGTCTCGCTTACCCTTAGCGTCCCCATACTCTCCCCTGGTCTTCCTGTCCCTTTTCCTTAGTCTCCCTCTTCTCTCCCCATTGTCTCCCTCTCCCTCTGCCCTAGTCTCAATCTCCGCTAGATTCCCTCTACTCTCCCTTTCATCTAGTCTCCCTATCCCCTACTCTCCCCTTGTTTCCCTCTCCCTAGTCTCCCTCTCCCCTAGACTCCCTCTCCCTCTCCCCTTATTATCAATCTCCCCATTCTCCCATAGTCTCCGCCAACATGTCTTCCCTAGTCTCCCCCCTACTCTCCCCCAGTCTCCCTCGCTCTACCTTACTATCCACCTCCCCTCCCCATAGTCTCCCTCTCGCATAGTCTCCCTCTCCTCTCCCTCTCCCCTCCATCTAACCTAGTCTTTTCCTATTCTCCAAATCTAACCTCGCCCTTAGTCTCCCTTTCCTCTCGCTCTCACCTTGTCTTCCCCTACTCTCCCTGTCCTCTAGTCTCCCTCTCCTCTCCTCCTTGCCTGCTCTCCCTCACGGTTTCTTCTAATCCACCTAAACCCTAGTCTACTAGTACTCTTCCACTTTCCCCTAATCTCCACTAGTCTCCTACTATTCTCCTCTAGTCTCCCTCTTCCTCACCCTTGTCTCCCTCTAACTCTCCCCATAGTCTCCCTCACCCCCAGTCTCCCCCTCTCCCCCTAGTCTCTCTCATCCTCTCCCAATAGTCCCCCTCTCGTCTAGTCTCCCTCTCCGCTAGTCTCCCCCTACTCTCCCTCTCACTATAGTGTGCCTCTCCCCAAGTCACCCCTACTCTCCCTAGTCTCCCTCTCGTCTAGCTTCCCTCTCCTCTGGTCTCCCTCTCTGCTAGTCTCTCCCAACTCTTTCTCGCCCCTAGTCTCCCTCTCCTCTCGCTCTCACCTAGTCTCAGCCTACTCTGTATCTTCCCTAATTCTCCCCCTCCTCTCCCTCTGCCATAGACTCACCCTACTCTCCCTCTCCACCAGTCTCCCACAGTCTCCCCCTACTCTACCCTAGTCTCCCTCTCCCTTTATCTCTCCTACTCTCCCTCTCCTCTGACTCTCCTCTCCCTTTGTCCTAGTCTTTCTTTTTTCTCCCAGTCTCCCCTATCTTCCCCTCCCTCCCCCTAGTCTCCTTCTCCCTCTCCCCTAGTCCCTCTCTAATCTCCCCTAGTCGCCCTCTCCCTCTCCCCATGTCTCCCTTTCCCTCTCCCTATAGTCTCCCTCACCCCTTATCTGCAACTACTCTATACTCTATCCTAGTGTCCCTCTCCCCTAGTATCCCTCTTCTCTCGACATAATCGGTCTCTCAATTTTCCCTAGTCTCTCTCTCACCTAGTCTCCCCCTACTCTCCGTCTCCCCTAATCTCCCTCTCCTCTCCCTCTCCCCTAGTCTCCCCCTACTTTCCCCTAGTATCCCTCTACTTCTCCCCAAGTCTCCCCCTTCTCTCCCCTAGTCTCCCTCTCCCCAAGTGTCGATCTCCCCTACTCTCCACTAATTCTCTCTCTCCCCTAGGCTCCTCCTACTCTCCCTATCCCCATTTCTCTCTCTCTAAATCTCCCCTATCTCCCCTAGTCTCCCTCTCCACTATATCCCCCTAGCCTCCCTCTCCCATACTCTCATCTCTCTCCCTAGTCTCCCTCTCCTCAATCTCCCCTAGTCTCTCTCCCATGTCCCTCTCCTCTCCCTCTCCCCTAGTCTCTCTCCCATCTCCCTCTCCCCTACTCTACTTCTACACCCTCTCCCCTAATCTCCCCCAGTCTCCCTCTCAACTACTGTCATCCTACTTTCCCCCTACTCTCTCCTAGTCTCCCTCTCCCCTCCCAGTCTCCCTCTCCTATCCTAATTCTCTCCCTCCCCCATATTCTCCCTGTCAGTCTCCCCATAGTTTCCCTCACACCAAGTCTCTCTCCCCTCTCCCCTAGTCTCCCTCTGCTCTTCCTCTCCCCTAGTTTTCCCTTGTCACACTCTCCCTAGTCTCTACCTATTTCCCCCTAGTCTCCCTCTCCTATTTCTCTCCCCTAGTCTCCCTATGTTCTCCTCCTCCCCTAGTCTCCCTCTCCTTTCCCCATAGTCTCCATCTCCCGTACTCTCCCCTAGATTTTCTCTCTTCTCCCTTTTCTCTCCCTCTCCCCTAGTCTCTCTCCTATCTCCCTCTCCCCTACTCTACCTTTCTCTCCCTCTCAACTAGTCTCCCCCAGTCTCCCTCTCAACTACTCTTCCCATACTCTCCCTTAGTCTCCCTCTCCTCTCCCAGTCCTCCCTTCTCTCTCTCTCTCCCCTAATCTTCTTCTCCCTCTCCCTTGTCTCCCTCTCCCCTAGTCCCCTCACTCTCCCCTGGTCTCCCTCTCCCTAACCCCTAGTCTCCCTGTCCCTCTCCCCATAGTCTCCCTCACCCCAAGTCTCCCGTAGTCTCCCTCTTCCTCTCCAAATTGTCTCCCTCATCCCTAGTCTTCCCCTACTCTCCCCTAGTCTCCCTTTCCACCAGTCTCCCCCTAGCCTCCCTCTCCCCTACTCTCCCTCACCCTTAGTCTCTCCTCTCCCTCTCCCTTATTCTTCTTTTGTCTCCCGCTCAATAGTCTCTACCTACTCTCCTCCTCCCCTAGTCTCCCTCTGCTATTTCTCCCCCCTCTCAACTACTCTTCCCATACTCTCCCCTAGTCTCCCTCTCCTCTCCCAGTCTCCCTCCAACTCTCCCCTGATCTTCCTCTCCCACTCCCCTAATCTCCCTCCCCCCTAGTCCCCCTCCCCTCCCCTCGTCTCCCTGTCCCTCTCCCCTAGTCTCCCTCTCCCCATAATCTCCCTCACCCGAAGTCTCATTCTCCTCTCTTCTCAATATTCCTCTCCCAATAGTCTCCCTCTACTCTACCCTAGGCTCCCTCCCCTCTCCCCATAGTCTCCCTCTCCAAAAGTCACAACGTACTCTCCCTAGTCTCCCTCTCTCTCTCCCCTAGCATCCCACTCCCTCTCCACTAGTCTCCCCTACTCTTCCTCTCCCCTTGTGTCCCTATGCCTTTGACTCCCTTTTCTCTCCTTCTCCCCTAGTCTCCACCTACTCTCCCATAGTCTCCTTCTCTCTCTCCCCTAGCAACCCTCTCCCTCTCCACTAGTCTCCCCTACTCTCCCTCTCCCCTTGTCTCCCTCTCCCTTTTTCTCCCTTTTCTCTCCCTCTCCCCTAGTCTCCCCCTACTCTCCCCTTGTCTCCCACTCCCTCTCCCCTAGCTTCCCTCTCCCTCTTCCCTAGTCTCCCTCTCCTCTCGCTCTCTCCCGTAGTCAGCCTCTCCTCTCTCTCTCCCCTACTCTCTCTCTCCACTACTCTCCCTCTCCCCTACTCTCCCCTAGTCCCCCTCTCCCTTTCCCGTCGTCTCCCTCTCCCCTACTCTTCCCTAGTCTCCCTCTCCCCTCGTCTGCCCCTATTCTCCCTCATCCTCAGTCTCCCTCATCCTTCCCTCTCCCATAGTCTCTCCTAGTCACCTTCTCACCTAGTCTCCCCTAGTCACCCTCTCCCTTAGTCTCCTCCTAATCTCCCTCTCCTCTAGTCTTCCTCTCCCTCTCCCTTAGTCTCCCTCTCCTCTCTCTCTCTTTCTTAGTGTCCCAATCCTCTTCCCATAGTCTCCCTCTGCCCTACTCTCTCCTAGTCTGTCTCTCCTTACCCTCTCCCCTAGTCTCCTTTAGTCTCCCTTTTCCCAAGTCTCCCAGTACTCTCACTCTCCCCTAGTCGCCCTCTCATCTCCATCTCCCCTAGTCTCCCTCTCCTCATCTCTCTCTCTCCCCTAGTCTCCCTCTCACCTAGTCTCTCTCTCTGTCTCCTAAAAGTCTCCCTCTCCCGTATTCTCCCCCTTCACTCCCCTATTCTCTCTCTCCCTCTCCCCATACTCTCCCTCTCCCGTAGTCTTTCCCTACTCTCCATTTCCCCAGGTCTCCCTCTCCATTTCCCCAGGTCTCCCTCCCCATCTCCCCTTGTCTCCCTTTCCCCTAGTCTCCCCCTACTCTCCCCTACTCCCCCTCTCCCTCTCTCTATAGTCTCTATCTCCCCTAGTCTTCCTTGCCTCTCCCTCTCCCCTGGTCTCCCAGTCTCCCTTTCCTTTTCCCCTTGGCTCTAGCCATCTCTCCCCATAGTCTCCCACTCCCTTAGTCTTCCCCTACTCCCCCCTATTCTCCCCCTACTCTCCCTCTCACCTAGTCTGCCTTTCCTCTCCCCATAGTCTCCCTCTCCTCTAGTTTTTCCCTACGCTCCCCCGTCCCTAGTCTCCCTCTCCCCTAATCTCCCTCTCCCTCTCCCCTAATCTCCCTCTCCCCTAATCTCCCTCTCCCTCTCCCCTGGTCTCCCTCTTCTCTCCCTCTTCTTTAGTCTCTCTCAACTCTCCCCATAGTCTCTCTCTACCCTACTTTCTCCCAGTCTCCGTCTCCTCTCCCTCTCCCCTTATCTCAACCTACTCCACCCGTCTCCCATAGTCTCCCCCCTTCTCTCCCTTAGTCTCCCTCTCCTTCTCCCCTAGTCTCCCTCTCCATCTCCCCTACTCTCCCTCTCCCCTAGTCTCTGTCTACCTCTCCAGATAGTCTACCTCTCCACTAGTCTCGCCCTACTCTCCCCTAATCTCCCTCTCCTCTCCTCTCCCTCTCCCTTAGTCTCCCTTTCCACTAGTCTCCCCCTACTCTCCCTCTCCCCTAATCTCCCTCTCCTCTAGTCTCCCTCTAGTGTAGTGTAGTGTAGCGTAGTGTGTGTGTGTGTGTGTGTGTTTTGTGCGCGCGCGCGCGCGTGTGTGTGTGTGTGTGTAGTGTACTGTAGTTCTTCTTCGTCGAACGCTCAGACAGCAACTATTGTTGTCTGTTACATGAGCGAAAATGCGTCACGCTGCCGTTAAGCGCCTGACAAGTCAGGCCCAGCGCATCCGACTTCGGCACAAGAGAGAATAGTTACCTTTTAAGTTCTTTCTGGAAAAAAGCAGGAGAATGGACCAAGAAGGCAGAAAATAGACAAGAAGGAGGTGACAGGAAGAGAAGGAATAAAGCAGAAACAAAGAGAGTGATAGAAAAGAGGAAATTTCTAGCACAGAATTTCCAGAATGTGGGGATGCTATTTATACTGATAGGCCCCCGGCATCCCCTCGGGAGAGTGTACTGTAGTGTAGTTTGTAAGTTGTCTATGTCTGTGTGCATGCGTACGCGCTCGTCCCTACGTGTGTGTACAATAATATATGTATGCACTCCCCACCCACCCCCACCCACCCCCCCACTGCCCACCCCCCCCCCCCCCCCCCACCCCACCCCCCATCCCACCCCTCACCCCCACCCCTCTCCGTCATCCACTCATGGGTAAACCGTTATCGCAGAAAAGACGCGGGTTGTTAATCAACAGACAGTAATTGAAGCTCAAGGAGAAAAGAAAGAAGTGGGGGGGGGGGGGGGGGGGGGGGGGGGGGGGGGGGGGGGGGGGGGGGGGGGGGGGGGGGGGGGGGGGGAGGCGAGAGGAAGGAAGGGAGGGTGGTGGTGGGGGGGGGGGGGGGGGGGGGAGGGTGGCAGGTGGAGAGGTAGGTGCAGCTGAGCGGGGGGGGTGGGGGAGGGAAGGAGAGGAAGTGGGTTGGGGGGCGGGGGGCGTGTGGGGTGTGGGTGGGGTGTGGCTGTGCGGACTCGGTGTGTGTGGTAGTGGTATGGTGGTAGACCTACTACGTACTATGCTGGGTGTATTGTTTAGGAGCATGATGGGTTGCGGGGGGTGGCTGGGCTGGTAACTGCGTTGCGCTCTGCGACACATCCCGTTCCGTATCACAGGCAGCAGGACAGAGAGTCGACGGCTGCACAGGAGCAACAGAACAGCGCGTTAGTGGGGTGCGTGCATCGGCGCACGCACGCGCTCGCACAACTCGTTGTGCATCTCTTTTGTGCCCTATTCATTATGCTGCCCCCCGCTACCCCCTGCCTCCATCGTTATATACTTTAGTGAAAGACGTAAATTGAAGGCCCCACCTACGCGCACCCTAAACCTCTCCCTTGCCTCCTCGTCTTCTCTCTCTCTTCGCCTCTTTGCCCCCCCCCCCCCCCCCCCCCCCCTTCCCTTCCTCTCTCTCCGCCCCTGACGTTCCTCTTTCTCGCCCCCCCGACCGCCCCCCCCTTCTCTCTTCGTCACGTCTCTGGCAACAGAAAAACCAACAGAAAGTACATAAAAAGTTACTTGACTTTCACAGCACAAACCACATACACATACTCCACGGACACGAGACGGACCACAAAAGCGACAGACAACAGACACACACACAACACACCACCACAAAACGAAACATCACACACAACCCAAACACGCACACGCTGCGCACACTCACACACTTTGTGATGACGTTAACTATGTCCGGTCGTTAAATCTCCCTATCCTCACTGTCTTTTTTGTTCTGTCTCTGTCTGTCTGTCTCGCTCTCCCCTTCTCTCTCTCTCTCTCTCCCTCCCTCTCTCTCCCACCCTCCTCTCTCCTCTCTCTCCCCCCTCCTCTCTCTCTCCCTCCCTCTCTCTCTCTCTCTCCCTCCCCCTCCTCTCTCTCTCCCTCCCTCCCCTCCTTCCCTCTCTCTCTCCCTCCCTGTCTCTCTCCCTCCCTCTCTCCCCCCCCTCTCTCTCTCACCCTCTCTCTCTCCATCTCTCTCTCCCTCCCTCTCTCTATCTCTCCCTCCCCCTCTCTATCCCTCCCCCTCTCTCTCTCCCCGTCTCTCTCTCCCCCACCTCTCTCTCTCTCTCTGCACTTGAGTGCACGAAAGTGAAACGGTTAGAGTTTTGCAGAAGAAGTGAGGAAGGGGTGGATGGAACGAACTTAAAGACACTGTCTGTCCCAGTAAAGATGGCACGAGAGACTATGTAAAGAAACAATAAAAGCAGCAGCAACAACAGCAGCATCAGCAGTAACAGCAACAACATTAGCAACATCACAAAAACAGTCAAAGAAACAAATAACAAACCAAACAAACTCAACAAACCAAACAAAAAAAACAAAAAAACCAACCCACACACAACATTTTAAAATATTGTTTCAAAATTCCCATGAAGCATCATAACAGGAAGTTACCGAAAGACGAGCGGGCATCAACAGCACTGCTTGCTTCCATCAGCACGTTACCACCAAAAGAAAAGACAAGACAAGAAAAGAAAGACAAGAAAATAAAAGAACAGAAAGAAAGGGTACACTTTTCCTCAAACACACACACACACACACACACACACAAAGCAAGACCGGATGTATAATAAGCAAGTGATCAACTAAGGCCTAAGCCTCTAAAGGAAAAGCAGAACGACAAGCTCCAAACTTAAAAAGAAAAAAAAAATGGTAGAAAGAAGCGCGGAGAAGTGTGCACTTTTCTCATACACATGTTTACACACATCACACACACACTTCACACCGCCACCGGATGTATATAGCAAGGCCTTCCACGGACCTAAGCCTAAGCTAAAGAACGCACAAACTCCACTTATAAAACCGAAAAATCAAATTCTGAAGAGCGCGGAGGATACCATCTGCCTTGCCTCTCCACTCTTAGCTCTTTGTTTTGTTTGGTGCGGTGTGAGGCTCTGTTTTCATGTCACCGCGGCCTAGCTTGGAAAAATAGGCTTTTCCCCAGCGGCTACCTACCTTATACTAAGTAAGCCACCTAGGCAAAATGAGCACTCAGTGGTTTGATTAACACCCTCCACTCCATCCAATTCTCCCCACTACCTCCCGCGACACCTCCCTCCTAACCTTCTCCCATCTAGGCCCTTCCCCGTGTGTGTGGGTGTGATTTCTGCCCAACTGCTTCCGCTGCTTGACTTGGGGGAAAAATTACCGTCTTCCATCTGCAACCCCACTAAGGTGAGTTAGACGGGACCAGGAATGAACCAGTGGTCAAGAGTACCGGTTCCTCACGTCAAGGTTAACGTTTTCTGAGTGTGGTTAACAGTGTGGGTGTGGAGTGTAGGCGCTTGGCTTTAGTTCAGTCCGTAGTTTACGCTGTAAAGTTGGTACCTGTCTTTATGGGTCAGGAGGTTACAGCGTAGGGAGGAAGAGTGGGCGCCGAGCTAATGTCTGGCCCCTAGAGAAGCTGAGGTCTCTGACACCTCGCTCCCCAATGACCACATAAGTTATGGGACACCTTTACCTTTTAACTTTAGTGTTCCTGGTAAAAAGAAATTAAAAAGCTACTCACATAGGGGAGCTTTTTGTAGTGTCTTGTGTCTCCTATCAATCTTTATCATTACTAAACCAAATCAAGTCAAGTTTGATCAAGTCACATCGAGTGTTTGGATTTGTTTGGTTTTTTAAAAACTTTTTTTTTTTTTTTTTTTTTGGGGGGGTGTTTTCTTATTGTCAACATCGTCGTCGTTGTTTCAGAACCCCCTACAAAGAGTAAATAAAATACAGCACAGGTGACATAACATTTTCAATTTGATTCATTTCAATTCAATTTAAATACATTATCATCTCAAAAACAGAGGAACTCTATAACCACAACACATGATGCTTTTAACATAACAAACATTCACGAGTTGATACGAAGAAACACTGCACACATTACGATTCACAAAAGTGTCAACTGAGGAAATTGTTAAAGGTAAAGGAGTCCCATATGCAGTCCTTGGGGAGCGAGGTGTCAGATATCTTAACTTCTCTAGGGGCCAGCATCTTGATGGTGGTGCCTATCTCCTCTCCCTCGCTGCTTTACCTTCCCTGACCCTAAAGAAGGCAGGTACCCATTTACAGCTGGGTGAACTAGGGGACTATACTTAATCCAAGGTACGCAAATGGTCACCCATCCACTTGGTAACCACACTCAATGCTGTTTAAACCCTAGCTTAGGGAAAGTGAGTGCTCTGACCACTGAGCTATCCCGACCCCACAGAAGAAAACCACGGCACTAAACATCACATCTAATATAAAGATGAAGGTGTTCCCATATTAATAATAATAATAATGTATGGAATTTATATAGCACTGAATCTTGTAAAGCAACAAATCAAAGTACTCAGATGACATTTTTTTCATGTGTGTGTATGCGGTTTAAAAAATTTTGTCATCTGTTCCCACCGGCACACAATGGCCTACTCTTTCGAAAAGCGGAACAGGATTTAACGTGTGCGCAAGATGTTCTGCATGCGTTCGCACATGGGGCCTCGGTTATAGTGCTCCTCGAAGGACTTTGACATTCAGTTCGATTTGTCAAACTGAAGAAAGGGCGAGGCTGGGAATTGAACCAGAACCTCAGGGTTTACTTGTTGGGCAGGCAAACGTTTACCATCCCGCCACAGTTCCTTCCAAATTCTACGGGTGGTAAGGGACGAGGCGTCCGTCACAGGCTACTTACCAGGGGCCAGCATATTTAGGGCTCGCACTATCTCTCTCTACCCTCTGCTTTACCTTCCCTGACCCTAAAGAGGGCAGGTACATTTACCCAGGAAACAAAGAAGAATAGGAGGAGGAGAGGAGAAGAAGAAGAAGATAAGTAAGAAGAGGAGGAGGAAGAGAAGAAAGAAAGGAGGAGGATGGAGGAGGAGAAGAAGAAGAAGAAGAGGAGGAGGAGAGGAAAGGAGGAGGAGGAAGAAGAAGAAGAGAGCAGCAGTAGGCAGAGCAGACGGTGATTTTATTCCAGCCCCTGTCTTGCATCCCTCGACAGTGAGGGCGTTGTGCCGTGCAAACACAGGACAGGCGCGTGTCGTGACGTCAAAGAGACGTATGTGGCACGTGCAGCTGGCAATCTCAGGTTGCCTGTGCAAGCCGGCAGGCAGACAGACAGGCACAGAGCGAAGGAGGGGGGTCCGGGGAGGTGTGACATGGTATGGTGCCTTAGATGTGTCAAAAAATCAGGGAAGAAGCTTAAACAGGGTGGGGGCTTAAAATCAGCTGTAGCTTGATGCCTTTCCCCTGCTGTATTGATGTTTGCTTATGATGTGTGTCTATTTGATAAACAAGGTTGAAACAAAAAACAGTAGATAATTTAATTTCACTGTGAGCAATGATAGAAATAAACATAGTTTTTTAGTATGGACATAGTAAAAAGAATGATGGACTGTGTGCTATAAAAACCTTTTTAGTTGACGATAATATTGTGTCCTACAAACACTATTTATTTTGAGTTTTCTTTATGAATTGCTTGCATTGAAACTGTTTTCAGTTTACAATATGTTGTGTCCACTCCCCACTCCAACACACACACTCAAATCCATTTGGAGCAGCAACAAGCCAGGAGCTTAAAGTGTACTTCAACATCAAACAAAACGGAACCTGTTGTTTGGCAGTTGAAAAATAAAAACATGTCATTGTCACAACAAGTCAATCCTTTTGGAACCAAAGTAATCAAGAAACTAAAGGCATCGTTTTCAAACTTGCTACTTTTACACCTGTAAAAACTGTGAAACCTCATATTTTAGATATTAGTATTACACATTTTTAAGTAAGAAGAAAAAAAGAAGACTAAGTAAGACAAAGAGAAAAGAAAGAACTCAAGTCAAGAGACAAGGAAAAAAGTATCAGCTTGTCACAGGCATTATGACTTCTTCAGATGATAATACAGAATACAAATCATATTCTGAAAATATCCCTTGATAAGCTACATCAAGTCTCACCTCTAACAGATCTAACTTCGCAAGGAGTAATAGACCAACCAGAACACTCGCTTTCCCCAAGCTAAGGTTAAGCCGCATCAAGCGTGGTTACAAAGTGGATGGGTGACAGTTTGGGTGCCTTGGCTTTAGTACAGTCCCCCTCCCCTCACTCCCCTCCCGACCAGTTCACCCAGCTGTAAATGGGTACCTGCCCTCTTTAGGGTCAGGGAAGGTAAAGCAGCGAAGGAGAAGAGATGCGCACAGCCCTCAATATGCTGGCCCCTGGAGAAGCTGAGGTCTCTGACATCTCGCTCCCCAACGACCACATAAGTTATGGGGGATCACTTTTACCTTTACCACCTTAAGAGACCAACACACAGTTTTTTTGGGGGAGAGCATCTCATTTAAACAGAATTTATTCAAGAAAAGAGTCACACAAATACAAGCATACCTTGACAGGACAACAAGTAAACTTATGATAGTCCTGTCCTGTTCACATACATACATTGTGACGGATGGCTTCACATTGCAACAGATGTTGTTGTTGTTGTTGTGCGTTCCCCAGCTTTACACCCTGGGGGTCACCCAGAACATGCACTCTGACTCACTCATTCCACCTGGGAATCACTGTGAGATAGGAAGTACACCGGGTGAGAAGTTTGCGTGTACGACTATTTTCAAGTACCTCGCCACATAGGCAGCCATACTCCGACTTCAGAGGATTTTTTCTCCTATAAAGGAGAGTGCAGGTTGTTATGTTAAGAGCTTGTCATGGCTGAAGGCAATCTCAACACAACATTTAAACATAACAACATTTTACCCTAGGCCTCGGCAATTAGCTGACATCAATAACCTGACACAGCTTTTGGCCTGGGCCAAATTGCAACAGATGACATCCATAATATACTATCATTAACAATAACATACATACTTAAGTGATTGAGCAAATACAATGGAACAATCGTTTTGATTGGACATGTGACATACCAACGAGTCATTTTCTTAAAGCTGTTCTTCTTCGCCGTCGAACGCTCAGACAGCAACTCCTGAGGCCCTGACAAATGCTGCTGTGCACTGAAGGCCCTCCAAAATCCAAAGAGTGTGTCCCTCATCAGCAGGTCAGTAGACCAGATATCGGCCCTCAGGTTTTGGTGTGTTGGACGGACAGGTCTGGAGGAAGTGTTCCTCCACTGTCATGGGAGAAGTGCTAACACAGGGGCACGCCTCAGAATCACCAATGTGGAACTTTGGTTAAACTTGTGATGTCTGAGTCTGCAGTGTCCAGTCCTCAGCCTCACAATGGTTACTTGGTCTTCTCTGCGGAAGAGGTAGTAGTAGTCATCCTTACTGTTGAAATTACAGTGCTGCTAAAACTCTCTTTTGTTTTTCCTTCACAATTATTGTCTCTGCCTCTTCATACCTCACCTCCTGCTCCTCTTGAGGCATCTGATCTTTGCTTCAGCTTCCTCGATGCCATCGATGCTGTTCAAAGAAAGATGTATCCCCCAAAAATAACATCTTTTGACACTTTCGGTTTTCCATAGAAGCAGTTCCAGTCGCCTCCTGCTGCCTGGTGGGCAGGTAGGCTAGAAAGCAAACGGCAGCAGCAGCAGCAGCAGCAGCAGCAGAGGGGATAGGAGGAGAGAGAGGGGAGGGACCAAGCCGGATGTAAGGGTCAGGTAAAAAGAATGTTCTGGAGTGAAGGGGGGATGGAGCATCACACTATAGGCCCCATAGCCTACCGCTGCTTTCTTCGACAGTAAGGGATGCGCAGCAGACGTGTCTCCTGCGAACTCTTACTCTGTCTCTCTCTGTGTGTCTGTCTCTGTGTCTGTCTGTCTCTCTCTGTATCTGTCTCTCTCTGTATCTGGTTCTGTCTGTCTGTGTGTGTGTCTCTCTGTGTCTCTCTCTTGCTCTCAGGCTATATATTATGTCTCTCTGTTTCTCTCGGTCTTTCTGTCTGTCTCTGTGTCTCTGTCTGTCTCTGTCTCTGTATGCATGTCTGTCTCTCTGTTTCTGTCTGTCTGTCTGTCTGTCTGTCTGTCTCTCTCTCTCTCTTTTCTCTCTCTCTCTTTTCTCTGCTCTCAGGTTATGTCTGTCTCTCTCTGTCTTTCTGTCTGACTCTGTCTCTGTCTCTTCTGTCTCTCTGTCTGTCTCTCTTGCTCTCAGGCTATATGTCTGTCTGTCTGTCTCTGTCTCTCTTGCTATAAGGTTATGTCTGTCTGTTTCTCTCTATTTGTCTTTCTATCTGTCCCTTTGTCTCTGTCTCTGTCTCTCCACATCAACAACTTCCCCCTCCCTTTCTCTTCCTTTCCTTCTCTCCTCCCATAGGCATACTACCCTCCCTCCGCCTGTTTTTGCATCTCTTTTTCCTTTTCTATCTATTCTCTACATCCGTCTTCTTTCATTGTCATCTGTGTTTGTGTTGAGGTTGTGTGTGTGTGTGTGTGTGTGTGTGTGTGTGTGTGTGTGTGTGAGGGCGGGGCTGTTGTGTTGTGTGTGTTGTGTGTGTGTGTGTGTGTGTGTGTGTGTTGTGTGTGTGTGTGTGTGTGGTGTGTGTTTGTGTGGTGGGGAGGTGAGGGTTGTGTGTGTATGTATGTGTGTGTTTGTGGGGAGGGGGAGGTTGTGTGTTATGTGTTATGTGTGTGTGTGTTGGTTGGGGGGGGAGGGGGCGGGGGGTGTTGTGTGTGTGGTGGTGGGTGGGTGGGGGGGGGGGGTGTGGGGGTGTGGTGGGTGTTTGTGTGTTATGTGTGTTGTGTGTGTGTGGGTGGGGGGTGGGGGGGTGTGTGTGTGTGTGGAGGGGGAGGGGGGTTGTGTGTGTGAGGGGGGTGGGGGGAAGGGGGTGTGTGTGTGTTGTGTGTGTGTGGTGGGGAGGGGGATGTTGTGTTGGTGTGATATGGTGTGATGTGGTGTGTGTGTTGTGGTGGGGGGGGGGGGGGGGGGGGGTGTATGTTGTGGTGTGTGTGTTTATTTATTTTTATTTAATTCTTCTATTTCGAGGATAATGGAATAAGCACTCATGGCTTCTTACATCAAGTCCCCGTGTGTATACAGTTTTGTACATTTTGTCATTCGTTCCCACCGGCACACAATGGCTCACTCTTCTTGTGTGTGTGTGTGTGTGTGTGTGTGTGTGTGTGTGTGATCTTTCTTTAATTTAGTCATCTCTTTATTTGAAGTGATAATAGACCGTGTGTTTGTGTGTGGAGAGAGAGAGAGAGAAGAGAGAGAGAGAGAGAGAGAGAGTGAGAGAGAGAGAAGAGAGAGAGAGAGAGAGGAGAGAGAGAGAGAGAGAGAGAGGAGATTGTGTGTGTATGTGTATGCTGATATATATATATATATATATATATATATATATATATATATATATATATATATATAAATAATGTGAAGATTATATATAATATATATTGGTGTGTAGAGTGTATGTCGATAACATATAAATATATATATATATATATATTATATATATATATATATATATATATATATATATATATATATATATATATATATATATTTGTGTGTGTGTATTCAAAGTGATATTAGATGATGATGACGACGACGACGATGACGACGATTGCTGCTGCTGCTGCTGCTGCTGCTGATGATGATGGATGATGATGATGACAAACATCTCACCATTGGTGAACCTCGGAATCTGTAGCCGTGGAACAACCAAAGGAAAAATAAATCCTTGTAGAAACAGAGTAGATCTGCGTTTGACATTGTTCTGGGGATGGGGGTGTGCGAGGGGGGGAAGAGGGGGGATGAGGGAAAGGGGGGATAGGGGGGATGGGCATTGGTGGGGGGGGGGGGAGGTGGGGGAGGTGAGAGTGTGTCTGTCTCTTTGTCTCCTGTCTTTCCTGTGTGTGTCGCTGTAGCTGTCTCCTTTCTTCGTTCTTTGTCTTACTATGTCTGGGTCGTGTTGTTGTTGTTGCTGTGTTGTCTTTGTTGTTGCTGTTGTTGTCTTTGTTGTTGTTGTCTTTTTTGTTGTTGTTGTTGTTGTCTTTGTTGTCGTTATTGTTGTCAATGTCGGTTTTTAAAAAAAATCTTGTTCTTGTACTTTTTGTTTGTTGTTTGGTTGGTTGGTTTTTTTGTTTGGTTGATTAGTTTCTTTCTTTCTTTCTTAATGTTTTTCGTTCTTTCTCTCCTTTCTGTTTGTTTGTCTGTCTGTCTGTCTGTCTGTCTGTCTGTCTGTCTGTCTGTCTGTCTCTCTCTCTCTCTCTCTCTCTCTCTCTCTCTCTCTCTCTTCTGTTCTTTTTCTTTCTTATTTCTTTCTTTCTTTCCTTCCTTCCTTTCTTTCTCTTTCTTTTCTTCCTTCCTTCCTTCCTTTCTTTCTTCCTTCCTCCCTTCCTTCCTTCCTTCCGTCCTTTCTTTCTTTCTTTCTTTCTTTGTCTTCTAGCATCCCTGGGGCAGACAAGTCCCCTTAACATTGCTGCATGTGTTTCTGGTGACCTTTCTCCTCTATCACACTTGTTCCTCTCCTGGTGTCTGGGTGCTACGGTAGGTGCTGCAAAGGGGACAGAGGGAGAGAGGGGGAGAGAGAGAGGGGGGGGGTTAGAGAGACAGAGAGAGAGTGGGGGGGGGGGGGGGGGCGGGGATGAGAGAGGAAGAGCGGTACTGATGTTAGGTCCAGGGTGGAAAATCCCCTAGAACGGGGGCCTCGGTAGTGGCTCGAACCCGGGCCGTCAGATCACGAGTGCAACGCTCTAACCACTAGGCTATCCTGACCCCTCTGGCAGACAAATAAAATAAGATGATGAAACGGAGAAAAAGAGAGAAAAAACAGAGATAAAGGGAGGAGGGGGGGGCGTAAGCACGAAAGAAAGAAACAGAATAAAGAAAGAAAGAATGGAGGGGAAAGCACGAAAGAAAACAAAAAAGAAACAAAAAGAGGAAAAAAAAGCTAAAGAAAGAAAGGAAGGAAGAAGGAAAGAAACAAAGAAAACAGATAGAAACTAAAGAAAGAAAGAAAGAAAAGAAAACAAGAGAGAAAGGAAGAAAAAGAAACAAACAAAGAAAAAAAGAAACAAAAGAAAACAGAAACTAAACACAGGAAGAATGGAGAAGAAGAAAGAAAGAAAGGAAAGAAAGAAAGAAAGAAGAAAAGAAACAAAGAAAATAGATAGAGGCTAAACAAAAAAAGAATGAGAAAGAAAGAAAAAAAAATAAAGAAAAATGAAAGACACTTAACAAAGAAAGAATGGCAAAAAAGAAAGAGAAAAGAAAGAAAGGGGAAAAAAAGAGAGAAAGAAAGTAAAGAGGAAACACAGCGCCAAATCCCAAAAGGGATGTAACAGTATGTTAGATTCTGCGATTAATGATGATACCCGATCTTGAGGAATATCTTATATCTAGATAGTATTGTTTCATCTCAAGGTACATGCCCAATAGAAAACATCTCTGCACGCAACATTTCCTTTCTTTCTTCTCTCCTTCGGCTTCCTACAAGGACCATAACCTCCCGTCATACGTTTGACTTGAATTACTTCCCTTTTGCAGCTGCCGTTGCAGTATGGACTATTTTTAGAGCACACCTGTGAACAATGGACTTTGATTTCTCTGTTTAAGGGGGGACTGGGCGACCTACACGAAAAATCTTTACAGAAATTATATATATATTGATGTGTCAGTAAGTGCTAAATATTCTTTCTTTCAAAAGGAGGAGAGAGAGAGAGAGAGAATGCTCTAATTGTAGAAATATGTTTAAAGACTAATATACAATTATGTGACTTATAAAGGCTAGATATTCACTTTATTCCATCACACTCCCATCCCATTGCATTCTTTCCAAAAGGACACACAGAGAGCGAGACAGAGACACAAAAAGGGAGAAAGAGAGAGAGACAGACAGAGATGTCAAGTCTGACACACACACAGAAAAAGAGAGAGATAGATACAGAAAATGAGAGAGAAAGAGAGGCCAGACAGACAGACAATGAGAGGAGCAGAGACAGAGACACAAAGAGGGAGAAAGAGAGACAGAGAGAGAGACACAGAGATGTCAAGTCTGACACACACACACAGAGAAAGAGAGGCAGAACAGACAGACAGACAGACAATGAGAGGAGCAGAGACAGGCAGACAATTAGAGACAGACACACGCAGAAAGAGAGAGAGAGAGAGAGAGAGGAGAGGAGAGAGAGAGAGAGAGAGGAGGGAGGGAGAGAGAGAGAGAGAGAGAGAGAGAGAGAGAGAGAGAGAGAGCACAGCTGTTTGTAACGCAGCAAACAGCACAGCACTGTCCTGACGTGACGTGGCCGCAGAAGCACTGAACGCACGTGCACACCGCTCCTCTCTCTCTCTTTCTTGCTTTCTTTCTCTCTCGCTGACGCTCTGGAACCGTGCCAGACAAAATCAAAGACAGGCCACAGCATCCCTAGGACCAGATACTGTCTGTACCCCAGTGCTTACAACGGGGAGGAGGAGGGTGGGGGAGGGAGAGGGAGGGAGTGAATGAGTGAGGATGAGGCGGTAGGCAGTAAAAGGAGGAAGGCGGTGAGAGAGAGAGAGCGAGAGAGAGAGAGAGAGAGAGGAGAGAGAGAGAGAGAGAGAGAGAGAGAGATGTGCAAACTGGATAATGACCAGAAGGAGAGAGGGATGGAGGGAAGGAAGCAGACCAATGGTGGGGGAGGTGGGGGGTGGGTGTTGGGGGGGGGGGTGATGGCGACGAAGTGGTGAAGCGGGCAAAAAAAAAGTGCCTGAACTTTTTTTTGTTTCAAACTTTATTCTTGTTCACGTGTGGAAGACATAGATGTATGCATCAGTGAACAGCGTGAGTGTGTGTGTGTGTGTGCGTGCGTGCGTGCGTGTGAGAGAGAGAAAGTACTTGGCAGCCATGTATCTTATTTTACACGGTGCACACATACACACATATTGAAGTACGACCGTGAGACTGTATAGTTTTACTTTCTGATGATTTGCAATGTACAGTCCACTTTTAGCATAGGTTCAATTTCTTGTTTTTGGTCATTGGGTTCTACACATTTTCAACACATCATTGTATTGTTAATCAGAATTAACATGCACAATTACATCACGTAATTACATATCTTATTCATCTTTGCATTGTAAGTCCACTCATTTACATACTCCTACTCCATCTCTGTTTATTATCACTTTAAGGGAATTAGACGTAAAATCATATCAACATACTGCCACACACACACACTGTCGTCGTTTGCGCACACACACCTACACATCACACACACACTTAAAACACAACACTACCTCTCACACCTACCATTTCATCACTCACTACACACACCTAAACTACAACTACCAACTTACACACACACACAACAAACAACAACACACAACACACACACACAATTTTAGAATCATAGTAGTATATTATAAAACCTTACAAGCTTAAAAGGTATACATGTCACCTTTTGCTGTAATCCTTCACAAACAGGACTATATACAAATGAGTGGGTTGATAGATCTGCTAAAAATGATGCAAATTATGACAGTAGATTCACAGTATTACATATTCTTTTATCCTTAGGAGAGGGTTACTTATTGTTAGAACAACCATACTTTAATAAATTCATGGAGTTATATCAGCAAAAAGGACAGTTTTGAAAATGGATTTCAAGTATGAAGAGTGTGTTTGAAGACATTATCCACCGAAGGACTCATATAGATGTTATCAGAGACAACTCTAAACATTATTCTTCAGAATAGGACTAAATGTATGTGTTACAAAATTAAGCAAGAATGTTAAAGCTTATGCGAAGAATATAATTCCAATGCTCATATCATACTTGTGTGCCAGAATTAAAAACTCTATTTGCCTCTTATATCTAAGACTTCTATTGAAGAGGTTTCCAATGGTGTAAACATAATGTTAAATATTGCTAAACGATTACAGTCAAGTCAAGTCAGACACAGGGGACGGGATAGCTCAGTGGTCGGAGCACTCGCTTTCCCCCAGCCAAGTTAAGCAGCGTCGAGCGTGGTTACCAGTTGGATGGGTGACCGTTTGCGCGCCTTGGCTTCAGTTCAGTTCCCCAGTTCACCCAGCTGTAAATGGGTACCTGTCCTCTTTAGGGTCAGGGAAGGTAAAGCAGCGAGGGAGAGGAGATGGGCGCCGCCCTCAATATGCTGGCCCTAGAGAAGTGAGGTCTCTGACGCCTCGCTCCCCTACGACCTTATAGGTTATGGGACACCTTTACCTTTACTTTACCTATAAAGCATTTGTTATGATTATTGCAATTTTGTTTTGTTTTTACATTCTTTTCTATTATCATTAGCTTGTTGTGATGTTTAGCAACGGAAAATCTCATTGACTGGGTATATCATGAAGATTCGAACTCACGACTGCAGTTATCATCAGATCACGAGCACGATGGTGAACCACAAGGCCATTTCTGCCCCCCACCCCTCCCCCCTATCGCAGCTAAGGAAGCGTGAAAATGTCATTTTACTCGTGCCATATTTTTCTTCTTTTTTTTTCCTGTTCCTTTTTCCATTTGCTTAAAATGGAATTGTGAACAGAACTGTGACGTAAGTAGAAAGAGCACAGCATTGAGGAAGTTAGAAAAACTTTTATTGTACATAGCCATGTCACAGAGAGAGAGAGAGAGAGAGAGAGAGAGAGAGAGAGAGAGAGAGAGAGAGAGAGAGAGAGAGAGAGACAGAGACAGACAGACGGAGAGACAGAGAGAGAATCAGACAGACAGACATACAGTCAGACAGACAGAGACTAAGAGACAGACACAGACAGAGAGAAACAAATACAGATACAGAGACATAGATGCCAAGACAGAAACACGAACAGAGATAAAAATGGACAGAAAGACAGACAGACAGACAGACAGACACACAGAGGCTGAGTATGATGGGAGAGAGGGGAGTGTAGATGGACGTACACATACAAACAAGACAGAAGCAGATTTTTTTTATCAAGATTTCCATATCTTTGCACACAAAAATAATTCATAAACCTACCTAGTCAACATGCATCACAATAACCTCCCCCAAAACTTGTAATACACGGAAGAAAAAGCACAGAGGAGACAAGAGGAAAGAAATCAGAAGAAGACAACAGCAGCACGTGCATACGGTGCCACCAGACAGACGGCACAAGTAAGTAGGACAAGTGCGTGACAGGCGGAAGACTGTGGTGACACGCCAAGGAAAGGACCTAGCCAGCCCAGGCCACGTCGTCAAGTGGCCAACCCCTCAGGCGGTGACAAGCCTTGATGAGAATTTAAAAATGAATGAGAGCTGGTGGAGCAGTGACTGTCGGTGATGGAGAATCAGACACTGAGACAGGCGACAGGGTTAGGCCTAGGGTCTGGCGGGCAACAGCAGCAACAGAAGTGGTAGCAGCAGTGGCAGTAGCAGTGGTAGAAGCAGCAACATAAGCAGCAGAAGTAGTAGTAGAAGCAGCAGTAGCAGAAGTAGTAGTAGCATCAGCAGCAGAAGTAGTAGTAGCATCAGCAGCAGAAGTAGTAGCAGTAGCAGTAGCAGAAGTAGTTGCAGCAGGAGCAGCAGAAGTAGTAGTAGCAGTAGAAGTAGTAGTAGTAGTATCAGCAGCAGTAACAAAAGCAGCAGCAGTAGCAACAGCAGAAACAACAGCAGCAACAGCAGCAACACACTCTCCCCACCACTTGCCAACACAGGGTTTAACAGTAAGACGTTTTTCTTTTTGCAAGCTGTTCTGTCAATCCTCCCTTTGCCTCTTCCCCCTCCTATTGTTGCGTCACTTTTTATATAATATATTATGTCATATGTCATGTCATGGTCTTTCTTACCTTATCCTGATATATCATATCATGCCTTGGTTGTTCTATACTATTTAGTTTAATACTATCCCATTCTGCTCTAGATATAAGTTCTGATGGGATTATCTCATCTCGCCTCACCTATCTTGTAGTCCCTTGGACTGTTGGGGGCACCAGTGAAGATTTTGCTGGGACAGACTGACAAAAGACCAACCCCAATGTCCTCCTCCAAAAAGCTCAGAGACAGAAATGCATCAGGCAGTTATGGAACTGTAAAAATGACATTTTGCTTCACACCACATCTTTCTTTTTCTCTCTTTTCCATTCCCCCTTCCCTAACTCCCCCCTCTTTTGCTTAAAAATGAAATTGTGAACAGCATTGTGTCATGAATGGATGGAGCACAATAAGTTGGAAACAACTTTTTCTGCAGAATTGGAGAGAGAGAGAGAGAGAGAGAGAGGAGAGAGTTGAGAGAGAGAGAGAGAGAGAGATGAGATGGAGAGAGAGAGAGAGAGGAGAGGACAGGCAGACAGACAGACACAGACAGAGACAGAGAGAGGTAGATACAGAGAGAGAGAGAGAGAGAGGAGAGAGAGGAGATGAGAGAGAGAGAGAGAGAGAGAGAGAGTGACAGACAGACAGACAGACAGATAGATAGACAGACAGACAGAGTCAGAGATAAAGACAGAGAAAAACAGACACACAGAGACATATAACTTGAGAGCAAGATGCTAGGGGGGATAAGAGAGTTAGAGAGGAGCACACACACACAAAAACACAAACACAACACACACACAGAGACACATAAACACACACACGCACGCATGCACACACACATTATCACACACACACACGCTTGCATTGATGCTCACGTGCTTAATATTTCACACACATATTCTCTCTCTCTCTCTCTATTTTTTTCTCTTTCTGTCTGTCACTCACACACACACACACACTCACGCACGCACACACGCACACATAGTCATACACACTCTCTCACTCACACGCATCTGCACACACTCACACACATATATAAACTCATGTACACACACACTCATACACACACATGCATACATACATACATTTCACACACACGCACGCACACATACACACATACACCCCCCGATCCTCTTCCCCATACTCACTCACACACACACACTCACGTCTGATATCACATATTTAGTGGAAGGACGTTAAACTGAAGAACTAACACACATTATCAAACCTTCCCCATCAATGCACATACAACACCCCACATACACCTACAAACCTCTCAAGCATTGCAATGACCTCCCCCAACACTTTGTAATACACAGGAAGAAGAAAAGCGCAGAGAGGAGACAGAGTGAAAGAGATCAGAAGACAACAGCAGCACGTGCATACATACCATGCACCCCCCACCCCTTCCCTGCCACCAGACAGACGGCACAAGTAAGTAGGACAATGCGTGACAGGCGGCAGGCTGTGGTGACACGCCAAGGAAAGGACCTAGCCAGCCCAGGCCACGTCGTCAAGTGGCCAACCCCTCAGGCGGTGACAAGCCTTGATGAGAATTTAAAAATGAATGAGAGCTGGCTGGAGCTGTGACTGGAGAATCAGACACTGAGACAGGCGACAGGGTTAGGCCTAGGGTCAGGCAACAGCAGCAACAGCAGCAGTGGTAAAAGCAGCAGTAGCAGAAGTTGTAGCAGCAGCAGAAATAGTCGTAGTAGCAGCAGCAGCAACTTTTTTCCACATGCACAGGGTGTCATAAGAAGCCATTTTCAAGAACTATTGTCACCCCCCATCCCCACACCTCAACCAGCCTCTCTATGGCTTGTCATCTCATCCCCCTCTCCCAACCCTCTCTCCTTTCAGTCATCCTCTTCTGCATTACCCCCCATACCATTCCTGCACTAGCACTCTGTGACTCCGGTTTGGGTGGGGGAGGGGTTGGGGAGGAGTCAAGGGGGCGGGAGGGAGGGCTGTGGAAGAAAGTGTTGGAAGTCAGGACACGATGTATATCACCAGGGAGAGCAAAGCGCGAGAACAAGAACAAAGACATGAAGGTTCGATAACCTACAGGTAACGCACCTACCTAGAAAGTGAAAACTTCAGATTCGATCCCCGTTTGTGCCTGAAACATTTTCCCCATCCTCTAGACCAAAAGTGGTGGTCTGGGTTCTAGTCTTTTGGATGAGATGAAAAACCGGGGCCCCGTGTGCAATACGCATTTAGTGCTTGTAAAAGAATCAACGGTAAAAAGGGTGTTGTCCCTGGCAAAAATCTGTAAAAAAACACACCCAACCATATATATATATATACACACACATATACAAACTCATGTACACGCACATATATATATATATATATATATATATATATATATATATATATATATATATATGCTTGTGCATTAAATATGTCATGGCTTAAAATGATATACAACTACAAATACAAATACAAAGCCGAGCACAAAGTGTGTGTGTGTGTGTGAATGAATTGCAAAGTGCTAAGAAAAAGAAGCTGGTAAAATCAGCCTTTTCAATAACTCATTAGAACCCTTACAAGTTATTTATATTTCTGCGTCATTCTTTGTGGGAAACCTGAATATTAGGAAAATATTATTATTATGTTAGTGGCACTAAACAACAATACAAAACGAGCAACAAAAAAGGAGAAAAAAGTGCTAAAATTGTTAATGTACTAGATTTGAAAAGTACTATTGAAAACATTCTGAATGGGAACTTATTCAACTTTTTGTCAACGAAGTTATCTCCCATCGTACATTGTATTTCTTTTGGGTCCGTTTGCAGATGTGCATTCTGGCTGTAATGAAGATATATTGAAGGGCAACAACATTCCGAATGATATATACTGCCAAATAATTTCCAGAAAATTGTGATATTTCACACACGCACACGCACGCACGCACGCACGTACGCACACAGACAGACAGACAGACAGACACACACACACACACTCACACACACACACTCTCTCTCTCTCTCTCTCTCTCTCTCTCTCTCTCTCTCTCTCTCTCTCTCTCTCTCTCTCTCTCTCTCTCTCTCTACTGGGGCGAAAGATGAAAAGATAGACTCAACTTTCATACCACTAGGAAGCCAAAACTAGAGATGAAGGTTTAACTCAATACCCTCTTCATTCATATGTTCCATTTTCGAATTAAATGGAGATTGTGTTGTGCTTTTTGAGTAGCTTAAGAGACTACAGCTACGTTGAGATAGAAAGGATGTTTTGGAAATACAGTACTGATTCTTGGGATTGATTTTTCATCTAAAGGTTATTTCTTTCGTTTTTTTAATATTTCAATATTCCTTGGCAGGGATACCCAGGGGCCTGTCAGTATAAAATAGCATCCCCACCTTGTGGGAAATCTGTGCTGGAAATTCCCTCTTTTCTATCCTTCTCTTTGTTTCTTCCTTGTTCCTATTCTTCCTGTCACCTCCTGCTTGTCTTATTTTCTGCCTTCCTGGGCCATTCTCCCTCCTTTTCTTTCCAGAAAGACTTGAAAGATAACCATCGTCTCGAATGCCAAAGTTGGCATGTGTGTTGATTTTGGGATGCAGGATGATCAGGAAATCAAAGTGGAATTTTGTTTCCAGAGAGAGAGAGAGGGGGGGGGGAGGGGGAGAGACAGAGAGACAGAGAGAGACATAGATACACAGAGAGACGAGGAGAGGGAGAGACAGAGACAGATGTAACGAGAGAGGCAGACAGAGACAGATGGAGAAGAGAGAGAGAGAGAGAGAGAGAGAGAGAGAGAGAGAGAGAGAGAGAGAGAGAGAGAGAGAGAGAGAGAGAGAGAGAGATAACGATAACGATAACGATAACGAAATTTTATTTTCTGAGGGTAATAGAATAAGTACAAGACTTTTTTACATCCAGCCCTCGAAGAGAGAGAGAGAGAGAGAGGGGAGAGAGAGGAGAGAGAGAGAGAGAGAGAGAGAGAGGAGATGAGAGAGAGAGAGAGAGAGAGAGAGAGAGAGAGAGAGACGTATACAGTGAGAGACATAGACACATACAGAGAGACAAGAAGAGGGAGAGGCAGATGTAAGGAGAGAGAAAATCAAAGACAGAGACCAATGCAGAGGCTGAGAGGCAGCCACAGAGATAGAGACAGAGAGGGGCCTCTGGAAACTGAGTGACTGCATGCCGTGTATATAGCCACGATTAGCTGTGATGGCTGCAGATTGTGGCTATGTACACAGCAGGTGTGTGTGCAATGAATCCCTGATGCCCTGTGGAACATCCCTTGATAATTTCTTTGTGGGAGACTTCGTGCAAGATTTCAATAAGATCTATACTTATTTGTGGTTTTGCTTATCTTAATATCAATAACTATAACTACACACACACACACACACACACACACACACACACACACACACACACACACACCCCACACACACACACACACATATATATATATATATATATATATATATATATATATATATATTATATATATATATATATATATATTATATAAAACACACTACAAATAACTATATATAACTATATAAATAAATATATACATATCATATGTATGTATACATATATATATATATATATATATATATATATATAGATAGATATAGATATATATTATATATATCTATATCTATCTATATATCTATATCTATATATATAATTAAGGGCAGGTAACTATTAAAACTTCATTCTCATCATAAAAATGATTTTTGTCAAAATTATTTAAAAAATCACAACAACAACAAAAATCTTTAAAGGCAGCATGTGGGGAATTATTGAGCAAAGACCATGCCTTTGACATCAGAAGGACTTTGACATTCAGTTCGATTTTCCCATCAAACTGGGAAGAAAGGGCAAAGCTGGGAATCGAACCCAGAACCTCACGGTTTACTTGTTAGGCAAGTGAACAAGACGTCCTTCCACCTTCCTTCTGTATGAAAATGCACGCAGAGCATCTTGCACACTTTAAAAACCCGTTCCGCTTTTCAGAAGAGTAGGCCATTTTGCATGTACACACGTGTCGTATTTCGATGCCATCCTCGAAGTCGGAATGCGGCTACCTATATGGGGGAGGGCGGGAGGGGGTTGGGGGTTGGGGGGAAGAAACAATTGCATACGCAAAAATTTTACCATTGTTGAACCTCAAAGCTCTAGTCGAGGAACAACAATAAAAACAATCTGTTTCTTCTTTTTTTAAAGTCAGCATACTAACCCTTGTACCTGGAAGTCTATGTCTCAGAATTTGTGTAACACTTTCACAGTCGACGCAAAAGTTTTAATATAACACCAATATGATTGTTTTATATCTTTATTTCTCAAGTTTAACTCGTAAAAGAACCCAGGGCAACGAGAAATGTTATCCATGATAAAATTCTGTCGTATGATCCTCGTTAGAGAAAGAGTGTCTGCTCTGTGATATCAAACGGCTATAATGTCCTTAAATGTTTTTGTGTGGTTAAGTGGATTAAGGCCTACAACTGCTCAAACTATGTCAAAACGTAACTAGATATTATTCTTAAACTGGTTAGCACATCGATTTCTATCAACTCACATAAAAATTTGACCCAGAATATCGGCAATAAAAGAATAAATTACATAAATAAAAACTCAGTCAAGACTGCAAACGTGAAAGAGTACATTCTAGCTTTTGGTACCGGGACCAATCTGTTGTTTTACTCTATTCGCACCCTCACAAACCACAATAGGAACTGTCAGATTTGGAATCGGTTGTCTTGGAATAAATTTGAAGCCTGTGCATTGACAGCCCACCTAGTGAAGGAAAGAGGAAGAAAAATGTCCACAGGAAGTTTCCAGGGAGAAGTTCTTATCTCCCTTGAGCCTGACCACTTTAGGATAACAGTAAGTTTAGGACACAACAAGCGGCTCTTTGCCTTGTAGAACAAGTCAAATTGCAGTTAAATATCAAGATAAAAATATCTCGTGACCACACCATACCATACCATACCATACCATACCATACCATACCATACCATACCACACCACACCATACCATACCATACCATACCATACCATACCATACCATACCATACCATACCATACCATACACCCTACCCTACCACACCTACTCTACTCTACCCCAACCTACCATACCATATCATACCCCACCCTACCCTACCCTACCCTACCATACCACACCCTACCATAACCACCCTACCACACCACACCATACCACACCATACCACACCACACCAAACCACACCACACAACCCCACACCACACCATACCAAACCCGCCCCACCACACCACATCACACATCACCCCACTAAACGAAACCACATCACACCACCCACACCACACCACACCACACCACACCACACATCACATCACCACAATACAACCCATCCTTGGGTCACCACAGAAAATCCTTTCTTCGCTCAGCTCACAAAGTGCACCCCAAAGTCCAGCAACTCTGTAACGCTAACCTGAACTTCTCTCTCCTGACTGAATCAGCCTCGGCTTCATAAAAAGGAAGCGGAAACGACGTAATTAACTTTGGTGTCCTATACGTGGCCTCATCTGATAGAACAGACTAGATAGAGAGTGAGAGTGTGCTGCCCCTGTGTGGCCTTCTGGTAACCAGACTACAATCCACAGTTGCATTTCGCGGCTATAATATTGCCTATTGCATAGTAGTGTCCCAGTCCTCTCTCTGTGCCTAGCTCTTTCTCTGTCTTTGAGTCTCTGTGTCTCTGTCTGTCTGTCTGTCTGTCTGTCTCTCTCTGTGATGAAAAAAAGTATGTGGATGCTTATCTGTAACCTCTTTCTCTGTGAAGAAAAAAAAAGTATGTGAATGCTTATCTGTAACCATTGAAAAATAAAGATTATTCTCTCTCTCATTCTCTCCACCCCACCCCACCCTCCTCTCTCTTTCTCTCTGATGAAATAAAGTATGTGAATGCTTATATGTAACCCTTGAAATGTAAAGATTATGCTCTCTCTCACACACACATACATACACACATACTCTGATATTTATCACTTTATGTGTAAAGACGTTAAATTAAAGAAGGAACACACACACACACACACATACACGCGCGCGCGCGCGCGCGCGCACACGCACACACACACACACACACACACACACACCTATTCCGTAGTCTAGTAGACCTTTGGAGTGCCACTGAAGATTTTGCAACCAGATTCCTCTACTCCTTGCGGCAGTTTTTAGTTTTCTGTATCAAATCGTTCCACTCAAGGCCAGTCCACTCTCTGATGTTGTCTTCCCATCATTTTCTCTGTCTGCCTACTTCGTCCCCCTCTTTATACTGACCTCTGTAGGACAGTCTTGGCCAGTCCAAGACCACTGCCGATTAAAACACAATCAGATACAATCATATTATACATAGCCCTGCTGACCATAGAGGTCACATTAGGACAGTCATTTTGTCAGACTTTAAATCTCAGCTTAAAACTGCGTAACAATATACAGATTAAAATGGGACAACAAATAAACTTTTCTCTCATTCTTGGTATTAGTTTGGTCGGTTTGATTATACTATAGTCCTAGCGGATCTATCCAATTTAGGGGGACTGTACCATCAACCAGCCATCACCATCTTGGCTGTATGTTGTAATAATCAACGCCCTAGCCGATTAATTATAATGGTCAAAGAATAATGTAGTGTAGTGTAGTGTAGTGTGGTGTGGTGTGGTGTGGTGTGGTGTGGTGTGGTGTAGTGGAGTGGAGTGGTGTCATTTTGGCATACTTTAAATCTCAGCTTAAAATGGTAGTGTAGTGTAGTGTAGTGTAGTGTAGTGTAGTGTGGTGTGGTGTGGTGTGGTGTGGTGTGTGAGTGGAGTGGAGTGGAGTGCAGTGTAGTGAAGTGTAGTGTAGTGTAGTGTAGTGTAGTGCAGGGGAGTAGAGTGAAGTGTAGAGTAGTGCATAATAGTGTAGTGTAGTGCAGTGTAGTGTAGTGTAGTGAGTGTAGTGTAGTGTAGTGTAGTGTAGTGCAGGGGAGTAGAGTGAAGTGTAGAGTAGTGCATAATAGTGTAGTGTAGTGTGTGTAGTGAAGTGTAGTGTAGTGTAGCCTAGTGTAGTGTAGTGCAGTGCAGTGTAGTGAAGTGTAGTGTAGTGTAGTGTAGTGCTGGGGAGTAGAGTGAAGTGTAGAGTAGTGCATAATAGTGTAGTGTAGTGCAGTGCAGTGTAGTGAAGTGTAGTGTAGTGTAGCTAGTGTAGCCTAGTGTTGTGTAGTGGAGTGGAGTGGATTGGATTGGATTGTTGTGTAGTGTAGTGTGTTGTAGTGGAGTGGAGTGGAGTGTCTGTGTTGAGTGCTATAAGAGACAATCTTCTTAATTAAAAGTATTTTCTAGAAATGACAAAAGTGTATTGTTGTGCTTGGTACATGTACATGTACACATGTACATAATGAAGTACATTAACGACAATAATGATGGAAATGAGCATGGACTATTGTGTAGTTGGTATTCTTACGATTGTGACGATAAAGGATTGCCAGTGATAATTGCATTGTACTGTATTATATTGCAATGTATTGCATTGTATTGCATTGCATTGCATTTTATTGCATTGCATTGTGTTGCATTGTATTGTATTGTATTACATTGTATACCACTTTAAATCACGGCAGATTTCTCTGCTTGATATTCGGGCTGCTCTCCCAAGGGAGAGAGCGTTGCTTCGCCACAAGAGCAGCGCCACTCATTGTATTTTTCCTGTTCCTGTCTACACGTGTATTTTCCCCATCAGAGTGGCTCTTGTCTACATAATTTTGCTAGGGACAACTCTCTTGATGCCAATGGTTCTTTAACGTGCGCTTAATGTGTGTTGTACAAAAGATCTTGGTTTTGGGGGATCTCATTCGAAAGACTAGCACCCAGACCACTTCTCAAGATGGCGGAGAAAATTTCAGGCATAAACGGGGATCAAACCACCTCGAACTTCGAACTCGGACTTTTAGGGTCTCTAGCTACGTGCGTTACCTCTATACCACCAATCCACGTTGGTGTTCCCCTGTTGATAGTTGTACAGGTTTGTCATTAACAAGAATCTAGCAGACGAGGGGAAAAGGAATAGATAACATGTTTGTTCTGAGATTCCACCTGTGGGGATTCGAGGGGAGGGGGGGGGGGGGGTGTTGTCACTATAAATATAATCCCCGCCACGCCTTCTGTACTTGGAATTCCCTCTTTTCTATCCCTCTCTTTTTTGTTTCTGCCTTGTTCCTTTCCTTCCTGTCACACATCCTTCTTGTCTGTTTTCTGCATTCTTGGTCCATTTTCCTGTCGTTTTTTAAACCAGAAAAATTTATAAAAAAATATTCTCTCCCATGCCGAAGTTGGAAACGCTGGGCCTAGCTTGTCAGGTGCTTAACGGCAGTGCAACGCATTTTCCCCTATGTGATAGACAACAAACGTTGCCGTGTGAGCATTCAAAGAAGAAGAAGAAGAAGAAGAAGAAGAAGAAGAAGAAGAAGAAGAATTGCGAAGAATTGCGAAGAATTGCGAAGAAGAAGAAGAAGAAGAATTGCAAAGAAGAATTGCAAAGAGAATTGCAAAGAAGAATTGCAAAGAAGAAGAAGAAAGACAAAGAAGAAGAAGAAGAATTGCGAAGAAGAAGAAGAAGACGAAGAAGAAGAAGAAGAAGAAGAAGAAGAAGAAGAAGAAGAAGAAGAAGAAGAAGAAGGAAAAGAACAAGAAGGAGAAGAAGAAGGGCTCCTCTACTCAGTGCGCGAGTTAAAATTTGGCAGACTGGCTCTCCTCATCAACTGTGTATTGCGGCCAAAATGGAAGGGCCGCAACTCTGGGGTCATGTCCCATCAGACAGGGGTTTCTTTACAAAGCCAATCTCTGCACCGCACTGTCACGATGGTCATTCCGCCAGGAGAGCACCTCTCCCTCCATAGAGACCAACTTTTCATCAGACAAAATGGGACCCCCCCCCCCCCCCCCAACCCTCCCTCTTACACCCCTTCCTCACTGGGGCAAGGAATCGATGACTGGCTGTTCCCCGCTCTCAGAAGGTGACGATTCGGTGTCATCCCGCCATCATAGCTCGGGCATGATGGGATCGATGTGGGTTGTCAGGAATGGACTGCATTGTGGAGGGTCCCGTTCTGTTTGTGTGTCCCCTCTCCTCCCACCATTCCAGCCATTGCTGTAGCTGATAAATATATCACCACTCACTATGGATAACCAGCCTCTTTCAATTAACTCTCTTGAGCTCGGGTCCACTCCGCGTTCTTCTGGTTGAGACGGCTTGAGGGGTTCTGAAAGGGTTAAACTGGGTCCTGGTGGTGTTAAGTCCTTGTTCGCATCAGACATCTTGGGTGATAAGGAAATCAATAGACATGGGTTGTATGTATGGGGGAATGGGTTGCTGCTCTGTTGGCTTTTGCTGCTGTTTGCTGTTGCTGCTGTTGTTGTTGTCGCTGTTTGCTGTTGCTGATGCTGGTGTTACCACTGGTGATGGCGGTGGTGTTTGGACGTGGGAGTGGGGGTTGGGAGTAGGGGTGGGGTGGGGGTGCAATAATAGTGCATTCCTACACATGTACAATGATGTACATTCATGGGGTCTTACACGCCCAAACGTTTTGTTTTACCCATTTATTTTACAGCGTTTTACAATATTCTTTGCAGTTGGTGTTATGTATTCTTCTTCTTCATCAAACACTCAAACAGCAACTATTGTTGTCTGTCATATGAGCGTCATATAAGCGCCTGACAAATCAGGCCTAGCACATCCAACTTTGACGTGGGAGAGAATTGTTATCTTTTGAGTCTTCCTGGAAAAAAAAGGCAGGAGAATGGACCAAGGAGGCAGAAAATAGACAAGAAGGGGGGTGACAAGAAGAAAAGGTACAAGGCAGAAACAAAGAGAGGGATAGAAAAGAGAGAATTCCTAGCACAGAATTTTCAGGCCAAGGTGCTATTTATACTGACAGCCCCCCCCCCCCCCCCCCCCCTTCCCCCCCGGAAACCCCACGGGGCAGTGTTATGTATGATTATAGTCTCAAAGGGTTTGATATGTTCCTTTTTTTTGGCAAAAATAAATGAATACCACTTCTGCAATTTTGGAATTGTTAACTTTTCGCAGCTTTACCTTAACTCTTTGTAAGCCGAGGCACAAGAAAATCTCAGTTACAGAACCTATCTGCCTTGTTCCTTTTCTTCCAGTCACCCCATTCTCGTCTATTTTCTGGCTTCTTGGTCCATTCTCCTGCCCTTTTAGAAAAAAAGACTTACAAAATAACAATTCTCTCCAATGCCAAAGTTGGGAGCGCTTGCCAGGTGCTTAACAGCAGTGCAACGCATTTTCGCTCATATGACAGACAACAATTATAGTTCTTGTCTGAGCGTTCAATGACGAAGAAGAACCTTTTCACTGCGGTCAAGTCAAATTTGTCATTTTAAGACATGGCACAACGTGGCATATCAACACAGTGTGACCCCAGAAACTAGGGAGTAAGATGAGTATTGTAAAACAGCTTCCTAAATGGATCAGGGTCTAGAGGTAACGCGCCTGTCTAGAAAGCGAGAAGTCCGGGTCGGAAGTGTGCGGTGGTTCGAATCCCGTTTGGGCCCGAAACTTTTCCCCCATCCATTAGACCATGAGGGGTGGTCTGGGCGCTAGTCTTTCGGATGAGACGATAAACCGAGGTCCCGTGTGTTACACAAAATTATTCAGCGAACGTAAAAGAACCCACGGCAACAAGAGTTCCCTGGCAAAATTCTTAGAAAAAAGCCACTCTGATAGGGAAACAAATACAGTTGCAGAAAAAAGGGTGGCTCTGCTCTTGTGGTGACGTGCTCTCCCCGGGAAAAGCAGCCCGAATTTCACGCAGAGAAATCTCGTGACTTAAAGTGGTATAAATAAAATAAATAAATAAATAAATAAATAAATAAATAAACAGACACCAGATTTTCCTGCGAAAGTAGGGAGTCGGCTCAGTCCCCATTTTTTACGCTAGCAGTCTCAACTGAGTTAATGGCTATGCAATATCTTTATATTGACATCATTCTGGGGTCAGGGTTTAATGTGTGCTGATAGAAAAATGATGTGCTAAGCAGTTTGAAAATATTGGCCAGGTTTCTTTTTGACCAGGTTCGCCTGTCGAAATTCTTAAATCCAGTTAGGGACAAAGGATCAATTTAAGGACACGGCACTGTCCCAAAGACTCTCCTGTTTAGACAAAAAAATTAATACGTCACTTTCTACTCTTCTAGAGGCAGCTAAGTACTTACCTTTGCCAGTAGGTCAGCCTCCTTGTTGCCATGATGCTGTAGTGTGAAGGAACCCACTGGATAACTGTATGGAGGGGGGGGGGACTGGATAGCCTGGTTTGTTAGAGTGATGTGCACTGCGCTCGCGGTCTGCTCACCAGGGTCCAAATCCCGTACAAGGGGATATTTTCCCCTAGAGTTAACATCAGTGCTGACTCCACTCTCCCCAAAAGTCCTTCGGATGAGACTATAAACCGAGATCCCGTGTGCAAACGCACGCAGAACATCTTGTTAACACGTTAAAACCTGTTCCACTTTTTGGAAGAGTAAGTTATTGTGTGCCGGTGGGAAAGGTTGACAAAATTTATTGAACTTGCAAACACACAGGGAATGGATATAAAAAAAGCACACGAAATCTTATTGTTTTATCCTCGAAATAAAAGATTAAAATAAAAATAAAAGATTTAATAAATAAATATGATCAGTGGCAGAAGCAAAGACAATCGTGAAGGAAAATTAAAAGAGAAGATGGCTTCAGCAGCACCCTGATTTCAACAGTAAGGATGACTACTACTACCTCCTGCCCAGAGAAGGCCAAGTAACAATTGTGAGGCTGAGGACTGGACACTGCAGACTCAGACATCACATGTTAACCAAGTTCCACATTGATGATTATGCAACGTACCCCTACGGCACTTCTCCCATGACAGTGGAGCACTTCCTCCAGACCTGTCTATCCAACACACCAAAACCTGAGGGCCAATATCTGGCCTACCGATGAGGGACAAACTCTTCGGACCCCTGGAGGGCCTTCAGCGCACCACAGCAGCATTTGTCAGGGCCTCAGGAGTTGCTGTCTGAGCGTTCGACGACGACGACGAAGACAAATGTGATGACTGCTTTATCATGGTTAAGATGGCAACTTGACTTCAAAGATGGGAGGGAGTTCATTCCAATTTCCTGCTGACTTGGCCTCAATCTTGACCCAGCCAGCCCTTTGAGGTTTTCTTCTACAAGGTGAACATAACTGTGTGGTGTATTGCCTGTCCGGATTTTGCAGGAGGGGGACACACACACACACAAACCTGCTTTGATCCAAAGTCAGCACACACACACAGACACAGACGCCCGCGAGCGCGCACGCTCACAAACACAGCAACTCAGATGCACAGACTCAGACAGATATATTATATATATATATATATATATATATATATATATATATATATATATATATATATATATATATATATATAAAATCTCTTTCTTTCTCTCTATATATATAATAGAGAAAGACAGAGATAGAGAGAGACAGAGACAGATTCAGAGCCATGTCAAACACACACACACACCCTCACAGAGAGAGAGAGAGAGAGAGAGGAGAGAGAGAGAGAGAGAGAGAGACAGAGACAGAGAGAAGAAGAACAGATAGACAGAGAGACAGACAGACCAGACAGGCAGAGACAGAGAGTGAGAGAGACAAGAGAGAAACACAGATAAAAAAAAAGTCAAAGAGAACCAGAGACAGAAACAGAAAGAAAGAAAGACAGTTAGAGAGACACACACAGGCACGCACGCACGCACGCACGCACACACACACACATCACCAACAACAAAAACTCAATCACTAATTTCGATCATTTCATACTGTTTATTTCTATTTTTAAAAAAACGAAAAAAAAAATAGAGACTGGCTTGCCGTCAGCTTAGAAAGTAAGGTACATGAAAAAGATAATCATATTTGCATGGTAGTACGATAATACTGAAGGGAGGGAGGATGAAATGGTGAAAGGAAAATATTATGGAACAGTAATACATACACACACACAGACACACACACTAAACACTTTCTCTACCACAGAGTACATGGAATCTACATCATTTTTCATCACTGTCGTCGTCATCGTCATCAACATCATCAATAGTCGTCTTTGAAATCACCACCACCACCATCATTATCATTATTGTCGCGGTCGTCATCACCATCATCATCACGGTTATAAAGAACAATGGGATTTGCCAAATTTTCTTTAAAAAAAAAAAATTCCCCCCCCCCCATGCTCTTACTGTGCGCTTACAAAACAATTGCAATTATGTTCACCTCTGAAAAAACGGCTTTCTCAAATAACTCTACAATTATAAGCTAGGGAGTTCCTCTTTTCTATCCCTCTCTTCGTTTATCTTGTTCCTTTGTTTTTGTTACCACCTTCTTCTTGTCTACTTTCTGCCTTCTTGGTCCATTATCCTGCCTTATTTTTTTGCCTAGATAGACTTAAAAGATAACAATTCTCTCCCACACTAAAGTTGGATGCGCTGGGCCTGACTTGTTAGGCGCTTAACGGCAGCGCAACGCATTTTTGCTCATATGGCAGACAACAATAGTTGTTGTCTGAGCGTTCTGATAGAAGAAGAAGAAGAAGAAGAAGAAGAAGAAGAAGAAGAAGAAGAAGAAGAAGAAGAAGAAGAAAAAAGAAGAGGAGGAGAAGAAGAAAAAGAAGAAGAAGCAGCAGAAATAACTTCACATAAACTACCTAAAGAGAATAAGACTTCTTTCTTGTCAATGACACGTTTCGCTAATATCCAGACAAGGAAGAGAGCAATGAGAGATTATCCTAAAGAAGACACGAAGGGGTTGGAGAATAACACAGAAAAAAAGTTTGAAAGTGTTGTTGAAGAAGATTTACCCACGAAAAACTTGTAAGACCTTATAAGTTTCTTGTCTACTTTAAAACATCGCCATTCAGTAAGGAAGTTTGTCTTATTCATGTTAAACTTCTGAGAACTTGTAGGATTTTTGTCTACTTTAAAACATTTGCCATTTAGAATCAAGATTTTCTTTTTTCCCAGCAGCACCGATTTCTGAAAAAAAATTAATGGTTTTGATCATGGAAAGGATTCATGAGTGACACTACCCTTGTGTTCTGGTAAAAAGACAACACACAAAACAAGGGGAGGCAAGTCAAACAAACATATAATTAAACAAACAAACAGACACACACACAAACAATATTACAAATAACAATCTACACAGTGCACTACAATTATGCACTGTCTCAGCACCATCAAAAAATACACAAAGAAACAAATAATACAAACACACATTCAAACCTTGTTTAGCAAAACAGACAAAACACATCAATGACAAAACAAAACAAACCCCATAAAAGTCAAACATCACAACAAATACCGCTGCTTAAAACAGGCTTACTTCAACCAACAGCTATGTATGTACATTCGATAGGGTTACATCCCCCCTCCCTCCTTCCTTTTCTCCACACACACAAAAAACAAAAAATTCACACATCAACTACCATCCCATTTTTTTTTCTCTTCCAAAATATTCTACAAAAGGCAAATCACATATCTGATGTAGTGTTTCGACTTTATACAAGTATCTACAATGACAACAACTTTTCTTGATATATTCATTTATATTTCCATTATTTCTTGCAGCACAATACTGCTATTATTGCTGTCCTGGAAGCCGAAATGACTAGAAAAACCAAAGGTCCATTTCTCAGTTAAAAAAAAAAAAAGACAAACGTCCATGATCATTTATACACATCACTATACATTAGTGAAGAACAACAATATTTTCGAAAACCATCATTAACAGAAATGTAAGCATTAGCTTAATGAAAAAGATAGTTTACAAAATAAACGGTTGGTGTTGAAGTGGGTTTTACCTGCTATGGTCATCTCAATTTTAAGAAAACCCTCATCCACAGAAATGTAAGCATAAACGTAATGCAAAAACAAGTTTACAAAATAAACATTTGGTGTTGAAGTGGTTTACAGATCATTTACCTGCTACGGTCATATCAAGGCTGTCTCTCACTGTTCTTTGAACATAAAATAATAATTTAAAAAAAACAACCCCAAACAACAACCAACCAAACTGACACAGGCGAAGAATACAGCAGAATGAACAGATACGAAGATATGTATTAACCATCCCAATGTTTGTTAATCACTACCTTATTGAGAGAACACACAACAGCACAATTGTACCATCCCATACACAGGCAACAAAGTGACAAGATCCCTCAAGAAAAAACAACAAAAAGAGAGGGCGTGGAATACATGGAAAAAAAGATAAAAGAATCAAACAAAATTATAAGCAGAATTGAAAGCAAACCGCTTACAGAAAAAAATAATGCAACAAAACAAACTTAAGGTTAAGATTTCCAGAAAGAAAGAGTATTTGTTGAAGTAAAATGCTTATCACCAAAGTATAAAATCTGAATCAACAAAAAATACATGTACAAATCAAAAGAAATGCGTTAGAAATATAAACCTGAATACAAATTTAAACGTAAAATTTTAATTTCCTAAAAATCGGTTTCACAATTCGTCAAATTATATGCCATTGTTTCACATGCTGTAGTGATAACATTACACTACAGAATAAGCCATACTCAAAATCATAGAAAAAAACAACCCCAAGATTGTATATTATGCAACAGAAAAGACTTGAAAAATGCAGAGTTTGTAACATTTTTGTTTAAAGTGTGTTTGATTTCTTTGGGGTACAAAAATAACACCAGGATCAGATCTACATATTGATATCAGACAACCATTTCAAAAATTTCAACAAAAACAAAACCACTGTTAAAATAAGAAGAAAAAAGGAAAGAAAACCCATGGTCAAATTATAACATGATCAAAATTATGCCAAGAGCATAATTATGATATTGTCGTACATTACCTGTTCAGCATCTAAAGTAAATAATACAATTCTAACGTTAGTCAGATTCATTTTCAAACTGGTTATAATCATTTGCTTCCACTTTTTATTCATTGACAAACCTTGAGTTTGTATGTACGTAGGTAGGTAAGCTAAAGGTATTCCCATAATCTATGCGGTCATTAGGGAGAGAGACATCAACTTCTCCTGGGATCAGCATATTGAGGGCGGCGCCCATCTCCTCTACCTCGCTGCTTTACCTTCCCTGTCCCTAAAGAAGGTAGGTACCCATTTCCAGCTGGGTGAACTCGGGGACTGTACTGAAGCCATGGCGCTCGAACGGTCACCCATCCAAGAAAGCATCCACGCTCGATGCTGCTTAACCTTAGCTTGGGGTGAGTGAATGCTCTGACCACTGAGCCACCCCCTCCCATTTTGTACAGTTCGTACGAATTACGTTTAAAAAAAAATCACTGAATATGATTCCCCTCCGGTACACCAGATTTCATTTCAACAACCTTTACAACAAAGTATAATCTTTTTCTCTAGAATTCCGGCAACATTAAAATAGCCTACGAAAAACAAAATGGAGCTGGATCATACTAATAGTTTTTTTCAATTTACAGATATCCAACTCCGTCCTCATAAAAAAAAAATTGAAAAAAATGTCTGAAGATGGTTTTGACAAAAAAAAATAAGGACCAAGCCAAACAACAATCACCTTTCATAAACTTGCTTTAATATACAATTCTTCAAGACAACCTCGCCAACAACAACAACAACAACAACAGCACCATTACTTCCATCACCACCAAATTGCTTTCAAATTTGTTCATGTTCGTGAAATAATAATTGTATTTGCTAAAAATATGGATTGGCCATACTAACGGAATACGGGAAAAATTGAGTCTAAACATATCACACACTCACACACACACACACACACACACACACACCACACACACACACGCACGCACAAACTAGTACGATCTACAAGGTCACATGGTGACACAAACACACGTCAATTTTATTGCTCAAATACACTGTTTGGCAGGTTACCATTACATATTATATACAAAAAAATGATATTATATAGCATATCTATATATTTGTATATACGTACTATATTGCAATATTGCTGTGCTTTTTGACAAGAAAACTTTATGTTGTGTCCACATGTTTGATAATAACAATATTAAAATGTGCTATTAATGTTGTACTCATCAAGGTTTTTTTCTTCTAAGCATACACAGAATCTCTCTCTCTCTCTCTGCATCCATATCTTTCTCCATCCATTCACTGCTGGTGCTAAGATAAAATAAAGTATATATCAAAAGAAAAGAAATACGCAATCTATCAAGCAATCTAACTCTTTAAAATAAGAGGAGGAGGAGGAGGAAGAGGAAGAAGAAGGAGGAGGAAGAGGAGGTGAAGAGAAGAAGGAGGAGAAGAAGAAGAAGGAGGAGGAGAAGAAGAGGAGGAGGAAGAATGTAGAAGAGGAGGAGGAAGGGAAGAGGAGACGAAGAAGGAAGAGGAAGAAGAGGAGGGGAGGAGGAGGAGGTAGAAGAAAAAGAAAAAGAAGAAAGCAAAGAAGAAGGAAGAGGAGAAGAAAAATAATAAGGAGGAGGATGAAGGAAAAGAAAAGGAAGAAAAATTCTGAAGGAGACTATGAAAAATATGAAGACGAAGAAAAGAAGGAGACGCAGAACAAGGAGGAGGAAGAAAGAAACAAAAAACATTCAGAACAATATACAAACAAACAAAATATTCTGGAAAGTAAGAAAACCAAGAACACGCCCCCCTTCCCAACCCCCATACATAAGCCTACAAAAACAAATCAGAAAATTATTATAAAACATTACCCACAACAACAACAAAAAAACACAAAAACCACCCAACAGGAGAGAGTGAGAGAGAGACAAAGAAAAGAATTAAGGAATGTGCTTCCAACAGACCCAAACCCCACGAAAACCAGCCCAGGCAACTGCAAAGCAGGGCTTTGTGAAGCCTCTCTCCCTAACACACTTGGCTTAAGCAGACAGCAGACACAGGACAAGATTGGGTGGGGGAGGGGTTAGGAGGAGGAGGAGGAGGAGGAGGGGGATACACAGGACAAAACAGAGAATCAATGCAATAGGGAGATGGGGAGGAGGAGGGAAAGAACCAAGGAGAGAGAGGAGGTGATGGAGGAGGTGCCAATCAACCCTCTCCATCTCTCTCTCTCTCTCTTATGAGGAGAGGGTGGGGGTGGGGTGGGGTGGGGGTAGGAGAAGAGGAGTGAGGGTGGGGGTGGGGGTGGGGGGGAGGGAGGGGTAGGGGTAGGGGTAGGGGGGGGGGGGGGGGGATGGAGTGCCTGTTGATTTCCACGAGTCAGTGAGCGTGTCCTCTGGCAGGCAGAAAGCAAGTCTTGCCACATGGCCCTTTGCAGCCCATCGATCGGCTCTGGAGGGGTTTTGTAGCCCATGTTTGACATCATTTTCTCTAGGTCAGCCTCATCCCCCCCCCTCTCTCTCTCTTCCTCCCTCCCTCCCTTTTCACCCATCCCTCCTCCCTCTCCCCCCCCCCCCCCTCATAACAGATTTGTCCCCCCCCCCCTCCCCTGTGGTAGGGAGATTATCTTGTTCCTCTTTCCGTCCAGAGCAAAAACCATATTGTTTTTGAAGAAAATCAGACTATTTTTTGAACAAACCCATACTATTTTTGAACAAAAACGATACTATTGTTGAACGAAACTGTACCGTTTTTGAACAAACCCACGCTATTTTTAAACGAAACTGTACTATTTTTTAACAAAACCATACTGTTTTTGAACAAAGCTATTTTTGAACAAAACCGTACTTTTTTTTTTTTTTTTTACAAAACCGTACGTACTGTTTTTGAACAAAACCATACTGTTTTAACACAACCATACTATTTTTCTTCAACAAAACCATACTATTCTTTTAAACAAAAACAATTTTTTGACATAATATGAGACTCAAAAGGTTGTAAACCAAAAAAAAAATGACTTGAGCATTTAGGACCAAAACGGTTTAAAAAGAAAATATCTGCATCATTGGCCAGGGAGTATTGGTGAACTGGTTGGTGGTCCACAGGTAACGTACAGGTACTATCATCTCAAACCGATAAGTCATGAGTTTGATCTTTGTCTGAATCTAAACTTTTCCCCATCCACTACACCATGAGTGATGATGCTCTGGAAACTAAGTCTTTTAGATGAAATGATAAACTGAGGTCATGTGTAGGAGCCTATATTCCCCACTTAACAGAACGTAGACAATAGGAGTTAAATTTTGTGTGGTGAGAAAACCACGCTCACAAAGAAACGAACACTGACGCAGCCAAGTATGTTAAAACTGAAGTGACACTTACTGTTGTGGACACATACATTCTTTGGGGGACAGTTGCCTGAATTTTCATGGAGAAATCAGCGGTGATTAAAATGATAGGTGGGGATGCCGGGAGTCTGTCAAATGAATAGCATCCCAGTCTTCGGGATATTTTGTGCTAAGAATTCCCGCCTTTCTATCCCTCTCTTTGTTTTTGCCTCGTTCCTTTTCTTCCTGTAACCTCCTTCTTGTCTATTTTATGCCTTCTTGGTCCATTCTCCTTCCTTTTTCCCATACCGACTGCGCTGGGCCTGACTTGTCAGGCGCTTAACAGCAATGCAACGCATTTCCGCTCCTATGACAGACAATAGTTGCTGTCTGAGCTTTCGATGAAGAAGAAACCTCTCCACATGATCATCTAACAAAAAAATGCAGGGAGAGCAGGCAAGGGTGGAGTCCATTTTCTACCACGACACCAGCCATTTTTTTTTTCATCATCATCATCATCATGGCGCTGTCACATGGTCTTACTAGCATGTCAAGCTGGCTGCCGTTTATTGGGCGGGCTCCACGTAACTGACCTAATTAGGGTGTCATCTAATTTCTTCACGGCTTGTCAACACACTCCAGGAATAACCGCCACAGTCCATGCACTGCTAATCTAGGATGACAGGGGGAGAACCAGGCTAACTCTGCCATCCTCAAGCATCGATCCTTCATGGATGATGACGGATAGATGGTAGGGGGGGGGGGTGGGGGGGGAGAAGGGTAGGGGTGGTGCAGTGGGGGTATGGTTTAAGGTCTGGTTAGGGGGTCTGGACTTGGGCCACTTTGGTGGAGATGGGTAAGGGTGGGGGAGATAGGGGGTGGGAGAGTGGGGAGTGTCCCTTTTTTGGGAGATAACTGTAGTGGGAGAGAGAGAGAGAGAGAGAGAGAGAGAGGTTGGAAAGAGAGGTCAACTTGTCCTGGGCCTAGCTGTATGACCCAGACTAAAGCATAAATGATCGATGGTGACTCGACTAAAGCATGAATGTCCTATGACGCGATTGATTTAAAGCATGAATGGCCTTGCCTATGACCCAATTCAAGCATGAATGACCTACGTTTTACTTATTCGTTCTTTCTCTGTCCCTCCAGCTATATCTCTCTCTGTATTTTTTCTCTTTCAAACTGTAATCTCTCTCTCACTCACTCACTCATGGAAGTTGAAGAATTTATAAATCCGATTCAAACTTGTCCACAGAGCTAGCCGAAAAATAAAAGTTAAACATAACGGATCAAACATGCTGTACAATTCTTATTTCTTTTCTTCTTCTTCTCAGAAAACAAAAACTGGAGATCACAAATAACAGAATTTTTTTTATTTTGGGGATTACAGACTTCTCACAAGATAAAAACTGGATTCTCACGATCATATCCAGACACATACACTGTCCGGGAACGCTGACATCTCTTAACTTCTGAAGGAGTCATTGCTGCATTGTACTGAATTTGTTAAGAAAGTGTGTTGAACCTGACAGAGCCCATCTCTCTCCAGGTAAAGGTAGAAAAAGGTAAAGGTGTCCCATAACCTATGCTGTCATTGGGGAGCGAGGCGTCTGAGACCTCAGCTTCTCCAGGGGCCAGCATATTGAAGGCGGCGCCTATCTCATATACTTCACTGCTTCACCTTTCCTGACCCTAGAGAGGGCAGGTACCCATTTACAGCTGGGTGAACTGGGGAACTGCGCTGAAGCTAAGCATGAACGGTCACGCATCCACATGGTAACCACCCTCTCCAGGTACTATAATTAAAATATAGAACATAACTTAGTTATGCAAAAATAGCCTTGAGAGAGAGAAAAACAAAAGCAACCAAAACAAAAATTATGTCGTGATTTTTACTGAGCAGAATTTGGTGTAAGTTAAACAATAATATAATTATTGCACATGGAGAATAATTGAGACAGTTCAACAAAAACGACTGAGAAAGAACCAAAAAAGGAGAGACAGTTTAAAAAACAACAACTGAACCATTTCAAACCAAAAAAAAGTAACTTAAATTTGTCGGTTACAGTGTTCTTATGAACCTTTTATTCATCTATTCTCATTCTCTTTTTTATCAATCAAACCTTTACTTCATTCACATTTTGAGTAGAACACAACGAAAAAAGAAACTTTGCAGAATAACCAACCAAACCACAACCTAACCACCCAACCAAACCGATCTACACTCCGCACAAAACAAAACTAATAAAAACAAACCAACCAAGCCACAAACATTTACCAAAGAGCCAAGAGTAGACAAAAAGGAGTTTGGGACGGCTAGTGGTAAACAGACGATTTTGGCACTGTTTCCGGCAATATGGCTGCTGCTGTACATAATCTGGGTATTCTGTTCGTATCATCTTCGTCATTATCTACTGTTACTACAGCAGACCCACCAAATTTTTTAAAAAGCCGTTAAATCATTGAGATCCAGAAGAATCAATAAAAATAAGTAGATTTATTATAACTAGAATCTACTTTGTTTTGAGTAAACAATCTGGTGAGTTATTGCTACTTTTCGTTCAGACCAACGTTTAAAAGAAAGCGCACACACAGTATATACACATACCCACACAAGCACACATGGGTGCAAATACATGCACCCACGCATACACAGACACAAACACACACTGAAGACAAAAAAGTTGAAAAAGGCTCTTTTCTTAAGCCTAACTGCGACAATAGCACACTTCACACATCTTGGGAGATATGTATACATACTGGACATGATGATGTAAATATGATGAATAACACTTGAGACTACAGATGGACAAAAATACCACAGAGAGGGGGTGGGGGATATGAATTAAAGGTGTTGGAGGGGGAGGGAAAGTAAAAAACAGAAGCTTCGGCACCATGTCATTAAAAAAATACAAAACCAAAAACAGTATGACTGATCATGATAAATCTGGACCCAACTAAGAGTATATCTACACTGCTATATCAAAAAATGATTTATGATACATACTCGTGTGTTCATCATGCAAAACAGATATGTACACTAAGTCACTAAACGGGAAAAAATCGGTCACACAAATGCTATGGATGTCTACTTGATTTGAGCTCATGCATCAGTCAGTGGTGATGATCACACGACGAAGAATAAATAGATGACTCAAAAATACATCAATCAAAACACAAGACTCAAAAAATACATCAAACAACAGCAAAATTTAACAACGAAAAATTCAAAATGTTTTTTTCAGTCAAAACAATATCTATAAGCTATACCAGTCAGAAAAAATGACTCAAAAATACATCATGAAAATTCTATACTGAATATGAAAGCTAGTATGTTGTAAAAACAGATTTTAAAACTAGCAAAAAATGGATCTTTACCATAAAAAAGTGTGTGTGTAAGTGTGTGTGTAAGTGTGAGTGTGTGCCAGAGAGAGAGAGAAAATTTGTATAAAAACTACAATATATATTCATGTATCAATAAATGCTAAATATTCTTTTTATCTCCCCCTTACATTCCTCCCAAAAGGAGAGAGAGAACTCAAACTCGAATGTTTTAATGAGAGAGAGAGAGGAAGGGGGGACAAAGAGAGACAGAGAGAGAGAGCAAGAGAGACAGAGACAGAGAGAGAGAGACAGAGAGAGAGATTGGCTGATTTCAGACTGGATGGTATTAATTAAGAGGTGAGCAAAAAGCTGGACATTCTATGAGAGATGAACGGTATTAATTCTGAGACTGATTCACACCAAGGCTGGAATGTGATCTCCTTGGAATACAATGTACACAACACCCTTTCTTGCCTGAATTTATACACACTTCGTTCTTAAGAGCAGAGTTTTATAAATGCATTGTTTCAGAAATCCACTGTTCAGAATAAAGACAGGCTTATTTAGGAACTTCTTGATCATTTCCAGGCTAAGTAATTTTTTCCTAAACATATTTTGAAATCATTACAGCATTGTTAGCATTAATCAAGAAATTCTTGATTATTATTTTTAAGCTGATATAAACAGTAAGGTTACTTTTTTGGTTATTCCTTTTTGTAAAAAAAAAAAGAGATAAATCACCTGTAAAACTGTATGCTTTTTAATGTATTACCTTTTATGTCTGAAAATTTAAAGAGAAGCATTTCAGACATTATGTATGTTAACAAAATTACATGAACCATGGACAAAAAAGTGGATTACACTCCAAAACTCAAATCTATAACGAAATTATGATTGCTTGAACACACAAATCTACTACAGCTATACACAAAGCAACCACTGAAATAATTATATACACACATAAACGATAAAAATGTCCACATACACGAACAGAATCAAACCAAAACAAAAATGTATGTACACCACTCCTCACTACACCACAAGGCAGACTAAGCACCTAGAGTAATAAATAATTAAATTAGTCAACACACATTTTCTTCGTTATTCCTGAGTGACTTTGCATAAATAAAACACACGACTACACACAGACACACTATTCCAGTACACACACCATGACTACTTCTGACACGCTACCGGCTTTGAGCTCACCATGTATCTTCTGACTAGAAGCCACTCAAATGTGACCAGAGCCAGTCACACCACATACCTTCTGACTAGAAACCACTCAAATGTGTGACTGACTACAGCCAGTCACACCAGAAACAAAACAAAGCGTATGTACAATTTTTTTCTTAGTATGTTCAAATTTGTGCAGCAGTTCTGTCATCAAAGTTAAGTTTCTGTTTTTTTTAAATATTGACCATTTATCTGTTGTTTCTTTTCATTTAGGAGAAGTTCCAACAATGGTATTTTTAAAGAATGGTATTTTACCTTTCGCGCAGCACCAGTCACCCAAACTCACTGTACATTTACAACATTCTTCGCATCACCTCTGTCTTGACTCCAAATAAAGTCTAAAAAACAGATTTTGTGTTGACCAGAAACAGAGATCTCAAACAAACCCAAGCCAGCATTTGTGACTACAATTTTAACTGTTGCTTAAGCTCCACAAATGATTAATTTCATATAATATGATAACGGAATTTTTAAAAAAATCACTGAGAGATAATCATGTGTCATTTTGTTCAAAACATATCTTGTTTTTGGCATCAGATCTCTGCCTAAAGCTGGATGGTGAATGTGCTCTGGGGCATGCACAGCTGTGTGTTAAATATGGTGATCAATTTTTTATGCTTTGCCAATATCATCTCCTTTGTGCTTTTCAAATGCCATACCACAGCTTGAAGGCATAAAAGTATATTGAAATCAAACATGAACCCAGAAAAGCACACACTTTAACATTATTTTCAAACACAAATCTCGATCTATATGTTTAAATTGTGTCCAAATCATGAAAACATACAACAATATTTAAACAAAGTTGCATAGTTGAAAGCAGTAACACAATGATTTCGAATAAATTCAACACTATACAACGTAATATAGCAGTCAAACAAAATATCCCAAATATAACTTTTGTCAAAGGAACAACTGCATGAATTAAGGTACAAAAGCAGCCACAATGATGTCATGGATTTTCCCACATGAATGTGACTCCAAAAGCTAGAGCATCGACTAAAAAAATGCATACAATGCACTCAAGGTAATACCCACGGCTATAAAAAGTATCCTTGGAAGTAACTGTGATCAATAGTGATCAATAATCAAAACAAGTGATCAGAAATTCAATTGATTAAAGGCATTGCAACAGGTGTAACAACTGAGATCAACTATCTATGTCATTGATTATGCAGATACAAAACTGAGACAGATAACCCTCCCGTTTGCATACCTCCAAACAAACTGTCAACATAATATAGACACACGGTGACAATATCATGAATGTACAATGGGATGCATAGCACAAAACATACTCTAATAGTTCAAATACTGATCAGGGAGTAACTGACAGAATCCCAAGTGGGAAGGATCTGTCCACCTCATAATTCTACATCTACTTCACTTAAAGTGAAGCCCCCAAGGTTGCCAACCCAATCCAAGTACTGCACTCCATGTGGGGTGGACTGTTCATCAAGTACAGAACACTGGTGGCTCTGATAGCACCAATACATCTTCATTATAAACCACAGGACTGACTGACTGACCTCCATCTTTCTCTGCTTGAAACAGCTTCATTCAGTCTAACCAGTCTAACCAACTTTCCCTCCTTCCCAAAGAAAATGAGAAACAAAAATCCTCTGCTCAAGGCTGCGACATATGTTTTTTCTACACCAGTGGTGAATATCAGAGCCATCATTTTCATATCGACTCTCTTTAAGCCAAACAGAGGTCATATATATATCTCCAAGTGGTGGTGGCACTTCTGCAATTTTACATATATTGTGAGTGATTTGGTAATTTTTGGACAAGGGAAGTATCTGTGATTGGTCTACATTGTGTCCAGAAATGTCCAGATACACTGAATACTGAATGAAGGCAATGAGGTCTTCTGATACAGGTTTATCAAACACTGCATCATTGTAAAACAAGCCCCAGAGGCAGATGTTCTTTAGATTCTGAACATCTGTGACCTCATACATTTCTTTAAAATTACAGTGGGTTTGGGAAAGCCAACCATCATAGCTGATCTTTCCAGGGATACTTGACAAAAGACAATGGCAGGGATACTTGACCCCAGATAATGGTAGGGATACTTGGTCAAAGATAATGACAGGGATACTTGACCAAAGATATTGGGGAGCTAACTTTCTTCTGAACTGTGATGATTATATCTGACCATTTCCTGTGTCCAGTACTGATAGATTAACTTGAACACAATGTTTTTTGTGATTGTTTCCATGATGGTCAGATCCCTAGCATTGTCATGTTGACACACACAAAGCAACATCTCCAACTGTTGACCAAATTTGTTATACATTCACCAACATCCATTAGTTTTTACTTTCTGCCAGTTTGCAGAGTGAAGCAAAATGCTGTGTGATCCACAATCTGATATTCCAAGCATGCGCCTGACATCTGGAGGATGAGTGAGTGTTAATGGCAACATTCAGTCCCACAAATTCCTGAGGAAGCACAGCTCACTTCTATTATTGCTGAAACAAAGTGTAGTTGGTGTCTTTAAGTTGTCTGGACTTTCTCTCTCTCGACTGTTGCCTTGTGCAGGTCTGCATTCGTTGGTAAACTTCTGGACATGCCAGCCTGCTGGCTGGCTTGAAAATACAACAACCATCACTCAGTAAATACAAAACATAACATTTGATGTGGTGAACTCTGTCATACGTATGGAAACTGAACCAAAACATGATGTATGTGATGGTGTGATATCTGCATTCAACGTTGTTATGTCACTTTAAGTTTGTACATAGTTCAGTGATGGTAACAGCTTACTTTCACTTTAGTCAGTAGTGCACTTGTATATAGTTCCATGCTTGGACACATCACAATCTATTTCTGCAGGAAGTCTATAAAAAAAAAGAACATTGGAAGCACGTACTGGACAGGGAACTAGCTACACAAGTAGCTTCTCTTTTAGGAAAATCCGTTTTTGCGTCCTGTGGACACCAGACGATGCAGGCCGTTTTTGTGCTTAGGACGATGGCGGGGTCTTCTGGAGGACAGGAGAGTTTCTGTGGCGGGGGCGTGTCTGGGTTTGAGGGGCTGGACCGGCAGGGTCTGGGAGGGGAGGGTGTGCGAGGGGTGGCTGAGGCTGTAGTGCTCCTTCAGCGCCGACTCGGTGTGGAAGGTCATGCCACAGCACACCGGTTTCCGCGACATGCACACCGGCTCCTCGCGCCGCACAGGGACGCGCTCTGCACTGGGCTGGTCCTCTGCCTCTGTCCCTGCTTTAGCCTGGCCCCCATCCCCATCCCCATCCTCCGCTTCGGTTGGACCGTTACTACTGGGCTCTGCATTCTCATCCGGCTTTGTGTCAGGTTCTGCGATGCTTTTACCTGCAGACGTTTCCGTGGACGTGGAAGTGGAAGAGTTCCGCCCTACAAGAGGAACGGGTCCATCTTGCGGACTGGCGGCGGAGTCCTGCTGCTGGTCCTTCAGCCCGTTACACTGCAGGTTGAGAGCAGCGGCCATGGCCAGCTGGTTGGCGCCGTACAGCGTGGTCAGGATGTCCTCACGCAGAGTAGGGTCCGCTGAGCTGTCCAGGCCGGAGTCCCCGCCCGACATCATCTTGCGGTGGAGGTTCAGGTTGGAGCTGTGGCGGTCCCGGCTTCGCTTGGAGGGGAAGGCGGCGAGCAGCCGTCCACCGTGCAGCCGTGCATCAGCTTGAGGTGCACGTTCTGGAAGTGGATCTTGACGGAGAACTGGTTCAGGAAGGTCTTGCCGCACAGCGCGCACCTCCTGCAGTTGTCTTTGTCCAGGTACGGCTGCAGAGCAAAAAACATATCAAACGTCACTAGGTATGGTGGCTGCAGAGCAAAAAACATATCAACGTCACTAGGTATGGTGGCTGCAGAGAAAAAACATATCAAAGTCACTAGGTATGGTGGCTGCAGAGCAAAAACATATCAAAGTCACCATGTATGGCTGCAGAGCAAAAACATATCAAAGTCACCAGGTATGGCTGCAGAGCAAAAACATATCAAAGTCACCATGTATGGCTGCAGAGCAAAAACATATCAAAGTCACCTATGTGCAAGAATAATGTACATGTATGGTGCGCCATCAAGTCCACGTATGGCTGCACAAAACACAATCAAGTCACCTGTTGGTGCAAAGCAAACACAAAGTACGTGGCTGCAAAGCAAAAACAATCAAAGTCACATGTTGGCTGCAGAAGCAAAACATATCAAAGTCACTGGACATATGAGTCTTGTATGTTATGAAAACATAGTGTACTACATTGTTTTAATTATTTACAGCCCAAACAAATGATTAAACTTGATTAGGTTTTGTTTGGTTTTAAGTTCTGTTTTAATGTAGTGTATCCAAAAATGTAATTGAACACTTATAGACCTTAGTTAGAAGAAGTTTCTTTTTTTTCCCAAGGTAATTCTTTAAAGAGTGAAAGTAAGTAGTACATTGACTTACATTATGTGTAAACATTTTACTATTCAGTAGATTGTTATCAGTTTTGAATACGAAATTCTTGCATCCAGTGAGGGTACGTCCTGAAATACTTTTAGGAGTATGTAGGAGTCTCTTAACAGTCATTTTTTCAACCAGCATTCTTACTAAACACACATGATGTTATCACTATCGCTGACCAAAAAATAACCACTAGAACATTCACCTTAACGCATCAATCATCGTCGGTCTGCTTGTTTAAAATTACAAATAATCCCCTACGTCAGAATGCGGCTACCTTCATGGTGGGCACAACACGGTCGCATACGCAAAATATCACTTCTGGTGAACTCGGGAAGCTCTAGCCGAGGTATGGAAAAAAAGAAGAAGGAAAAAAAAGAAAGAAATAGAAACAGTCTGAGTCATGTTTCCCTTTCTATCAGCAAGGAAAATCGCTGTGGCATGAATTGACTCCACACCCGTAACTCCTTGAGAAGTTAGTGTGGGCATAGCACTTCACAGCACCTCACAGGCAATGCGTTGTAGGCTTAAGTTAATTACACAAGATGGGGAGAAGAATAAGGATGTATACAGGATCCGTGGTCTAGAGGTAACGCGCCTATCTAGAAAGCGAAAAGTCCGGGTCGGAAGTGTGCGGTGGTTCGAATCCCGTTAGAACCCGAAACTTTTCCCTCCATCCATTACACCATGAGTGGTGGTCTGGGCGCTAGTCTTTCGGATGAGACGATAAACCGAGGTCCCGTGTGTTACACGAAATTATTTAGCGCACGTAAAGAACCCATGGCGACAAGAGAGTTGTCCCTGGCAAAATTTTGTAGAAAAAACCCACTCTGATAGGGAAACAAATGCAGTTGCAGACAGAAAAAAAGGGTGGCGCTGCTCTTGTGGCGACGCGCTCTCCCCGGGGAGATCAGCCCGAATTTCACGCACAGAAATCTGACGTGACTTAAAGTGGTAAAAATAAATAAATAGATACTTTTCATCGGAACAATGCACCATTTTCTGTCTTCTTGGTCCATTCTCCTGCCTTTTTTTCCCCCAGAAAGACTTAAAAGATCACAATTCTCTTTTATGCCCAAGTTAGGAGCGCTAGGCCTCCTGATGACTGGTCAGGCTCTTAACCGTAGAGTGGCGAATTTTCGCTCATACAACTGGCAACAAATAGTTGCTGTCTGAGCGTTCGACGAAGAAGAAGAATAGCAACTTCTTCTGCATCCTTGGCCAGGCTAAATTTGTAGTCATTCTGGTTCATTTACTGAATTGTTCATCCCCGAAGTCGGAATGCGGCTACGTAAATGGTGTAGAGATGGGGGAACGGTTGCATACACAACAATCTCACCATTGATGAACCTCGAAACTCTACGTGTGGAACAAAAACAACAACAACAACTGATTTTTTTCTGTGACATAGATCTAAGCTGCTCTTCCTTCGGATGAGACTGTAAAACCGAGGTCCCGTGCGCGCACGCACGCAGAATATCTTGCGCACACGTTAAAACCTGTTCCGCTTTTCGGAAGAGTAGGCTACTGCGTGCCGGTGGGACAAAATTAACAAAATTGACAAAACTGCAGGCAAACGGAGACTGGATGTTAAAAAAAAGCAAAAGAGTGCTTATATTCCATTATCCATAAGCGCTTTAATTTGTCTGTGCAAGATACAGCGCTATATAAATTCCATTATTATTATTATCGTTATTCTTGTTGTTGTTGTTGTTGTTGTTGTTCTTCTTCTTCTTCTTCTTCTTCTTCTTCTTCTCCTCCTTGAAATAAAGCAATGTAATGAAAGCATGTCGCTATGGTATGGCACAATCTTTAATATATATGTCTTCTTATCGTCTTTTTGCGTATACATGCTTGCTGTTGAGAGCACACAAACAGAAAGCTTTCACGTACACTTGAATACCACATAGTGTACACACACACACAGAGGTAACATGATGAGAAATATGCTCACAAAGTCACACGGACACAAGAATGCTAGCACGCCAACAAGTATGAAAACACACATACATGTATGCACTCACACACACAAATACGTTCGCACGCACGCACGCACGCGCGCGCGCGCGCGCACGCACGCACGCACCACCACACACACCACACACACACACACACACACACACACACACACACACACACACACACAACAACACACATGAATATTCACATAACACACTCACACCACACATATGCGCGCGCGCGCGTGCAAACACACACACACCACGGTCCAAAAAGAAAAGCGATAAAAACAACAACACAACCCCAAATAACACAATTATTCTCTCCAAACAAACGAACAACAACAGCACCCCACCCCCTCTCTCTCACCCATCCCTTGCAAAAAGAACAACAAAACACAACAAAACGAAACAAAGCAGACAAAAAGCTCCCCCACCCCCCTCCCTGCACATACCCAAACACAACACAGCAAAACTAAACAAACACGCCTACAACCCCCGCCCCCCTCCCCCCTGATAAAAAAACCCCAACCACACACACAACATTAACAAATGTAGCCTCTAACAAAAAATATTAAAAAAACACAATGTGATCTACACACACGCGCGCGCACGCACGCACACACACACACACCAAAACACAAACAACCCTCCCCCACACATCTACAACCATCCCCCCAAAATAAACACAAAAAAACAACAAAGACCCCAACAAAACCCCCATAACAACAACAAAAAAATCCCTACCACCTAAAGCAAACCAGAACAGCAACAAACAAACAAAACCCTCACAAGCCTAATAGCAAAAAGGAACAAAACAATACCGCTGCCAACAACCCCCCCTCCCCCCCCCACCAAAGAAAAAACAAAAACACCACAACACAACAAACATTTCCAAACTAATGAATGTGATGCTTACAAAAAGCAAACAAAACACCAAACAGAATAGAGAAAGAGAGAGAGAGAGAGAGAGAGAGAGAGAGAGAGAGAGAGAGAGAGAGAGAGAGAGAGAGAGAGTGTGAGAGTGAGAGAGAGAGGGAGAGAGAGAGAGAGAGAGAGTGGGAGAGAGAGACAGGGAGGAGACAGAGAGAGAAAAACAGAGAGAAAGGGAAGGTTCAGATTCAGAATATTTTATTGCCATTTAAGTCATGTAGGCTTATTTGACAGAACAAAAAACATCAATTATAATTATCTATTTTGGCCAAAAATGATGTACACTAAAAACATGTTGTATTCTACTTCTCTTTTTCCCTTTTTTGAAAACACTCAAACACATATATGATGATATCTGCTTGATATATATATATCAACTGTGATTATGTCACCTAATTTATGTACACAGTTTTTGCGTTCTTTGTCTTTGGTTTTGATTTTTAATAACAAATTATTTCTGAGTTCATCATATAAAATACATTCATCAAGTAAAGAAATTCACTTCTATTTTGTTACAGTATCTACATTTTCTGTCCTCTCTGGATATATTTTGGTGCCTCCCTTTCTCTATCATTAAATTGTGAAAGCTTGTGCAAATTTGCAAAAACATCTTATGGGTTTTGCTTTCGTAGCTTATTAAGTATGGTTCCAGTCTGTTTTCTTTGGTAGCATAATCATAAAATGTTAGTTTTGCAAACTCTTTCTTCTGGTAGATCCAAAATGTTTTATACATGTCCTCAAATTTTCTTCTAACAGCATAACTCAACCGATGAACATTAAGAGTACTTTGGTTTTTCCAGACAGAGAGAGAGACAGGGATGAGACAGAGAGAGACAGACAGAGACACATACAGAGACAGACAAAGACAGGCACACAGAAAAGCCAGAGAGAGAGAGAGACAGAGAGAGGGGAAGCAGGAGAGAGATGACAGAGAAGACAGAAGAGAAGGACAGCAAAACAGCACACAGAAAGCAGAGAGAGAGAGAGAGGGGGGGGGGAGGGGAGGGAGAGACAGGACAGACAGAGAGAGACAGAGAAGAACAGAGAGAGGACAGAAAAAGAGACAGACAGACAGAGACAGGCACACGAACACAACTGAGAGAGAAGGAGGAGAGAGAGAATGGAGGGAGAGAGAGAGAGGGGAGGAGAGACAGGGAGACAGACAGAGAGAGAAGACAGAAACAGGCACACAGAAAAGCCACAGAGAGAGAGGAGATAGAGAAGGGAGAGACAGGAGAGAGACAGGGAGAGAGAGACGAGACAGAGAGACGAAGAAGGGACAGAGAGGGAGAGAAGAAGAGAAAGACAGAGACAAGCACACAGAAAAGCACAAGAGAAGAGAAAAGAGAGAGAGAGAGAGAGAGAGAGAGAGAGAGAGAGAGAGAGAGACAGACGACAGACAGACTGAAAAAACAAAGACAGAGAAAGAAACAGACAGAAAAACAAGAAAAAAAAGAAATGATATAAAAGAGAAGAGAGAGAGAGAAGAGAGAAGAGAGAGAGAGAGAGAGAGAGACAGACAGACAGACAGAAACAAACAGACAAGAAAAAACAGAAAAAACCAAGAAAAACAATACTCCCCCTCCCCTCCCCCCCCCCCCCCCCCAAAAAAAATCTCCAAAAGAAAAACAAAAGAAAAAATGGCACCCAAAACAGAACAGAAAGATGATGCATGACCCCCCAAAACAAAAAAAAAAAAACCAAAACAAAAAAACAAAAAAAAGAAAAGGGGAAGGGGTGTGTGTGTGTGTGCCCAATAATGACCAACTGAAACCTCTCACCTGTCCAGTCGTCTCCATCCCAGCCAAGCCTTCAGCAGTTTCCGACAAAGGGGAAGGCACCGAGCCACAAGACTCCTCCTCCCCCCTCTCCTCCTCCTCCTCCTCCAACCCCCCTCTCGTCTCTGCCCACCGTGTTGTGGTTGTGGTCGTTGTCGTTGGTGCTTGTAGCCTCATCCTCCATCATCCTCTTCCCACCCTCCTCCTCCTGCTCATCTTCCTCCTTCTTCACCCCTTCCTCTACCACCACCTCCTCCTCCTCCTCTCTTTGTTTTCCTCCTCAGCATCCCCATTGATGACTAACGCGTTCTCTGAAGAATCATCGTCATCATCATCACCACCATCATCGTTGTTGTGGTCGTCTTTCTCTCGCTGTTCCTTAGCAGCGAGGAGAAGGGAAGCAATTTGAGGAAAATGGGCCGCCCCACCTCCACCACCACTCTGCATGTCCTCTTCAGAGGTCCAGGACAAGATGACCTTCTGGGACACTGCAGGCATCGCTGAGTCGCTGCTGGTACAGCTTCTGGGGAAGTTGGAGCTCTCTGGACATCATCATCATGACATCCAGAGCTCCTGAAGGCCCCCCGGCTTGCACACCCACGCCCACACCACCAGTCTGAGGAGGCGGAGGAGGAGGAAGAGGAAGAGGAGGAGGAAGAGGAGGAGGAAGAGGAATAAGACGCGAGGAGTCTCCGGGAGTCGCCAGAGAAACGGCCAGGGCAGGATCTCCAGAAGCCTTCTCGAGGTCGTCCTTGTCGTCGTCGCTGATGGCCATGGCTTCGTCGCTCTTGGCGCAGCGAAGCGGGGCGTTGGATTTTCGCCGTTCCCTCCAGAACCTCTCTGGACGTTGAGGTCGTTGCCTTTGGTGGCGTCGTCGGGTTCTGTGTTGGTGGTGGTGGAAGTGGAAGTGGTGGTGGTGGTGGTGGTGGTCGTTGTTGTATTCATCTCTGATTCTGTCTCCACCAGGGCTTGTTGCGAGCTGTCTTGGTCGTTGTTGTGGTTGTTGTGTGGTGGTGGTGGTGTGGTGGTGGGTATCAGGGGGGTGGATGGGGTTGGGGTTGTGGGGGTTGTGGAAGGGGTGGGGGTGGGTGACTGATGACGTGTCCGTTTCTGGTTTGTCCTCGTCATTGGATTTGCCTGAAGAGAAAAGAACAATAATTGAGAGTTGGGAGTTTACAGGATATCACTGTGGGAAAACACTCTTATGGATCGTCCCAAATTCAGGCTTTCCATCCTCTTAATAAAGCCAGAATATGACCGCCTAAGTGGTCACGTACTTGAAAACAGCTATACATGCCAAACTGCCCATTCAGTATGTACTTTTTTCCAGTGATTTTTCTACACTGTGACAAGTGAGACAAGGTGTGTATATTCTGGGTGACTCCTGGGGCGTTATGATGGAGAACGCCTAACACTAACGAATCCACACATTTCACATAGGCTTTTTACTCCGTTGAAGATACGAGTCCAGCTCGACTGAAACACTGAGAAGAAGAACTGCTATCTATCTACATGGCGCTAGACAAGAACCTCCGAATACAAATTCGAATTCATGAAAAAAACCTTGACACACAGTTATTCATACAGCATCTGATCCGAGGGATTGGGTCCAGGAAGCAAGAGTTAGACGTTGCATTATTCTCTAAGTGAAAGAAAGAGAGGCTGAGCCTATCACCGCTTATCACTTATGTGACGCCAGCCAAATCCACCCCTGCTGGATCAGTTCAAAATATTACTTGATATCCCGAAGTCGGAATGCGGTTACCTTTATGGTGGGCAAAAACGGTCACATGGGCAGAGAGCCCACTATTGGTGAACCACGGCGCTCTTAGTAGAGGAGCAACAACAAAAAAAATCATAATAGACGTAGATAGCTACAATTTATCATGTGGAAGAATATAATAGAGTGAAAGGAATGATCGAAATTTTACTTTGTGAGAAATGTGAGCCTTGTAGTAGTTATTCTCTCTCTCTCTCTCTCAAATTGCAACATCATAGTTCATTATCATGACTCTCATATTGTTGATTGTATGCTTGTTTTTAATGTTTCTGATGATTTGGGTTTTTTTGTTCACTTTCCCCTTCATTATGGGCTATGGCCTAATGAATAAACATCCGAATCTCTCTCTCTCTATCTCTCTCTCAAATTGCAACATCATAGTTCATTATCATGACTCTCATATTGTTGATTGTATGTTTGTTTTTAATGTTTCTGATGATTTGGGTTTTTTTGTTCACTTTCCCCTTCATTATGGGCTATGGCCTAATGAATAAACATCCGAATCTCTCTCTCTCTCTCTCTCTTACCCCCACAACCCACTCACACACACCACCACCAACCACATTCCCCCCCAACCACCACACACACACACACACACACACACACCACCACCACCCACATTCCCTCCAACCACCACACACACACACACACACACACACCACACACACACACACACACACACACACACACACACCACACCCCCCCACCACCACCAACCACATTCCCTCCAACCACCACACACAACACACACACACACACACACACACACACACACACACACACACACACACACACACACACACACACACACACAACACACACACACACTCACACACCCCCCACACCACCACCAACCACATTCCCCCCAACCACCACACACACCACCACACACACACACACACACACACACTCACACACACTCCACACCACCACATTCCCCCCAACCACCACACACACACACACACACCACCTACCACATTCCCCCCAACCACCACACCCCCACACACACACCCCCCCCCCCACCCACCCACCCACACACACCAATCCCTCCTCTCCCAACAACCCACCCACCTTTCTCGGAGCCAGAGCCCGAGCCGGAACCCGAGCTGAGGTCGGTGGGGTTGTCCTGCTGCCCTAATCCTCCTCCTCCTCCTTCCTCCTCCTCCAGCTTGATGCGCTTCTCGGGCGGCGAGCCGAAGGGGAACTGGGCCCCCAGCTCCAGAAAGTAGGCCGGGTCGGCCCTCAGCAGGCCCCCGGCCTCCAGAGTCCTCTGGGCGGCCACCAGAGCCGGCGAGTTCACCACGAGGTTAGGGGAGGAGGAGCTCAGCGAAGACGCGGCGGTGGAGAGCGGGGTGCTGGTGAGGCTGGTGGAGGCGAGGGAGGAGAAGGCCTTGGGGTCGTCCTCCAGCCCTTCCAGTTCCTTCCGCTTCTGCGGCATGTGCAGTTTGGGGTTGGGGTTGGCCGAGTGGCGGTTTCTGGAGCGGCGCGAGCTGAACATCATGTTGCAGCCCTCCACCGTGCACTTGTGCATCTCCTTGAGGTGCACGGCGCTGTAGTGGATCTTCAGGGCGCCCTTGTCGCAGAAGGTCTTGTTGCAGGCCGTGCACAGCACGCGCTTCTTGCCGTTGGGCCCGATGAAGGAGTTGCCGAAGCTGGCTGACGGGATCCACTGGCGCTTGATGGGGTTGTTGGACTTGCGCAGATGTCTGGCGGCTGCCGCTGCTGCCGCGGCTTTGCTGCTCTGCTCCACGGATGTCGTAGTCGTGGTGGTGGTGTTGGTGGAGGTGGCGGTGCTGGGAGAACTGGCAGTGTCCTTGGTGGAGTAGTCGATAGCGCCCACGGAATGGTCGTCCTCCGAATCTTCCGAGTAGCCCGCGCTGATCTCGCCTCCGCTCTCAAGGGCGGGCTGGGACTTGTGCGGGGTGAGGCAGGGGGAGGGGGCGGAGTGGACGGAGGAGGAGACGGGGTGGTGCTGAGGTTGCGGGGACTCTCCGGCACGGGGGACCGGTGGCCTGCCGCCGTCGCCGCCGCCGCCACCACAGCCGCCATGCTGGCCACCACGGTGGGAACCGTCATGCCGGTGTGGGTCGGGGCAGGGGGCAGGCTGACCACCTTGTCCGCAGAACTGCTGCTGGAGCCGGGACAGGACTGGCACTGCTGTTGTTGTTTGGTCAGCTCCCGCCTGAACTCGTACGCCTGCAGACGACTGATGGGCGGGGTGGAGAGAGGCGTGGAGGTGGCGGCTGCCGGACTGGTCGTCAAGCTCAGAGGCCGCGCCGCTACTACCGCAGCCGCTGTCGCTGCAGAGACGGTGTCCCTGGAAGGGGAGTAAGGCGTCGGGGTCAGGATGGTGGGCGGCGTCAAAATCCGCGCGCCGGGCACGAAAGGCAGGCGGCCAGCAAACATCTGCCGGGCGGGGTCCAGCTTCATGAAGGACAGGTTGCTGCGCTCGATGAACTTCTTGATCTCGGACTCTGCCCGCGCGGTCTGCTTGCTGTAGGCGTCCTGCTTGTCGCGCGTGTCCTGCAGAATGATCTCCTGGGCGATGGCCTTGGTCTCCCCGAACCTCAGGAACTGCTGCAGGATGACGTGCTCCTCGTCCCGACTGGCGATGCTCCACTTGTCCAGCACCCGACCTCCGCTGTCCTAAACACACAGACACACAGACACAGACACAGACACACACGCACACGCACGCACGCACGCACACACACACACCCACAAGATTTTTGAATTATTTGAATTGCATGGTCTCATATTTTTCTGGATTTTTGTTGTTGGGTTGCTTGTCTGTCCTAAAATATGCATAGTTGTTATATTGAGGTGTTGTTGTGATTTTGTATATTTCCATAGATTAGCTTTCAAATCTATGTCGCATAACATATCTTTTTTCTCGCTTTTCTTTATCTACTTAACGAGAGATGGCTTGATGAAAAAAACACACATGCCACTGCTATCAATGAACCATCTGAAAATAAAAGTTTGACTTAGACTTTGACTTGACTTTGACACACACACACACACATTATCTTTTGATAAGATCAAATATCGTAATTTACATGAATATAGAAATGTTGTATCTCTTATATACAGGTTTAAGCTAAATGCTTTTAGAACAAAATTATAAAAAAAAAAGCTACATGTATCTGTGGTGAAAATCTTACCAATGATCACATTCTTTTACGATGCAGAGATCTGAAAAACATCTTACCTGCCTTCCCAGTCGGTAGCTTACATCAAGTTCTTAAAGACATTCCATTAATGAAAGAAATTGTTTTGTCATTAAGCCATACCCGCTATTTTCAGACTCCTCTGATATAAGGATAGCTTCAAGTAATATGAATTGGAAAGTTAGTATTTTTGCTGTTTGATGTTTTGGGGGTTGGTTGTTTTGTTGTTGTTGTTGTTGTTGTTGTTTTTTTCTTTCAGAATTCTTGTTTATGCTTTTTTCATAATAGTTCTTTATTGCGATTGATTAGTTATGTGCATACCCCTACCCCCTACACACACACAAGCACGTGCGCGCGCACACACACACACGCACGCACGCACGCACACACACATACACACACTTTCCCGTCTGATATCACTATTTAGTGAAGGACGTTAAACTGAAGAACTACTAGTACTACACCACAACAACACACACACACTCACAACATACACTACAACTCACACACACACAACACACACACACAATAAATATTCTGAATCTGAATCTGAATCACACACAGACTATAATCCTAGGTCCCGTGTGCGAACGCACGCAGAACATCTTGCCCACACGTTAAATCCTGTTCCGCTTTTCGTAAGAGTAGGCCATTGTGCGCCGGTTGGGAACAGATGACAGAATTTACACACCGCATACACACGGGGACTGGATGTAAAAAAAAAGCACACGAATGCTTATTCCATTATCCTCGATATAAAAGAAAAAGAAAGAAAAAGAAATGGATAGAGAGTGAGAGAGGTGAAGGGTGCTAGAGTTGAATTCTGAAAGGAAGGGACAGAGTCATGTATAGAAAGATGACCAACGCTATTGACTTGTATGATCCAAGGAATGATGGAAGGAAGGAACGATGGAAGGAAGGAAGGAAGGGAAGAAGAAAGGAAGGAAGGAAGGAAATAAGGGAAGGAAGGAAAGAAAGGAAGGAAAAAAAAGAAGGAAATAAGGAAGAGAACAAAGGAAGGAAGGAAGGATGAAATGAAGGAAGGATGTAAGGAAAGAAGGAAGGACGATGCAGTCAGGCAGCAAAATTTGAACAGTGCTTATGTAGAAAGGAGAAAAAAAGGTAGATAGGAAGGAAGGTAGGTAGGTAAGAAGGAAGGAAGAAAGGAAGGTAGATAGGAAGGTAGGTAGGGTAGGAAGGAAGGAAAGAAGGTAGGTAAGAAGGAAGGAAGGAAGGAAAGAAGGTAGGTAAGAAGGAAGGAAGAAAGACGCAGCCTGGCAGGGAAAGGTGAACAGTGCTATCATAAAAAGGAATGATGGAAGGAAGGGAGGGAGGAAGCAAGGAAGGAAAGATGGTAGAAAGAGAAGGCGTATGGAAGGAAAGAAGGGAAAAAGAAAGGGAAGAAAGAAAGGAAGAAAGGAAAGAAAGAAAGGAAGAAACGAAAGAAAGAAAGAAAAGAAGCACAAGTCGTGGTGATGGTACTTATGGTGGTGATGATGGTGGCATTTGTTAAAGGGGTTTGGCGTACCATTCTGTTGATAGTGTTTCTGATGATGGTGATGGTTTTGACACTGACGATAGCTGTGAAAGGAGAGAAAGTGACAATTATGGTGTTAAAGATGGTGCTGGTGTTTGTAAGGAAGAAGAAGAATTCTGAAGAAGAATAAGAAATTCTGAAGAAGAAGAATTATGAAGAAGAAGAAGGAGGAGGAGAATTCTGAAGAATAATTCTCAAGAAGAGGAAGAAGAAGAACTGCAAAGAAGAAGAAGCAGAAGAAGAAGAAGAAGAAGAAGAAGAAGAAGAAGAAGCAGAAGAATAATTATTCTGAAGAAGAAGAATAATTGCAAAGAAGAAGAAGAAGAAGAAGAAGAAGAATATTCTGAAAAAGAAGAATTGCAAAGAAGAAGAAGAAGAGGAAGAAGAAGAATTATTCTGAAAAAGAAGAATTGCAAAGAAGAAGAAGAAGAAAGAAGTAGCAGTATAGTAGTAGTAGTAGAAGTAGTATAGTAGTAGTAGAGTAGAATTGCAGAGAAGAATAAGAATAAAAATTGCGAAGAAGAAAAAGAAGAAGAAAATGAAGAAGAGCGCAAAGAATTGCTAAGAAGAAGTAGAAGAAGAAGTAGAAGAAGAAGCAGAAGAAAAGAAGAAGAAGAAGAATGCGAAGAAGAATTGCGAAGAAGAAGAAGAAGAAGAAGAAGAAGAAGAAAACAACAACAATGCAAAGAAGCAGAAGCAGCAGCAGAAGAAGAAGAAGAAGAACTCTGAAGAGAAAGAACAAGAAAGAAAGGAAGGTTGCCTGGTACAATGCCTCTATGGTAATGTTGCCAGTTGTGCTTTATTTGAAATTCAACTTATCTATGTTGACGCAAGGCACCTTGAGGCACAGACCCTGTGATCAGCCTGGTGAAAGCGTCCTCTGTCTTTATTATAGCAGACAATATCAGGAAAAGAGGGGTGGGTGGGGTGAGGTGGGGTGGGGTGGTGTAGTGTGTGAGTGTGTGTAAGTGTGTGTGTGAGTGTGTGTGTAAGTGTGAGTGTGTGTGTGTGTGTGTGTAAGTGTGTGGTGTGTGTGTGTGTGTATAGGTGTGAGTGTGTGTGCGAGTCTGTGTGAGTGTGTGTGTGTGTGGGGGGGGGGGGGGGGGGGGGGGATGAAGCAAAGAATTCGTACTGGCTCACATTAAATACACAACACACACACACACACACACACACACACACACACACACACACACACACACACACACACACACAAGTCCTTCGGATGAGACTCATAAACCGAGGTCCCGTGTGCGACGAACGCATACAAAACATCTTGCACACACGTTAACACCCGTTCCTCTTTTCGGAAGAGTAGGCCATTACGTGCCGGTGGGAACGGATGACAAAATTGACAAAACTGCATACACACGGGGACTGGATAAAAAAAAGCAATTGCACGCTTATTCCATTATCCCCGAAATAAAAGAACACACACACACACACACACACACACACAACACACACACACACACACACACACACACACACACACACACACACACACAACCACTACATCACAAAACAGAAACAGCATTAACTTGTCTCTGAAGTAAAAAATCGGGTACCTAAACGGAGGGCAAAAGCGCTCGCATACGCAAGATCTCTCCATTGGTGAACCTTGGAGCACTAGCCGAGGAATGAGAAAAAGAAACCACCACACCCTAGGAAACCTTAGAATCTCTGTCCCTCTGTCTGTCTGGTCCGTCTGTCTTGTCGGATGAGACTTTAAGTCCTTCGGATGAGACTATAAACCGAGGCCCCGTGTGCGAACGCATGCAGAACATCTTGCGCACATGTTAAATCCTGTTCCGCTTTTCGAAAGAGTAGGCCATTGTGTGCCGGTGGGAATAGATGACAAAATTTACAAAACCACATACACATGGGGACTGGAAAAAATGTCATCTGAGCGCTTTGATTTGTTGCTTTACAAGATTCAGCGCTATATAAATTCCATACATTATTATTAGTATTGTCCGTCTTTCTCTCTTAAAAATCTCAGAATCCAAAGTTATTTTATGCGGTTTTCCCCATTCTTTCCCAACAAAAACTTTCTATCTCTCTCTCACACGCACACACTGCATGCACACGGGGACTGGATGAAAACAAAACACACATGAGTGCTTATTCCATCATCCTCGAAATAAAAGAACAAATAAATAAATAAAATAAAATAACACACACACACACACATACACACGCAGACACCCACCCCCCTCTCTCTCTGACACACCACACACACACATACACTCTCACACACACACACCTCTGTCTCTGTCTTTCTCTCTCTCTCTCTCCAATTCCGAAAAAACAACAACACCAACAACAAAAAATCTCTTTCAAAACAAGGGACCTACCAAATACACAACTGCACCTTTCTACTCTACTCCCCCCCCCCTCCCCCTACCTCCCACCTCCCCAATTCCGAAAAAAAAAATCTGAAAACAAGGAAACCTACAAAACACAACTGCACCTCTTTCTCAAATCTCAGAACCCAAACTTATTATATGCTATTCTCCCCCCCCCCCCCCCCCCCCCCCCCCAGCCAAAAGCTACTCTCTCCCCCCCCCCCCCTCTCTCTCTCTCAGACACACAAACACACCTCTGTCTCTATCTCTCTGTGTCTTTCCCTGTGTCTCTGTCTCATGTCTCTCCCTCCCACACCCTCTCTCTCCCCCCACCCCCCTAAAATCCCCCAACGCCTAACAAACAAAAAAAAAACCCCAACCCAAACACACCCTAATTGTTGTCTCATTGCGCCAATGGCGACAGTGGCCGCTCGGTTGCCGCCTTATCACCCCCCACCCCCTAAAAAAAAACAAGGAAACGAAGCTGCGTTTGTTCCCCCTGGTTCACCGGAAGTCGCTCAGTCCCGCGCCATGCTCGGTGCCACCACCAAGTTTATCTATCTCCCCAGCCAGGAGAGCGAGTAGTCGGTCTCAGGGCGGGCTGAATAGCGTCCCTTGTGTATGTCCCCCCTTCCCCCCCCCCCCCCCCCCCCACCCCTCTCAACTCCCAACTCCGACTGATCTACTCCTTCTCTCCTTAGTTTGGGTTTTTTTTTCAGTTTTTTTTTTTTTTTTTTGGGGGGGGGGGGGGGGGGGGGGGGGCGCGTCCCGCCAAAGATTTGTGTCTGGCAATACCAGGCGCGACCCTTGCCTGTGACAGAGGGTGCTTCTGTAGTGTAAGAGGAGGGTGGAGGAGGGTAGAGAGGGTAGGAGGATAAGGCGGCAACGACCTTGAACTCTGACCCTTCCAAAAGAGTCCTTCTCCCTCCCACACCCCCTTGCTCTCCTCTTTCAGTTAGTGAGTGTATCCCACCCAGGTTTTTTTTTTTTTTTTTTTTTTTCTTTCCCAGAAGGGTTGCTAGCATGAAAGTTGACAGAAGCGAGATTCTCTGTCTCTCCTCCTCTCTCCCGCCGTTTCTTTCTGTTCTTTTCTTCTCTTTTTTTGTCCTTTTTCTTCTCCTTCTCTTCTCTCTCCTCCCCCACACGCACCTACTTTTTCTTCAAATATTCCTGTCTCTTTTCTCTCTCATTTAAAAAAAAAATCTTTTTAGTTCTTCCCTCTATCTGTAACCCCCCCCCCCCCCCCCCCCCTCCCCACTCCCCTCTCGCCTTTTTTCATTTCTTCTTCTTCTTGGGGACGGGATAGCTCAGTGGTCGGAGCACTCGCTTTCCCCCAGCCAAGTTAAGCAGCGTGGAGCGTGGTTACCAGTTGGATGGGTGACCGTTTGCGCGCCTTGGCTTTAGTACAGTTCCCCCAGCTGTAAATGGGTACCTGCCCTCTTTAGGGTCAGGGAAGGTAAAGCAGCGAGGGAGAGGAGATGGGCGCCGCCCTCAATATGCTGGCCTTAGAGAAGTGAGGTCTCTGACGCCTCGCTCCCCTACGACCTTATAGGTTATGGGACTCCTTTACCTTTACCTTACCTTCTTCTACCC
>CM054147.1:51942117-51949617 GCA_028751875.1 Rapana venosa | reverse complement strand
AGATCTGAGAGAAAAGAGAGACAGAGACAGAGAGACATGGAGAAAGACAAGACAGACAAAGAAGAAACAGAGACAGAGAGATATAGAAGACAGAAAGGAGGGACAGAAGAGAGAGAAGAGAAATAGAGAATGGAGAGAGAGAAGAGAGAAATAGAGAGAGAAGAGAGCAAAGAGACAGGAGAGGAAAGAAAGAGAAACAGAGAGACAAGAAAACAGAGACAAGAGACAGACACACACACACAAGACATGATAAGACACACACACACACACACAAACACACACACACACACACACAACACACACACACACACACACACACACACACTAATATCACTTAAGAGTGAACACACGTTAAACTGAACACACACACACACACACACACACACACACACACACACACACACACACACACAACCACACACAACATCACACTACACCAGGACTACTTGGCCTACCACAATCGCAGGGAGACACATTTACACCCCATAACACACTCTCCCAGCAAACTTTCCAAACTCTGAAACTTCTTTCACCCTAACAGACGCAAAGGGCAGGGAGGGCAGGGAGAGAGAGAGAGGGGGGGGGGGGGGGGGGGGGAGCGGGAGGGGGGGGGGGGGGGGGGGGGGGGGGGGGGCGGAGGAGTCAAGGCACAAAGATGCTGGTGGGAGAATTTGGAGAAAGAGGGAGAAGGTGTTTGAAGGGAAATGAATGGTGTGGGTGTGTAGGGGATTTGGTGACAGATGGCTGCAAAGAATGTTTGAATTCTTGACATTAAGCTGTGTGTGTGTGTGTGTGTGTGTGTGTTGTGTGTGGATGTGTGTGTGTGTGTGTGTGTGTTGTGTGATGTGTGTGTGTGTGATGTGTGTGGTATGTGTGTTGGTGTGTGTGTGTGTGTTGTGTTGGTGGTGTGTGATGTGTGCTGTGTGTTGTGTTGTGTGTGTATGTGTGTGTATGTGTGATCTTGCGCGTGTTGTGTGTGTGTGTGTGATGTGTGTGTGTGTGTGTGTGTGTGGGGGTGTGGTGTGTGATGTGTGTGTGTTGTGATGTGTGTGTTGTGTGTGTGTGATGTGTGGTGTGTGGTGGTGGTGTGTTGGTGGTGTGGTGTGGATGGGGCGTGAGGTGGATGGATGGGTGGATGGATGGATGAGAGTGTGTGTGCGCGAGTGTGTGTGTGTGTGTGTGTGTGTGTGTGTGTGTGTTGTGAGAATGATGAGAGAGAGAAGAAGAGAGAGAGAGAGAGAGAGAGAGAAGAGAAGAGAGAGAGAGAAGAGACTGACAGACAGAGGAAATTTTCGAGGATTCAAAGCATTTACCGCTTTTATTTCTAAACATTCAAACCCCAATAATGTAAAAAATAAAACGAAACAAAGAACTAAAGAGAAAAAATACATAGACCATACACACACACACACACTCACACTAATATCTAATATCACTTAATGTGAAAAGACGTTAAATTAAAGAACACACACACAAATATCCAAAGACATAGAAAACAAAAGTGGAAACATTCTTGAAAGTATAGAGGAAAACAAAAGTGGAAACATTCTTGAAAGTATAGAGGAGAGACGATGGAAGATATTTAACCAGACAGTCAGTCAAGTCAAGTCAAAACTACTTTAAACAACCCATGAAGGGCGATTACAACAACACGGACAAGCCATTACATTGGTGAGAATGATTACACAAGCACGAAAGACAAAGACATGACTGATATATTATAATAATGTCTATCATAATTTCCATCACATACTTTACAACAACACTGATGAGAATGATTACACAAGCACGAAAGACAAAGACATGACTGATATATTATAATTATGTCTATCATAATTTCCAACACATACTAACACATTCATTACTTTTCCTAGCCTGAGAACACTCCCCACTATTTAGTATTCCGTGGAAGGACGTTAAACTGAAGATCTAACAAGAATTTTCTGTGTTACTAAAGAAATCTCTTTTTTCCCTCCCTGATATTAAGTTTCACTCTTCGCATCCCCCCCTCCTCCCCACCACTACCCTCCTCCTCCCCACCCACTTCCTGCCCTTCCCCCCTTCCTCCGCTCTCTCCATCACCCCCATCATTCCCTCCTTCCACAACTGTGCCTAACTGTCCATGTCTTTGATATCTGGCACTGCAAGAGACGTGTCACCAGCCACTCTTGCAGAAAGAACTCAAGCCAGCTGTGGGCCATTTGCCAGCCAGTCCCCCCCCCCCCCCCCCCCCCCCCCCCCCCCCCCACCATCCCTATTCCCCGGACCCCCCAACCTCCCTTCTCTGTCCATGTCTGTCTGTCCGTCTCGCTGTCTCTTTCCTGTCAGCCCATTCCACATCCCTCCACCCCCCTCCTACTCGTCCTTCTCCCCCCCTCCCTCCCATTCATTCTCCAAGGATTCTTCTTTCTTCTTCTCCTCCCTCCTTCTTCTGCACCTTCTCCTCTTCTTTCTTCTCCTCCTTCTTCTCTGCCCCCCCCCCCCCCCCCCCTCTCTCTCTCTCGTGAAGGTTCTCTTGCATGTGTGCATCTTTCTTATTCTCTCTCTCTCTCTCCATCTCTGTCTCTGCAGTGTGCATCTTCTTATTCTCTCTCTCTCTCTCTCCTCTCCTCTCTCTCTCCTCTCTCTTGTGCATGTGTGCATCTCTCTCTCTCTCTCCTCTCTCTGTCTCTCTTCTCTCTGCATCTCTCTCTCCTCTCTCTCTCTCCTCTCTCTCTCTCTCGTCTCTCTGCATCTCTCTCTCTCTCTCTGCATCTCTCTCTCTCTCTTCTTCTCTCTCTCTCTGTGCATGTTGTGCATCTCTCTCCTCTTCTCTCTCCTCTCTCTCTCTCTGCATCTTCTCTCTCTCTCTGCATGTGTGCATCTCTCTCTCTCTCCTCTCTCTGTCTCTCTCTCTACTCTTCTCTCTCTCTCTCTGCATCTCTCTCCCCTCTCTCTCTCTCTCTCTCCTCTCTCTCTCTCTCTCTCTCTCTCTCTCTCTGCATGTGTGCATCTTCTCTCCTCTCTCCTCTCTTCTCCCTCTCTCTCTTGCATCTCTCTCTCTCTCTCTCTCTCTCTCTCTCTCTCTCTCTCCTCTCTTCTCTCTCTCTGTGCATTGTCATCTCTCTCTCTCTCTCTCTCCTCTCTCTCTCTCCTCTCTCTCTCTCTGCATGTGTGCATCTCTCTCTCTCTCTCTGCATGTGTGCATCTCTCTCTCTCTCTCTCTCTCTCTCTCTCTCTTCTCTCTCTCTCTCTCTCTCTCTCCTCTCTCTCTCTCTCTCTCTCTCTCTCTCAGGTTCTGCCATGCTTCGTCAGTTCCAGTGAAAGAACTTGCCGCCTCTCTGGCACTGTGCCTACTGTACTGCACGCTGTCCTGTCCCCACTGTTGCAGAATGAAGCGATGCCAGCTGGGATGTGTGTGTGTGTGTGTGTGTGTAGGGGGGGGGGGGTAGATGTGGAGGAGGAGGGTTGTGTGGTGAGGTGTGTGTTTGTGTGTGTGTATGGTGGTGTGTGTGTGGGGAGGGTTGTGTGGTGAGGTGTGTGTTTGTGTGTGTGTGTGTGAGGGGGGGGGGGGGGGAGGAAGGAGGGTTGTGTGGTAGTGTGTGTTTGTGAGTGTGTGGTATGGTGGTGGTGTGGACTGTCCTGTGTGCGTGTGTGGGGGAGGGGGTGGAGTGGTGTTGTGGGTAGGTGTGGAGTGTCGTGTGTGTGCCCTGCGTGATGTGTGTGTGTGTGTGTGTGTGTGAGAGAGAGAGAGAGAGAGAGAGAGAGAGAGAGAGAGAGAGAGAGAGAGAGAGAGAGAGAGAGAGCGATGAGAGAGAGAGAGCGAGAGAGAGAGAGAGAGAGAGAGAGAGAGAGAGAGAGAGAGAGAGAGAGAGAGAGAGAGAGAGAGAGAGAGAGAGAGAGAGAGCGAGAGAGCAAGTGACAAGCAGAAAGACAAACAAAAAAAGAGACAGAGAGAGAGAGAGACAGAGATACGCAGATAGAACGACAGACAAAGACACACACAGACATAGAGAGACAGACAGAGACAGTCAACCCGACAGACAGACAGACACAGAGACAAAGACACACAGCGATAGATAGATAGATAGAGAGAGAGCCAAGAGGCAGAGGAGGACTCATGGGGCGTAACGACACCTAAAGAATGCCAGAGGTACACACACCCACAGACCCCTACCCCCCCCCCCCCCCCCATCCCACTCCTCTCCCCCCCCTCCCCCCTTTCCTTGATAATCGGTGAAGGTTGCCATGCCAACAACAAACGGCGCTGGGCATAGCAGGGGAAGGGGTGATAACTCTCTCCAATTCCCCTCCCCCCCAGAAGTCAGCCAGAGTTGTTCGTCCCTGGCAGGAAGTATGGAAGGAATAGACAGAAAGGAAGAAGAGATTTTGACAGAGCCAAGCTCGTCATATGACTACCCCTCTCTTTTTTAACATATGGTCTTAAGTCCATTCCCAACCCCACCTTCCCCCCACTCAAAACCATCTTCCCCCCCTCTCTCTCTCTCTCTTGTATTTTTGGGTTTTTTCTTTGTTTGTTTTGTTTAACTTTCTTGTTTTTTCTTTCTATTTGGTGTTTTGGTGTGTTTGTGTGTGTGTGTGTTTTGCCTTTTTACTGTGTGGCTGTATGGGTACTGGGGTTTATTTCAGTATCATAATTATGATGTATCCCTAAAAGGCGGGGACTGGATGTAAATAGGCACGCACGGGTGCTTGTTCATTATCCTCGAAATAAAATAATTTGCCATTCTTTCTCTCTCTCTCTCACTCTCTGTCCCCACCCTCGCTCTATTCGATTCTCTCCCTCTCTCGTTTTAGCCCTTTTTCTTTCTTACCTTCTTTATCTCTTACTATTGTCTTTCTCCACCAACTGGAAGTCTTTTTGGTTTTGGGGTGGGGTTTTTTTTTAATTTTTTTTTTTTTATACTTTTGTCACCCATTTCCTCCAAGTTTTCTGCCTGCCTTTCTTTTTTTTCCTTTTCTGTTGCACCCCCCCCCCCCCCCCCCCCCCCCCTTCAATCCTTTTATTTTTTATTATTGTATATTTTCCTGCACTCTCATGTTAAATTCTTTTTTTATTTCTTCCTTCTGTTTGTTTAATCGCATTTTTCTTCTCCTCCTGGTAAGTTGTCTTCTTTACGTCTTTTATTTCTTGCTTCCCTTTTCTCCCTAAAACTGCATTCTTTTCTTTCTCTTTCTTCAGAAAGTCTTTCTTTCTTTCCTTCTTCTCTCTTTCTGAACTCGTATTCTTTTCTCTCTCCTCTTGCGGTTTCTTCCTTATTTCTTTCTTCAATTCTTTCTTTTTTCTTCTCATCTTTTTCTTTCTGTTTAATCACATTAAAAAAATTATTATTCTGAATTCTTCCCCCCTAAAGTCCTATTGTGCTTCATTATTCGCTTGTTTTTTTTATTTTTTAAACTTCGTTTGTTGACTTTCAATGTTATGTTTCTGGTAATTTTTTTTAACAATATTATTCTGGATTTGTTGTTGTTGTTTGTTCGTTAACATTTCTTGTTTATTACAGCGAGGGAGAAAAGGATGTAGGAGATTTCCTCTGACAAATAGAATGACTGATTCATACTCACCTTTCATTTCCTTAGTCGAATTTTATTTCCATGTCTCTTAGTCTTTTTTCCCCCCTTCTTCTAAGCAATATCATTCTGGATTTTTGTAGTTATTTGTTTGTTAACGATTCTTGCTTAGTACAGCGAGGGAGAAGAGGATGCAGGCGATTTCCTCTGACAAATAGAATGACTGATTCACACTCACTGCTCTTGGAGTCAGCGGATTTTGGGTGCCCGCCAATTCTCCCACCTCTCTTAGAACTCTCTCACACACACATACACGCGCGCGCACGCACGCACACACAGGCCTTTCCTTTCTCTCTCCCCCCTCCCCCCCTTCCCTCTTTTCTTCTCTCCCCCTGTTTCTTGTTTTTTGCCTTTCTTTTCTCAAAGGACAACTGACACATAGTTACGTAGACAGGACTGGGATTTTTGTGTCTCGAAAAAGGGAGTGTCATTTAGGTGTAAGAATGAGTGGGTGAGTGAGTGAGTAAGTGAGTGTGTATGAGCGTGTGTGTGTGTGTGTGTGTGTGTGTGCGCGAGTGTGTGTGTGAGAGTGTGTGTCACACACACACATACGCACGCACGCACACACACACACCAGTTTGTCATAATTGTCTATGATTACACATAGAAAAAAACGCAACTAAGCACTAATCTGTCAACCAACCCATTAAACCAGCCAGTCAACCAACCCATTAAACCAGCCAGTCAACCAAACCAATTAAACCCAGCCAGTCAACCAACCCATTAAACCAGCCAGTCAACTAACCCAATTAAACCAGCCAATCAACCAATCCAATTAAACTAGCCAATCAACCAACCCATTAAACCAAGCCAGTCAACCAACCAATTTAACCAAGCCAGTCAACCAATCCAATTAAACCAAGCCGGTCAACCAACCCATTAAACCAAGCCAGTCAACCAACCCATTAAACCAAGCCAGTCAGCCAACCCATTAAACCAAGCCAGTCAGCCAACCCATTAAACCCAGCCGGTCAACCAAACCAATTTAACCCAGCCAGTCAACCAACTCATTAAACCAAGCCAGTCAACCAACCCATCAAACCAACCAATCAACCAATCCAATTAAACTAGCCAATCAACCAACCCATTAAACCAAGCCAGTCAACCAACCAATTTAACCAAGCCAGTCAACCAACCCATTAAACCAAACCAGCCAGTCAACCAACCCAATTAAACCAGCCAGTCAACCAAACCAATTAAACCAAGCCAGTCAACCAAACCAATTAAACCAAGCCAGTCAAACAACCCATTAAACCAAGCCAGCCAACCAACCCAATTAAACCAAGCCGGTCAACCAAACCAATTTAACCAAGCCAGTCAACCAACCCATTAAACCAATCCAGTCAACCAACCCATTAAACCAAGCCAGTCAACCAACCATTTAAACCAAGCCAGTCAACCAAACCATTAAACCAAGCCAGTCAACCAAGCCAATTAAATCAGCCAGTCAACCAACCCATTAAACCAAGCCAGTCAACCAACCCATTAAACCAAACCAGCCAGTCAACCAACCCATTAAACCAGCCAGTCAACCCAGCAACCAACCAGTCCACCTGTTGTCAGTCATGTAGGGACCATGGGTGTGTGTGTGTGTGTGTGTGTGTGTGTGTTATCTTGTCCTGGCGATGGTTCCTGAATCTGACGGTGCCAGAGATTTCAGGGTGGTGGTGGGTGGGTGGGGCGGGGGAGGTATGGGTGAGAGGGGGAGGGGGAGAGGGGAGAGGGGGAGGGGGAGAGGGAGTGGGAAGAAGGCGACAGCCTATCGTCCCTCTCCCCCTGTCTTATCTCTCTCTCTCTCTGTAGATTATGTCTTGTCTTCCACTCTTTCTTTGCTTGTCTGTTTCTATGCCTACCTCCTACTTAGTACCACTATACCTTTCTAACGTGTTTCAGCGTTTTTGCTTCTGTTACTGTGTGTGGGGGTGGGGG
>CM054147.1:51927117-51932117 GCA_028751875.1 Rapana venosa | reverse complement strand
TCAGATGCTGTTAGCTAACGACCTGACGCGGAGTGTGCTTGTTTGGAAAAAAAAAATCTTTATTGTGGTTAAGAGGGTGGTAGCAGATGACTGTGATATGAAAGGGTACCAGTGTTTGCTGAATATACTGGCCAGCCACAACCGACGCTGTACCAAGTATTAACACCTACGGCGCAACTCCATAGTCTTCCGAGACTGAAGGATGCCAATCTCTCTCTCTCTCTCTCTCTCTCTCTCTCTCTCTCTCTCTCTCTCTCTCTCTCTCTCTCTCTCTCTCTCTCTCTCTCTCTATCTATCTATCTATTCACAGACAAAACTTGTACAAAATTGAATCATGTGCGAGTCAGGGGCTAGTTGTTTATTGACGATGCTTTTATTTTATTTTTGGAGAGGTTTTGCTAACGGGTTTTTATAATATACTAGAGTGGTATGTCTAATAAGAAGAAAATGGGTTTAGAAAAAAAAAAGAAAAAAAGAAAGCTAAACGTGACCAAACATAAGATTAGAAAAGAGGTTTTTGATTTATTTATTCTACAGTGGGGGCATTGGTGATGTCATTTGTTGTGACATCAGGGGAAAAAAGTTCGTCATCCATTATGCAGATCATTGGACATATATTTTACTTATTTATTCATTCATTTATTTTATTGTTGCTGTTGTTGAGAAAGCACAGACATGCAGCAACAGTTTTGATCATGAGATTGACATGGGAACTTCTTCTTCGTCGAACACTCAGACAGCAACAATTTTCATCGTACGAGCAAAAATGGGTTGTGCTGCCTTTAAACACCTTACAAGTCAGACCCAGCACACCCATCCGACTTCGTCGTGGAACAGAATTGTTATCTTTCAAGTTTACATCCAGAAAAAAAAGGGGGCAGGAGAATGGACCAAGAAGGCAGAAAATAAAACGAGAGTAGGCCATCGTGTGCCGGTGGGAACAGATGACAATTTACAAAACCGCATACACACGGGGACTGGATGTAAAAAAGCACATAAGTGCTTATTCCATTATCTTCGATATAAAAGAATAAAAAAAAATAAAAATAAAAATAAAAAGAAGGGGGTGACAGGAAGGAAAAACAACCCACAACCAAAGCACAAACAAAGAGCGGGATAGAAAAGAGGGAATTCCTAGCACAAAATTTCCAGAAGGTGGTGGGGAAGGGATGCTATTTATACAGACAGGACTCCTAGCATCCCCAGGGGGGAGGAGGGAGGGGGGGAGGGGGTAAGGAGGGGGGGAGAACTTAAGATACATAAACCTGGTGGTTTTTTTGTGGGGGAAAAAAGCACACAGAGTGGAATGAGATTGAATGGGAACATGACATCGCTTGTCAGGGGTAACCAAGTTTCCCATGTCAAGAGACAAGTCTAGTGAGAGAGAGAGAGAGAGAGAGAGAGGAGAGAGAGGAAGAGAGAAGAGAGACGAGAGAGATGAGAGAGAGAGAGAGAGGACAGACAGACAGACAGAGAGAGACAGAGAGAGAGAGAGAGAGAGTGAGAGAGAGAGAGAGACAGAGAGAGAGAGACAGAGAGCCCCCGTCCTAAGTCGCATCAAATTCGTCTGCCCTGTTATCGCAAAGGTCGTCAAGAAGATCTCCTCCGCGCTTACCTCCCATGCCACATCTTCATCCCCCCCATTTTTTTTTTACCTCCCTTGCTTCCTTCTCTCCCTCCCCCCTCCTTCTCCGATAAAGGTTAATGACATTAACTGATGACCTTTTTGATGACCTGTGAGGGTCATTAGGTCAGCGTCAGGTTTTTCTAATCGTTGAGGTTTTTATCTCGGGTTTTTTTTTTTCATCTTGTTTTCACCTTTTTTTTTGGGGGGGGGGGGGGGCGCGAAGATTTTTGTTCCGACTTCTCTTCGTTGGTTTTGTGGGTTTTTTTGTGTGTTTTTTTAAATATTCCTAAATCATTTTTCTTCACATCTTGGTATTTATTTCGTTGGATTAGTTTTCAGTATCTCTATTTTTTTTATATAGTTTGGACATTATTTCCTTATGATTTTTTACCATTTTTTTGTGTGGTCTTTTTTTTTTTTCTGTCTTTGTTTCTTTTCTTTTTTTCCCACCCTTAATGTCTCTAATTTAAGAGTTGGTCGTTTTTTAGTTGGGGAAGGGTTTTTAAAAAAAGGGAACTTTAATTTGCCTGCCAAAACACGGGTTTTTACTTGTCTCTTTTCTAAATTTTTAATTTTTAAAACTTTTTCAAATTTGTTTTACCGCTTTTTATTTTCTCTTCTTTTTTTTTGTTTTTCCGTTTTTCTTTGATTTTTCACTCTGCTTTGTGTTTTTCCCCCCTTTCCCCCTCGTTTCGCTGATATCAAATTTTTTTCATTCCTTATTTTCCCTTTTCACCTATTGTCGAATTTTGTTCGGTTGTCGCGTTCGATTTTTGCACAAGAGAGAGCGAGAGAGAAAAAGAGAGAGGAGAGAGAGAGAGAGGAGAGAGAGAGAGAGAGAGAAGAGAGAGAGACAGAGAGACAGAAAAGAAACAGAGACAGAGAGAGACATACATCAGAGAAAGACTGGAGAGAACGAGCAAAAAGATAGAAGGGAAGACAGGCGGACGAAGATAATGAAAGGGGAGACGGAAGACGACAATAGACAAAGATGTCCCCGACAAGACTGTCAGGCCATGTCCCAAAAACACACAACACACACCACACTCACACAACACACACACAACACACCAAAACCCCCAAAAAAAAACACACAAACACACACACACCCACCTCGGATGAGACTATAAAACCAGGGCCCCCTGGGACGCCACAGAAAATCTTTCGCCACGTTAAACCCCGTTCCGCTTTTTGTAAGAGAGGGCTGTGTCGAAGGGGAAAAGATCAAAATTCCAAACCGCATACACAGGGGGTGGGTGTAAGTAAAAAACAAATGAGTGCTTATTCCCTACCTCAATATCAAAAAAAAATTAAAAAATTTAAAATTTAAAACACCCCACCCCACACCCATCCCCCCACCCCCCCAACAAACAAAACCCCCACCTCACCTAAAAGGGAAGGTAAAGGGGTCCCTAACCCATAAGGTCGAGGGAGCGAGGCGCAGAGACCCCATTCTTGGGCCACATATTTTTGGGGGGCGCCCACTCCTCTCCCTCCCTGCTTTACCTTTTCCCACCCAAAAAGGGGAGTTTCCCTTGACAATTGGGGAACTGGGGAACTTACGAACCAAGGTGCAAACGGGCACCCCTCCAACTGGAACCCCCACGCTCGACGCTCTTAAAATTGGCTGGGGGGAAAGCGAGTGCTCCGCCATGAGGTATCCCGTCCCCTTACACTCTCTCTCCTCCTCCCTTTTTTCTCCTCTCCTCCTTCCTCCTCCTTCTCTCTCTCTCTCTCTCCTCTCCTCTTTACACACCCACCTTTCCTGCAGTATAACCCGCGCCGTATCCCCATACGACCACCGAAGCCCTGCAGGGACTTGCCACCTCCTCGTGCTGCAGCATGAAAACGGTCCACAAATTTTCAGCCGCATGGGGTGGCCCGGGGGCCGAAGCATGAGGTGGCGAGTCGAAGACGATGTTGGGCGCACCACCTCCCCTCAGCCCAGTTTAGGCATTTGGGGAAGCCAAAACTTGTCCAAAGCTGCAACAACCCCGGGGAAAAAGAGAGCCCATGATGGATTCAACGAGCCCAACCCCGTCCAAAGCTCAAAAACCCAAAAAAACAGAGAGACATCACTGAACCATTCACTACATAGCCCCGTTGTCCAACTGCAACCCCAGAAACAAAGCATCATGAACCCTTCACTACATACCCATTTTTTTCCAAACTGAACCCCCCAAAAAAAGAGACATCACTGATACCATTCCACAGTAGCCCAGCTTTCCAAAACTGCAACCCACAGAAAAGAGGGACATCACGATACGGTTACTACGTACCCTTTGTCCAAAGCTACAAACCCAGGGAAACAGAGAGACATCACTGATACCATTCACTACAGTAGCCCCAGCTTGTCCAAAGCTGCAACCCACAGAAACAGAGAGACATCACTGATACGTTCACTACAGTAGCCCAGTTTGTCCAAAGCTACAACCCAGGGAAAACAGAGAGATATAGGTATTTTGCCCGTCGTGCTCGACGTTTGGACTCCAAAACAGCAGAGGAGGCAGCTGCTGTTTGGGAAAAACTGGGCAAAAAAAATTTGATAATATCATTGAACGATTCATAACAAGAGATATATATCACTGATATGATATCACTACAGTTGCCCAGCTTGTCCAAAGCTGCAAAACCCAGGGAAACAGAGAAAACATCACTGAAAATGCTTCACTACAGTAGCCCAGTTTGTCTAAAGCTGGCAACCCACAGAGACATCATTGATCCCAAATTCATACAGTTATGCCCAGTTTTTTCCAAAGCTTCAACAAACCCAGGGAGACAGAGAGACATCATGATACGGTTCACTACAGTAAGCCCATTTTGTCCAAGCTGCAACAACCATGGAAACAGAGAGATATATGTATGTTAGTCCGTCGTGTTTGACGATGACTTCCAAAAAACAGCAGAGGAGGCAGCTGCTGTTTCGGCAACAGGCGAAATTTGATTATATCATTGAAAATGATTCACTACAGTTGGTCAGAGCACTCGCTTCCCACCCACGGGAAACTTTGACAGTGAAAGGGGTTCAATGAAGACTTGCATTCAGATCACTATGTGGGTCTTTTTTTTTTTTCCATATGTAAGGGGGGGGGTTAGCTCGTGATCAGAGCACTCGTTTCCCCAAGCCAATGTTAAGCAGCATCGAACTGGTTTACCGCTGGATTGGGTGACCATTTGCGCGCTTTGGCTTCAGTACAGTTCCACCCCCCCCCCCTCCACCCAACCCATTACCCAGCTGAAATGGTACCTCCTTCTTTAGGTCAGGGAAGGTAAAGCACGAGGGAGAGAGAGGGCGCCGCCCTCATATGCGATTTCCGAGAAAGATTGTGTCCGCTCCTCGCCCTCGGTTGGGGACACCTTCTACCTTTCAACT
>CM054147.1:51922801-51926617 GCA_028751875.1 Rapana venosa | reverse complement strand
ATTTTTTTTTTTTTTTTTTGTTTTTTTTTTTTTTTTTTTTTTTTTAGTTTTTGAGGTGAGGGGGTCGAGGTCAGGTCGGGGGGGTTTTTTTCGCTTCTTGTGGTTTTGTTTTTTTTTTTTTTTCATTTTCTTGGTTTTTTCCAATGTTCTTTATTTTGGGGGGGGGGGGGGGCGCGAGATTTTTTGTCCGACTTCTCTTCGTTGGTTTTTTGGGTTTTTTTGTGTTGTTTTTTTAAATATTCCTAAATCAATTTTTCTTCACATTTGGTATTTATTTGGTTGGATTAGTTTTCAGTATCTCTACTTTTTCTTATATAGTTTGGACATTATTTCCTTATGTTATTTACACTAGTTTTGTTCTTGTGTGGTCTTGTTTTTTTTTTTTTTCTGTCTTTGTTTCTTTCTCTTTTTGTTCCCCTTTATTGTCTTCTATTCGTTAAGATTTGGTCTGGTCTTTTTTTGAGGTAAGGCTTTTAAAATAAGGAACATTAATTTGCTCTGCCAAAACACTTGGTTTACTTGTCTGCTTAAGTTGAAACTGAAATCAAGTGTTAGATAATCTTTTGGGAGAATTTGAGGTATTTTATAATTATGTTTTTACGGCGAAAAGAGAGCGATTTATTTGATTTTGTCGTGTTACTTGTACATTTTATCAAAAGCTGCTAATGAAGGGGTTTGCCGACGTGATTGTTTGGAGAGGGGGTGGGAGAGAGTTTTCAATTATTTGATGTATGTTGGATGCGGTTGAAAAGTAGCTGACAGAGAGAGAGACTGAGAGAAAATTTGATAGAAAAGAAGAGGAGAGAGAGAGAGAGAGAGAGAGAGAGAGAGAGAGATGAGAGAGAGACAGAGGGGACAGAGAGACAGATACAGAGACAGAGAGAGAGCATACAGTCAGAGAAAAAGACTGAGGGGAGAACAGAGACAGAAGATAGAAAGGAAGACAGGGGGAAAGGGAAAGGATGAATGAACGGAGAGACGGACAAGGACAGACAGATAGACAAAGATGTCCAGACAAGACTGTCAGGCCATGTCCACACACACACACACACACACACACACACACACACACACACACAACACACACAACACACACACACACACACACACACACACACACACACCACCTTCGGATGAGACTATAAACCGAGGCCCCGTGTGCGAACGCACACAGAACATCTTGCGCACACGTTAAACCCTGTTCCGCTTTTCGTAAGAGTAGGCGACTGTGTGCCGAAGGGGAACAGATGACAAAATTTCCAAAACCGCATACACACGGGGACTGGATGTAAGTAAAAAAGCAAATGAGTGCTTATTCCATTATCCTCAATATCAAAAGAATAAATTAAAAATTAAAATTAAAACAACACACACACCACACCCATCCACCCACCCCCCCCAACAAACAACCATCCACCTCACCTAAAAGGTAAAGGTAAAGGAGTCCCATAACCTATAAGGTCGTAGGGGAGCGAGGCGTCAGAGACCTCACTTCTCTAGGGCCAGCATATTGAGGGCGGCGCCCATCTCCTCTCCCTCGCTGCTTTACCTTCCCTGACCCTAAAGAGGGCAGGTACCCATTGACAGCTGGGTGAACTGGGGGAACTGTACTGAAGCCAAGGTGTGCAAACGGTCACCCATCCAACTGGTAACAACCACGCTCGACGCTGCTTAACTTGGCTGGGGGAAAGCGAGTGCTCCGACCACTGAGGTATCCCGTCCCCTTACACTCTCTCTCTCTCTCTCTCTCTCCTCTCTCTCTCTCTCTCTCTCTCTCTCTCTATTCTCTTCTCTCTCTCTCTCTCTCTCTCTCTCTCTCTTACCACCACCCCACCTTACCTGCAGTATATACCCGCGCGCGTAGTCCTCATACGACCAGCCGAAGCCGTGCAGCACTTGCAGCACCTCCTCGTGCTGCAGCACGCTGAAGAGACGGTCCAGCAGAATTTTCAGCCGCACTGGGGTGGCCTGGGCGCCGTACAGCATGAGGCTGGCGATGTCGAAGACGATGTTGGGCTGCACCACCTCCACCTGCATGCCCAGGTTGTAGGCATGCTGGTAGCCCAGCTTGTCCAAAGCTGCAACAACCCAGGGAAACAGAGAGACATCACTGATAGGATTCACTACAGTAGCCCAGCTTGTCCAAAGCTGCAACAACCCACAGAAACAGAGAGACATCACTGATACCATTCACTACAGTAGCCCAGCTTGTCCAAAGCTGCAACCCACAGAAACAGAGAGACATCACTGATACCATTCACTACAGTAGCCCAGTTTTTCCAAAGCTGCAACCCACAGAAACAGAGAGACATCACTGATACCATTCACTACAGTAGCCCAGCTTGTCCAAAGCTGCAACCCACAGAAACAGAGAGACATCACTGATACGGTTCACTACAGTAGCCCAGTTTGTCCAAAGCTACAACCCAGGGAAACAGAGAGACATCACTGATACCATTCACTACAGTAGCCCAGCTTGTCCAAAGCTGCAACCCACAGAAACAGAGAGACATCACTGATACGGTTCACTACAGTAGCCCAGTTTGTCCAAAGCTACAACCCAGGGAAACAGAGAGATATAGGTATGTTTGTCCGTCGTGCTCGACGATGACCTCCAAAACAGCAGAGGAGGCAGCTGCTGTTTCGGAAACTGGGCAGAAATTTGATAATATCATTGATACGATTCACTACACAGAGAGATATATATCACTGATATGATTCACTACAGTAGCCCAGCTTGTCCAAAGCTGCAACAACCCAGGGAAACAGAGAGACATCACTGATATGCTTCACTACAGTAGCCCAGTTTGTCTAAAGCTGCAACCCACAGAGACATCATTGATACCATTCACTACAGTAGCCCAGTTTGTCCAAAGCTGCAACAACCCAGGGAGACAGAGAGACATCACTGATACGGTTCACTACAGTAGCCCAGTTTGTCCAAAGCTGCAACAACCCAGGGAAACAGAGAGATATATGTATGTTAGTCCGTCGTGTTTGACGATGACTTCCAAAACAGCAGAGGAGGCAGCTGCTGTTTCGGCAACAGGGCAGAAATTTGATTATATCATTGATATGATTCACTACAGTTGGTCAGAGCACTCGCTTCCCCCACCTGGAACTTTGACAGTGTAGAGGTTCAATGAAGACTTGCATTCAGATCACTATGTGGGTCTTTTTTTTTTTCTCCATATGTAAGGGGGCGGGGTAGCTCAGTGATCAGAGCACTCGCTTTCCCCAAGCCAATGTTAAGCAGCATCGAACGTGGTTACCGCTTGGATGGGTGACCATTTGCGCGCTTTGGCTTCAGTACAGTTTCCACCCCCCCCCCCCTCCACCCCACCCCAGTTCACCCAGCTGTAAATGGGTACCTTCCTTCTTTAGGGTCAGGGAAGGTAAAGCAGCGAGGGAGAGGAGATGGGCGCCGCCCTCAATATGCTGACTCCTGGAGAAGAGGAGTCTGGTGTCTCGCTCCCCTACGACCTCGTAGGTTATGGGACACCTTTACCATACGTTTTCAAACATGTGACGGATGTTATAGCCGAGTGGTTTAATACCGTTCTACTTCAATCCTATAAGTCTTTGAAGTTGTGGGTTCGAATTTCGGCAGTGTCTGCTGAATTAAAGGTTTGGATTTGTACGATCTCGCAGGTCAACTACAGTGCAGACCTGTTAGTGCCTTAATTCGCTTCGTGTATAGAGAGATACATGCAGTTCTCCGAGGGAAGAAGGAAAAGAGACCGACAACTAATATTCCACATTGCCAACATCACTGAGATCAGTGGTCTGGGAGGAGGGCTACAGGAGATGGTAGAA
>CM054147.1:51912801-51917801 GCA_028751875.1 Rapana venosa | reverse complement strand
AAAGAAGGAGGTGACAGGAAGAAAAGGAACAAGGAGAGGGATAGAAAAGAGGGAATTCCAAGCACAAACTTTCCAGACAGGCCCTCAGCATTCCCATGGGGGAAAGTTTCGATTCTGATATACCATGCGTTAGGATTTATGGCTGTACAGGGAAACAATAGTAAGTTTACTTGTTGTCCTGTCAAGGTATGTTTGTGTTTTTCGTGACATTGTTCTCGAGTAAATTCTGTCAAAAACCAAACAAACGAAGGAGTAAGAGTTATAATCATGTCACACATGTATGTACAGCACTCAAAATCAAGTAACGCCCTACACTTGCGTAAACTAACATCACCTTATTTTTCGTCAGGAGGGAAAATCATGACATTATTTATTTATTTATTTTATTTATACCACTTTAAGTCACGAGATTTCTCTGCGTGAAATTCGGGCTGCTGTCCCCGGGGAGAGCGCGTCGCCACAAGAGCAGCGCCACCTTCTTTTTTCTTTTTCTTTGGGGGGGGGGGGGGGGGGGTCCTGTATTCGTTTCCCTATCGGAGTGGCTTTTTTCTAAGAATTATCATCATCATCATATCAAACACGAACACACACACACACACATGGATGGCTTAATGAAGAAAAAAAATTGCACTGCCTATTCAATGCACCATCTGGAAATAAAAGTTAGACTAAGACTAAGACTTAGACTTCGACTCAGACTCAGACTTTTTCTCTCTCTGGTGACATTGTGAATAATTTATCCGAAGAAATAGACCACGTGTTAAATAAAGAGATAACAGAAGAAGAAGTTAGTCATGCTATTAGAAGACTGAAAAACAATAAAGCAAGCGGCATTGATGAAATTTCTGCAGAAATGATAAAAAATGGTGGTCCAAAAGTAAATGTATTTCTGGTAAAGCTATTTAATGTAATTTTTGACCAAGGCATATACCCTCAAGAATGGTCTAAAGCCATAATTATTCCTTTGTATAAGAAAGGAGATCCTGAGAATGTTGATAATTATAGAGGAGTTTCTCTCTTAAGTATAGTATCTAAATGTACACTACCATATTGAATGTTCGATTGTATGACTGGTTAGAAGTAATAACCAAATCTCAGAATGTCAGGCAGGTTTTCGTCAATCATATTCTACAGTTGATCAGATATTTACTTTGTATGCCACTATTCAGAACTATATGACTAAAAAAAGGAAGAAAATTGTATGTTGCCTTTGTAGATTAAAAAGTCCTTCGACACAGTTGAACATGGCAGGTTATTAAGTTATATCAAACAGCAAGGTGTAAAGGGTAAATTTTTTGCATCACTTGGGGCTATGAAATAAGTCATTATCAGCATGCATTCGAGCAAATTCTGAATTAACTAATATGTTTCAAACCCCCAGGGGGGTTAAGACAGGGATGTGTTTCTAAGCCCAACATTATTTTCTTATGTTCATTAATCATTAGCAAACGTTATGAATGAAAAAGGTAAGCATGGTGCACAACTGTTTCCAGATATTTTTGAGTTGTTTATCTTGTTATTTGCTGATGACGTAGCATTAATGTCAACTACACCTACTGGTTTACAAAATCAATTAAAGGTCTTAGAAACTTGTTGTGATAAAAATGAAATTAAGTGTAAACATAGACAAAACAAAGATTATGGTATTTAGGAAAGGGGGGCACTTAGGAAAACGTGAAAAATGGTACTTTGATAATAAGAGATTAGAAGTAGTTAACAATTATTGCTATTTAGGATTTAATTTTACATCTATGATTAGCGTAAAAAGAGGTACATCACATTTGGTTACTAAAGGTAAAAAAGCAGTTACTCAGCTTAACAAAGTTTTTCAGAAGTGTAAAAAAATGACAGTAAATACATTTTTTAAAAATTTTTTATACCAAAATCCAACCAATACTGTTTATATTCAGCTGAAATTTGGGGATTGAATAGACTAGAGCATCTAGAAAAAGTACATTTAATCGCTTGTAAAAGATTTTTTAGGTGTTCCTGTCAAACACCAAATAAAATGGTGTATGGAGATCTGGCAGGTACCCATTATATGTAAATACGTATGTTGCATCGTAAGATTTTGGTTTAAATTATACATATGGATTCTGAAAGATTGCCACACAAAGCTTATTGTATGTTGTTAGAATTAGATAAAAAGGGCAAACAATGCTGGGTCTCTAAAATCAGGGAAATATTCTGCATAACTGGGTTTAATATCGTTTTTGTTAAACCAAGGAGTAGGAGACATACAAATGTTCTTACGTGCCTTTAAACAAAGACTTGTAGATTGGTTTACCCCCCGGAATGGACTGGCACCATCAGAGATCGCAGTAGATATGATAGTTTACAGAAACTTTAAGATTGTATTTTGAAAGAGAAAGTATATTAGTGAAATGGAATACATATTGCTTTCGAGTTGCAGTTACTCAAGTACGAGTGAATGCGCTACCACTAAACAATAATACACATCGCTATAGTAGTTCAAATGAAATAAGCAGTGCCCTGTTTGTAAAGACCAAATAGAGAATGAAGAACACTTTTTATTTAATTGCCCTGTCTATGAAGATTTGAGACACAAGTTTCTCAAAGATGCGAAGAGACTTCCTTTGCACGTGCTACTCAAAGCTACAATATCTACTGATAGACATAATTTATCACGATTTATTTTTCATGCAACCAACAGAAGAAGTAAGATAACTGTATAGAAATGGATCCTTATATTGATGAAAACTACATTCAAAACATTGTCGATTATGACGAACGTGAATTGATTTGTGATGAATATTCAAGAAATGGGTGATGTAATTTCTTTATTATTGCTGATATATCATTTCATATTATATATACATTGATAGTAATGGTTTAATAACACTCATGTCATATGTCCACTCCCACACACCCCCTCATTCCTTTGTATTGTGGCCCTAAGGCCGATGTACAGTAAAAGTCTGAAGTCTGAAGTCGAAGTCTCTCTCTCTCTCTCTCTCTTCTCTCATCTCTCTCTCTCTCTCTCCTCACACACACACACAGACGCAGACACACACACACACACACCACACACACACACACACACCACACCAACACACACACCACACACACAACACACACACACACACAAGGGTGATGAGAATATCACCAATACTCATATACTTTTTGACTGCCAGAGTGTAAAACCTTTTTTGCCCCATTTTTCTGAACACTCCCTCACCAGCATATTCATTAATCTAAAACTGGCATTTGAAATTGTGAAAGGTCTTCGTCACAGTCCCTTAGGACATTTGTTATAGTTACATTAACGTTAATGACTTGTTTTTGTTTGTTTGTTTGTTTTTTTAATTCCTGTTGCATTGCCAAGTTTCTTTTCGAGATTTTTTGGTTGGTTTTTGATTTTTTTTAAATGCAGGGTTTTTTTTTTATTTTTAAAAACAACACATCCACCTCTCCCGTATTTTTGTTTGTTGTGGTTGTTTTTCCCCCTGTCTAATATCACTAAAAGTGAACAGACGTAAAATTGAAGTCAACAACAACAACAACAACAACAACACACACATTCATTCAGGAAAATGACTCTCCACTTTTTTCAAACTTTCAATATCCTCCCCAACCCATCTCTCCTCACCTCCTATCTCTCGCGGTCCATTTGACTTTGACTTTGACTTTCACACACACACAGAGTCACAGTCACTCACACTCACACACACAGTCTTCAGCCAAAGAAAGTCACCCTCTACTTTTCGCACTTCAACATCCTCTAAAAACCCATCTCTCCTCACCTCCCCTCTATCTGTCCATTTGACTTTGACTTTGACTTTCTCACACACACACACCACACACAACACACATAGAGTCACAGTCACTCACACTCACACACACACACACACAGTCACTCACACTCACACACACACACAGTCTTCAGCCAAAGAAAGTCACCCTCCACTTTTCACACTTCAACATCCTCTAAAAACCCATCTCTCCTCACCTTCTCTCCCTCTCCCCGCCCCTCCCCCTTACCCCTCCCCCTTACCCCCCCCCCCCCCCTCTCTCCCCCTTCCCCTCCCAACCCCCATCCCCCCCCCCCCCCCCAAACCACCCCCCACACTACTCTCTTCCTGTCTTTCTACAAGAGGTCAGTTATCGGCCAGGCCAGGTAAGAAGCCAACAGTAGACAAGGAATGCCACCCCCCCCCCCCCCCACCCCTCCATTCCCCCACCACCCACCCCTCAGGTAGGAGACGAGAAGGGAAGGAGGAGCGGGGAGGGGTGGGGTGGGGGGGGGGGGTGGGGGTAGTGATGCCATCATCAACCACACGAACCGAAGTCCAAGCTCCATACCATACCACACCACACCACACCACACCACACCACAGCACTGCAGAGCAGAGCAGGCAGGAGACAGGGCTAGCCTAGTGAGAGAGCGAGCGAGCAAGACCGCAAGTGTAGTGTTAGTGTGTGTAGTGTGTGTGTGTGTGTGTGTGTGTGTGTGTGTGTGTGTGTGTGTTGTGAGTGTAGCGTGCAGTGTTAGTGTGTGTGTAGTGTTAGTGTGTGTGTGTGTGTGTGGTGTGTGTGTGTGTGTGTGTGAGTGTGAGTGTGTGTGCGTGTGTGCGCGCGCGCGTCATTCATTCTATCTAGCAAGGCAGACACAGACACAGCAAGCAAGCGCACGTGAGATTCGTACAGAACCGCTTGCATGGCTTTCACAGCACAGCACGCACACGGCACAGTACACTGTGCGCACAGCCAAGAAAGATGACGCACAGCTGCTGCTGTACTGCTGCTGCTGGCAAGCGGCTGTGAATGTATGAATGATGCACGCGACCACAGACAGACAGGTCTAAGACGAAGACGACGACGAAGAAGAAGACAGTTTGCATGACTGAGATAGGGCTTGGAGGAAATGATGGTTGGCCTAGTGGTTGAAACACTCTGGGAGAGCGAGGGAAGTTTGCGGTTCGAAACGTTGTTAGCGTTCTTCTTTCATTTCCCGTTGTCGTCTTACCTGCCCCCCCCCC
>CM054147.1:51900301-51907801 GCA_028751875.1 Rapana venosa | reverse complement strand
ATACACACACATAGATAATACTGATCAAGTTTGTTCCTAGATAAGATTGGCTTGACGGAAAAAAAAAGCAAATGCATTGCTTATTCAATGTACCATCTGGAAATAAAAGTTTGCCTTGACACATCCACTACCAAACACACCACCACCACCACAACAACAAAACAACAACACACACACACTCTCTCTCACAATCTATCCCCCCCCCCCCTACACAAACACACACACGCTGAAGATAAAGCCACACAGCAAGGTCCCCCCCCCCCCTCCCCCCCCACTCCTCCCTGTACAGTTTTCAGCACACAGCCAGCTCTGATGATAAGATGGCAACCCCTTCTTCCCCCCCCCCTTCCTCACCCTGCCTATCCCACCCCCTCTCCACCCACCCACCCACCCTCCCACCCCACTGTCACGCTGGCACAGAGAGTGATGAGAAAGTTTGTGATGATAAGCAAGAAGATGCCACTGCTCTCTCTCTTCTCCATCGCACCCCCCCCCCCCCCCCCCCTCTGTCTGTCTGTGGTAAACGTTCTCTCTCTTTCTCTCTCTCTCTGTCTCTCTCTCTCTGTGGGAAAAAAAGAGTTCAGTCACTCATTCACTTCTTGATTCATTCATCGATTACTCATCCATTGCATTTCTGTGAGTGTGTGTGTGTGTGTGTGTGTGTGTGTGTGTGTGTGTGTGTCTCCCTCCCCCAACTCCCCTCTCTCTCCTCTGTCTGTCTCCCTCCCCTGTTCTGTCTCTCTGTCTCTCTCTCCCCCCCCCCTCTCTGTCCCTCCCCCCCCCCCCCCCTCTCTCTCTCTCTCGCCCTGCTTCTCTTCATCTTTGTCTGTCTCAGCAGCATCCTATAATACACAGTCTAGGTGTAAGTGTGTACACATGTAGCAGTGTCCTGCAGTTAGGCTTAGCATATGGCACCACACTACACTACACTACACTACACTATGTAACACTACACTGCACTACACTACCTATATTATACTGTACTACACTACACTACACCACACCACACCACACCACACCACACTACAACATCCACCACACTCCACTCCACTACACTACACCACACCGCACCGCACCACACTACACACCACCATACACTACACTACCCTACCTAACCCCACCCAACCCTACACTACCCTACCCTACACAACCATACCCTACCCTACACTCCACTCCACTTCACATTACACCACTCCACTCCACTCACTCCACACTACACTATACACTACACTACCCTACCCTATCTACCCTACCTTACCCTACCCTCCACTCCTCTCCACACCACACCACACTACACTATACACTACACTACCCTACCCTATCTACCCTACCTTACCCTACCCTCCACTTCCCTCCACCACACCACACTGCACTACACACACACCACACTCCACCAAACTCCACACCACACCACCACCACACTCCACTACACAGCACCACACTACACCACTCCATACCACACCACACTACACTACACTACACTACACTACACTACACTACACTACACTACACTACACTACACTACACTAGGAGAGTTGGTCCACTCAGGCATTTAGGTGGACAAAGAGAGATGCTGCATTTGCTGCCTTGCAGTAGGATTGTAAGCATAGGACAAACGAGCGAGCGCACTGCACATACGTACGCGCGTGCACACACACACACACACACACACACACACACACACAAAACACACACACACACACACAAAAACCACACACGACACGAAAACATGCGCGCGTGTGCACACAAACACACACACATATAATATGGAGGAAGCGAGTGAGGAGGGAGATAAATGAGAAAATGAATGAAACTTTAAGCGGATAGGCGACTGAACTTTTTCACAGAGAGAGAGTAGAGAGAGGGGGGGAGAGAGGGAGAGAGAGGGGGGGGGAGGGAGAGAGAGAGGGGAGGGGGGGTAAGAGAGAGGGGAGGGGGGGAGAGAGGGGGAGGGGGGGAGAGAGGAGAGGGAGAGAGAGAGAGGGGAGGGGGGAAGAGAGGGGGGAGGGGAGAGAGAGAGAGAGCGCGCGAGAGAGAGGCAAACACACAGAGACAGAGATAGACAGGGACTAAGAGAGACAGACAAGGAACAGATTGACAAGACAGACAGACCAAATAGACATAAATAAAGACCACGAGAGACACCCCCCAACCAACACACACACAAACACCCAGAGACAGATAGAAACAGTATGAGACACACAAAGACTGGGACCTTGACATGTACATGTAATGATAAAAGACAGACAAGAAATATAGAAGAAGAAAACAGAAACGATAGCACACATACTCTCAGTCTAGCCTTGGGGTCTTTTCTCACACAACACACACACACACACACACACACACACACACAACACACAACACAACACACACAACACACCACACACACACACACACACACTCTCTCTCTCTCTCTCACTCTCTCCTCTCCTCTATCTCTCCCCCCCCAAAAAAACAACAACACAACAACACACACACACCACAAACCCCCCAAAAAACAAAAAACACACACAACAACCAACAAATAGACAAAAAAACCCCACCACAACACACAACTCTCCCCCCCCCCCCCCCCACACACACACACTCAATCACTACCCCCCAGTTCCCCCCCCCCCCACCCTCCCCTCCCCGAGACACACACACACACCACACCACCACACACCCACAACACACACACCCACCACACACACACAACACACACCCTACCTCATAATGGCCAAAAGCAAGGCAGCCAAGCAGTTTGGAGACGCTACACCTGTAAACCCCCCCACCCCACCCCACCCCAACCCTCCCCCACCCCTTCTCAAATCCTCCATATTCTACCCCCCACCCTCCCCCCCACGCCTCCTTCCTCCTCCCTCTCTCTTTCGACAGAAGGTAAGGAGGAGACAGACGGACTCAGGACGGGAGCAGCTATCCTGTAAACAGAGCAAGCAGCAGCTGAGAGCAGCCAGGCCTCTAAGAGACAGGCAGGGGTGGTGGTGGTGGTGGTGGGGTGTGTGGGGGTGGAAGGGGTCGGGGGGGGGGGGGGTGGTGAGGGAGGAGGAGGGGGGTAGAGGGCAGGAAGGTTACACACCACGGTTAGATTCTTGCCACTTTTTCCCACTCCTATTTCCATAATTGTAATAATAATAGAAGAAGAAGAAGAAAAGAAGAAGAAGAAGAAGAAGAAGAAGGAGAAGAAGAAGAAGAAGGAGAAGAAGAAGAAGAAGAAGATATGACATTTATATAGCGCTGAATCTTGTAAAACAAACAAATCAAAGCGCTTGCACTCAAACCATTCACACGCATGCAACTTTCCTCAAATAACATAAGATATTTCAAGTTTATGCACACACACACACACACACACACACACTTAGGTGGTGATGAAGGAGGTGAAGGATGATGTTGAAAAAGTAGGAACACATATGAGGGGAAAGAGTCAGGTAGGAAATAAGTGCGTTTTGAGGCTGGATTTGAAGGTATCAAGTGAAGGCTTTTGGTGAAGTGAAAGAGGAAGTTCATTCCAGGTGGATGGACCAGTGTACTAAATCACGAACTAAGGCATCCACAGTAATAAAAACACTTTTTCTAGTGTGAAAGACTAGCTCCTGACTCACAATTGAGGACAATACAAACAAATTTGGTAGGTTTGAATTTTTACGAAAATTAAAATTCAGCAAACACTGTATCCCCTCAGTCCTTTGTCGTCTGCTAGCTGCCTCACCACAATATGCATGCGCGGGTCAACGGTGTAGGAACACAAGCAATCGTCGTTTTGATGTTCTCTTCCCATTTTCTTATCACTACCTGGTGTTAATCTATGGCCTCAACCCCCCAAAACAAGTACACTGCATTTTTTCACACTTACACAAAAAATTAACACCAAGCAAACATTTTTCTGACTGGTACTCTAGAAATTACTACATCACCCTTCAAGCTAACACCGGAGTGTAACCGAGTCAGCTAGCAGTCTAGGCACTCAATCCAGAGAGAGAGAGAGAGAGAGGGGGGGGGAGAGACAATGAGTGAATGAATGAAACAAGAGGTAAACGAATGAAACACGGAAGTGAGTGAATGAATGAATGACTGAACTTTTTCTGAGAGAGAGAGAGAGAGAGAAGAGAGAGAGAGAGAAGAGAGAGAGAGGGTGGACAGAGAGGGGGAGACTGGTAATGACAATGACAAATTCTTTTATTTCGAGAATAATGAATAAACTTTCATGTGCTTTTTTTACATCCAGTCCCCGCCCGTAGGGATACATCTTAATAATAACCCAATACTTATACTGAGAGAGATAGAGACAAACAGAAAGACAGACAGACCGAGATAAAGAGCAAGGGAATCAATGTATGAATGAATCAGGAACTGAATGAGTGACTGACTTGTTCCCAGAGAGAGAGAGAGAGAGAGAGAGAGAGAGAGAGAGGGGGAGGGGGGGGGGGGGGGGGGGGGGGGGGGGGGGGGGGGGGGGGGGGGGGGGAGCGGCAAAGAGAGACACAGAGACAGACAGACAGACGGACACAGTTTTTTAATTTAATTTTTTTATTTTAATATTTTCTATCGAGGATATTGGAATAAGCATTTATGTGCTTTTAAAATTTTTTTTAAAAATTTACATCCATTCCCCGTGTGTATGCGGATTTGTAAATTTTGTCATCTGTTCCCACCGGCACACAATGGCCTACTCGTACGAGAAGCGGAACAGTATTTAACGTGTGCGTAAGATGTTCTGCGTGCGTTCGCACACGGGGCCTCGGTTTATAGTCTCATCCGAAGGACTTTTGGGGAAAGTGGAGTCTGCACTGATGTCGTTAACTCCAGGGGAAAATATCCCCTTGAACGGGAATCGAACCCGGGTCGTCAGATTGCGAGAGAGAGAAAGAGAGGGGGGGGGGGGGGGGGGGGGAGAGAGAGAAGAGAGAGAGAGAGAGAGAGAGAGAGAGAGAGAGAGAGAGAGAGAGTGGAGAGAGAGAGACAGACAGACAGATGGATGGACAGGCAGACAGACAAAGACAGAGACAGAGAGGCAACTGGAAGGAAGCAAGGTAGAAGATCTACATTGTATGTTGTATGTAGCCTATATATATATTATATATACCACGAGAAGAGGAGGCAAGGCAGGTCGGTGTAGACTGGTCTGTCTGTGTACGGCATCATGTATATATGTAAACAGGCTTTCTCTCTTGCCTCCAAACAAATACACGCCCTTCCTTATAGACATGCCTTGAAGGACCGACCATGCTCCACACCATCCAAATGCACGGAATGTTTGGCTGTGTTTTGGGTTTGATGCCATGTCATGCGCGCAAATGCGTGTGCCTATCGCTATATGCACCCACGCGTACACGTACACTCCCCCACGTGTATGCACACGCACGCACGCACGCGCTCAGAAGCCGACCAATAGTATAAATACTCACATAAAGAAATACAATTAGTCCAATATATATGCGTCAAAGAAGAAGAAGAAGAAGATGATGATGATGATGAAGAAGAAGAAAAAGGAGGAGGAGGAGAAGAAGGAGGAGGAGAAGGAGGAGGAGGAGGAATGTGGCATGAGGCATGTGGAGGAATAAGAACAAGCACGCAAACAACACAAACACACACACACACACACACACACACACACACACACAACACACGAACCCAGAGAGAGAGAGAGAGAGAGAGAGAGAGAGAAGAGAGAGAGAGAGAGAGAGAGAGAGAGAGAGAAGAGAGAGAGAGAGAGAGAGACAGACAGACAGACAGACAGACAGACAGACAAGACGCACACTTACACACACACCATACACACACATCACAGCGCTAATAAAGGCTAGAACCTAAAAAAAAACCATCCCACAAAACCCACCCAAATCCCCTTTGCTCTAAAGTTTCACGTTTGTCAGCCGGTGACGCAATAAAGACGTCAGCATATTCGTTCACACTACACGGAACACACGAGCAACTGTTAAATATAAAAAAAATGAGGGTATATGGGGAGGGGGGAGGAAAGGACATGATAACTCGTCGGGTAGGGAAAATCCCACCCTCCAACAAAAAAAAAAAAAAAAAAAAAAATCCAAAGCTCCGTATAATCTTCAGATCATAGAAAGACCGTTATTTTGTATACAATCCTGAAGATAAAGAGATATTCAAGTAAAATTAAAAAGGAAACCGGTGTAAACAATATCTAAAAGAGATTTATCTTTGGTCGCACAATCACCTGCCTGGATTTGGTGGAATGGACATGTAACCATCGTTTAAAAAAAAAGGATTCGTTTAAAAACGGGACAAACTCGCTAGTGAGTTGGTGTTGAGTGATTTGTGGTGTACGTGTGAGGTGTGTGTGAGTGTGTGTGTGAGGGTATGTGTGTGAATGTTTGTGAGCCAAGAGGTTGTGTTGTAGTGTGTGTGTTTGTTGAATGTGTGTGTCAAGTAAAATGTGTGTGGTTGGTGGGGGGGGGTGGGTGGGGGGGGGGGGGGGGGCGGGGGGGGGGGGGAGGTAGTGGGGGGGGGGGGGGGGGGGTGGTAGGGGTGGGCTCGTGGGGAGGGTGGGGGGGGGGGGGGGGGGGGGGGGGGGGGGGGGGGGGGGGGGGGGAGGTGGGGGGGGGGGGGGATTGAACACATGACTTTAAAATAATTCAATCAAGAACAAACCACCACGACCTACCTCTCCCTACAAAAACGAAACATAAAAAACAAGCATAGAGGGTTACCCCGCGCCCCCCCCACCCCGCAGCCAATAACCGCCCCCCCCCCCAAAAAAACAAAACCCTCCAAAAAAAAAAAACCCCCAAAAGAAAAAACCACCCCAACAACAACAACAAACAAACAAAATCAAGCAAAAACAAAATGAGAATCCCCCCCATCCCCCCCCCCCCCCCCCTGCAAAAAAAAAAAAACCACCCCCACATAAAAACCCCCCAACAAAAAAACACCAAATGACAAACGACAAAAACAACAACCCCATCCCAAAGTAACCCTATGTCCATGTGCATGTTTGGAAATATGGCTCACTCGATACGCTAATATTTCCTTTGCCAAAAAAGGAGGTTGCCGAGAGAAATAATGTAGAATCTACTACAGAAGCTTTGCAACTTTACCCCTCCTGCCCCCTCCCCCCTCATCCCAATAACAACCAAAACAAAAACAACCAAAACAAACCGCATTCACGAAAATCTAAGAAATAGAAAAACACACAAAGCCCCCCTCCCAACCCAACCCACCCCCCACCCCCACCCACCCCCCCCAACCCAAAAAAAAAAAAAGGAAGAAGCAAAAAAGGAAAAAAGAAAAAGCGACAAAGGCCCCACAGTAACAAATCTAGAAGAAAAAAAATGAAGCGATCAAACAAGTTCCCTGCACCCCTCCCCAGCCCCCCCCCCAACACACACAACACATATCCCCCCTCCCCCCCCCCCCATCCCCCCTACCCCCCCCCCCCATCCCCACCCCCCCCCCCCCCCACCACACACACACAACAACATATCCCCCCCCTCCCATACACACACAACACATTCCCATTCC
>CM054147.1:51882801-51895301 GCA_028751875.1 Rapana venosa | reverse complement strand
GAGAGAGAGAGAGAGAGAGAGAGAGAGAGAGAGAGAGAGAGGAGGCAGACAGCCAGACAAAAAGAGACAGGGACAGAAAAACAAAGAGACAGATAAATACAGAGAGAGACAGACGCAGTCAGACAGCCAGCCAGACAAAAAGAGACAGAGACAGAAAAACAAAAAGAGACAGATACATACAGAGATAGACAGACAGGCAGTCAGACAGCCAGCCAGCCAGCCAGCCAGCAGCCAGCCAGCCAGCCAGAGAGGTCATGACAAGTTCTGGTTGGCAGTGTGGAAAGGTGAAAAATATAATTATTTAATCAAATGTCCTACCGGAAAATAAAAGATGAAAAAAGGAGGAGGAAGAGGAGGGGGAGGAGAGAAGAGAAGAAGAAGAAGAAGAAGAAGAAGAAGAAGAAGAACAAGAAGAAGGAGAAGAAAGGAGGAGGAGGAGGAGAAAGAGGAAGAGGAGAAAGAGAGAGAAAGGAGGAGGATGAAGAGGAGGAGGAGGAGAAAAGAAGAATTGCAAAGAAGTATTTGCAAAGAAAACGAAGTGTTTGAAGAAGGTGGAGGAGGAAGAGGAGGAGGAGAAGGGAAAGGAAGAGAAAAGAAATGCTAGGAATTGCGAAGAATTGCAAAGAAGAAAAAGAGGAAGAAGTATTTGAAGAAGGAGAAGGAGAAGGAAGAGGAGGAGGAGGAGAAGGAGAAGGAAGAGAAAACAATTGCTAGGAATTACGAAGAATTGCAAAGAAAAAAAAGGAAGAAGTATTTGAAGAAGAAGAAGGAGGAGGAGGAGGAGGAGGAGGAGAAGGGAGGAGGAGGAGGAGGAGGAGGAGAAGGAGGAGGAGGAGGAGGAGGAGGAAAGAAGAAGAATTACGAGGAATTGCGAAAAATTGCAAAGAAGAAGAAGAGGAAGAAGAAGAAGAAGTATTTGAAGAATTTGAAGAAGAAGAATTGCGAAAAAATATTTGCAAAGAAGAATTTGAAGAAGAAGATGATGTCGACGACGACGACGACGACGAAAGAAGAAGAAGAAGAAATATTTTGAAGTGTTTGTCGATCAATTCAAATATAAAATATAAGGAAGACAGATGAAAAGGGAAGGAGGGAGGGAGAGAGAGAGAGAGAGAGAGAGAGAGAGAGAGAGAGAGAGAGAGAGAGAGAGAGATGAGAGAGAGAGAGAGAGAGAGAGAGAAAGAATGAATGGATGAATGAATCTTTATTTTCCAAGGGTAACAAGAGAGAGAGAGAGAGAGAGAGAGAGAGAGAGAGAGAGAGAGAGAGAGAGAGAGGAGAGAGAGAGAGAGAGAGAGAGAGAGAATGAATGGATGAATGAATCTTTATTTTCCAAGGGTAACAAGAGAGAGAGAGAGAGAGAGAGAAGAGAGAGAGAGGAGAGAGAGAGAGAGAGAGAGAGAGAGAGAGAGAGGAGAGAGAGAATGAATGAATGGGAAAAGAATGCAGAAAAATGGGAGAAGAGTGAACGGAAGACAGAATAGAGAAGAGAATGACATTTAAAATAGTAGAATGACATTTAAAATAGAAGAATGACATTTAAAATAGAAAATTGACATTTAAAACAGAAGGATGACATTAAAAATTGAAGACTTGAAGACCGAAAAATAATATTTAAAAAAGAAAAGAAAAAAACAACAAACATAACAGAGAGCGAACGCAGAAACTTGGGGGGCGGGGGGGAGAGAGGGGGGGAGGGAAGAAAGAGACAAAGAAAAAGAGAACAAGAAGTGACACACTAGAGAACAAGAAGTGACACACTAGAGAACAAGAAGTGACACACTGGAGAACAAGAAGTGACCAAGACAGCATACAAGAAGTGACACACTAAAGAAGTGACACACTAGAGAACAAGAAGTGACACACTGGAGAACAAGAAGTGACACACTAGAGAACAAGAAGTGACACACTAGAGAACAAGAAGTGACATACTAGAGAACAAGAAGTGACACACTAGAGAACAAGAAGTGACACACTGGAGAACAAGAAGTGACACACTGTAGAACAAGAAGTGACACACTGTAGAACAAGAAGTGACACTAGAGAACAAGAAGTGACACACTGTAGAACAAGAAGTGACACACTAGAGAACAAGAAGTGACACACTAAAGAAGTGACACACTGGAGAACAAGAAGTGACACACTGGAGAACAAGAAGTGACACACTAGAGAACAACGAAGTGACACACTAGAGAACAAGAAGTGACACACTGGAGAACAAGAAGTGACACACTGTAGAACAAGAAGTGACACACTGTAGAACAAGAAGTGACACACTGTAGAACAAGAAGTGACACACTGTAGAACAAGAAGTGACACACTGTAGAACAAGAAGTGACACTAGAGAACAAGAAGTGACACACTAGAGAACAAGAAGTGACACACTAGAGAACAAGAAGTGACACACTAGAGAACAAGAATTGACACCAGAGAACAAGAATTGACACTAGAAAACAAGAAGTGATACACTAGAGAACAAGAATTGACACCAGAGAACAAGAATTGACACTAGAAAACAAGAAGTGATACACTAGAGAACAAGAATTGACACCAGAGAACAAGAATTGACACTAGAAAACAAGAAGTGATACACTAGAGAACAAGAATTGACACCAGAGAACAAGAATTGACACTAGAAAACAAAAAGTGATACACTTGAGAACAAGAAGTGACAAACTCAACACAGAAAACAAAAATACAGAGAGACCCAGAGAGAAAAACAATGGAAAAAGACACGAAAAAAAAGACGGAAAGAAAAAGGAGAGAGAGAAATACAGAAAGAGAGAAAGAAAAAAAGAAAGAAAGAAGAAAGAAAGAAAAAAGAAACAAAGACAGGGGACCCCCCCCCCCCCCACCCCCCCAAGAAAACCACAAAAAACAAAAACAAAAAACAAACAAAAACAACAACAACAAAACACACAAACAACAAACAAAAAAAACAAACAAACCCAAAACAACAAAACAGAGAGAGAGAGAGAGAAGAGAGAGAGAGAGAGAGGAGAGGTGGGGGAGGGGGGGAGGGGGGGGGGGGGGGGGGGGGGGGCAGAAAAATAAAAAGAGAAAGAATAAACGAAAACATTAAGACAGTCAACAGGAAGATCCCCATCCCCACCCCCACCCACCAAATGAGACACAGAAAGAGAGATGACGAAAAAGAAAGGAGCTAAGAAAGAAAGAAAAGAAGAAAGAAAAATAAAGAGAAAGAAAGAAAGAAAGAAAGAAAGAAAAAAATGAAAACGCTAAGAAAATAGAAGGCAAAAATGAAAGGAAAAGAAAAAAAAACAGGAAAAGTGAGAATAAAAAAAGGAACCAAAACGAACAAAAGAAAGAAATGGTAGAAAATAAAAAGAAAGAAAAAAAGAAGGAAAAAGAATGAAAGAACGAAAGACAGACAGACAGACAGACAGAAATAGAAAGACAGAAAAAGATAGGACAGAAAGAAAGCAGAACGACAGGAAGAAGACCGATATGCAGAAAGAGAGAAAAAGAAAGGAAGCAAGCAAGCAATAAAGAAAAGAAAGAAAGAGCGAAAGAAAATAGAACTAAAGAAAGGAAGGAAGAACAAAAGAAAGAAAGCAAGAAAGCAAGAAAGAAACAAGAAAGAAAAAACAGAAGAAGAGAGAAAGACAGAAAGAAAAATAGAACGAAAAAAAGAAAGGAAGTAAGAACTAAAGAAAAAAAAAAGAAAAGAAAAACAAATGAAAGCAAGCAAGCAAGAAAGAAAGAAAGGAACGAAAGAATGAAGGAAAAGAAAGAAAGACCGACCGACCGAACGAACGAAACACACACATAACTAAAGAAAGAATGAAAAAAAAAAAAAATGAAAGAAATAACTAAATAAACAATGAAATAAAGACAGAAATTAGGAAAGAAAAAGAAAAACATAAAGAAAGAAAATAAGTAAGAAAGAAAATAAGAAGAGAAAAGAAAGAAAGAAGGAAGAAACAAAGAAAAAAGAAAGAAAGAAGGAAAAACATAAAGAAAGAAAGAAAGAAAACCATAAAGAAAGAAAGAACGAAAGAAACAAGGAAAGAAGATAGAACAAATGAACAAAAAGAAAGAAGGGAAAGAAAAAAACCAACCGAACGAACGAAAAAAAGACACACACATAAATAAAGAAAAAATGAAAAGGAAAAAGAAAAAAAAGAAAGAAATGACTAAATAACAATGAAAAAAAAGGGACAGATTTAAGAAAGAAAGAAAAAACTTTAAAGAAAGAAAGAAAGTAAGTAAAAAAGAAAGAAAGATAGATAGAAAGAAAAACGAAGAAAAAAAAACATAAAGAAAGAAAAAACATAAAGAAATAAAGTAAGAAAGAAAGAAAGAAAGATAGTAAGATTGAAAGATAGAAAGAAAGAAAGAAAGAAAGATAGATAGAAAGAAAGAAAGAAAGAAAAAGAAAGAAAGCAAGGAAAGCGTTGACAGACAGTCCTGAAACATGAACTCGACCTGTGCAGAAATCACTTTTCCTTCCCCAGAAACGCTATCGCCTTCATTAATTTTCCTCCCCCCTCACACAATTAATTTTCTTTTTCATGCACAAACATGAGGGAGGGAGGGAGATATGGAGATATGGAGGGATGGAGAGAGGGAGGCAGGCAGGTCGTGTGGGAGGAAAGGGGGAGGAGAGATATTTTATTTTTTTTAAATTCGTTTATATCCAGAATAATGGAATAAGCACGTATGTGCTTTTTTTGCATCCAGTTCCCGTGTGTATGCGGTTTTGTAAATTCTGTCATCTGTTCCCACCGGCACACAATGGTCTGCTCTTACGAAAAGCGGAACAGGATTTAACGTGGGCGCAAGATGATAGAGAGACAGAGAAAGAGGCGGAGAGACAGAAAGACAGAGACAGACCAAAAAAAGTAGAAAAAGAGAAACCCCCCCCCCAGAGAAACAGACAACCACAGACAAGCAAACGAGACAGGGGAAAAAGGGAGACAGAGTCGGAAAGAGAGAAAGACACACGCACACACACACACCACAACACACACACACACACACAACACACACACAAAAACACACACACACACACACACACACACTCTCTCTCTCTCTCTCTCTCTCTCTCTCTCTCTCTCTCTCTCTCTCTGTGACTCTCTGTGTGACTCTCTCTATACTCATCTGTGTATGTGTATGTGCGTGTGTGTGTGTGTGTGAGAGAGTCCTCTCTGTGTGTGTATCTCCCCCTCTCTCCCCCACCCCACCCTTCCCACACACACAAAGTTTTCAAAACCTTCGAGGAAGAGACAAGGACAGACACAGGGCAGACCAAAAACAACCCCACCAAAGTTGTTTTTTTTAAAGCAAAAGAACACACACACACACACACAGCACTAGTCTATACATCCTAGACTCTCTCTCTACCCCTAGCACTAGCAGCAGCAGCATCAGCAGCAGTAGCAGCAGTAGCAAGAAACGGCAACAGCAAACAGAAGCTACTAGCTAGCCTAGCCTAGCTAGTAGCTAGCTAGCTACCAGGGAAAGAGGACGCGACCATCCATCCATCCATCTATCACACGAGTCCAACAACCAAAAGACGCCCACAAGGCGGCTGTACCCTTGCAGGTAACAGCAGCATAGGGGGAAAAAGAGCACACATCATCCATCTATCTACCCCACCTCCATCTCCCACCCTCCTCCTCTCCCATGCTCCTCCTCCCTTCCCTCCCTCTCTCCTCTCATCCTCCATCTTCTCGTCTGCTTCCTCTCTGGCCTCTCTACCAGTCTCTCTCTCTAGCAGGACGGTGAAAGAGAGAGAGAGAGAGAGAGAGAGAGAGAGAGAGATGTGGATGTTCCAGTTCAGTCTTTCGTTTGCTTGCCTCTGTGTGTGTGTGTGTGTGTGTGTGTGTGTGTGTGTGTGTGTGTGTGTGTGTGTGTGTGTGTGTGTGTGAGTGTGTGTGTGTGTGTGTGTGTGTGTGAGTGTGTATGTTTGTGTGTGTGAGTGTGTGTGTGTATGTCCTCTCTCTCTCTCTCTCTCTCTCTCTCTCTCTCTCTCCTCTCTCTCTCTCTCTCTCTCTCTCTCGCTGTCTCCCCTCTCTGTCTCTTTCCCCCTCTCCCTCCCTCCCTCCCTCGCTGTCTCCTTCCTTCTCTCTCTCTCTCTCTCTCTCTCTCTCTCTTCTATCTCTCTCTCTCTCTCTCTCTTTTCTCTCCCCCTCCCTCGCTGTCTCTCCCTCGCTGTCTCCCCCTCCCTCTCTGTCTCCTTCCCTCCTTCCTTCTCTCTCTCCCTCGCTGTCTCCTTCCTTCCTTCTCTCTCTCACCTTTGTGAAAGTGTTCGACTGTGGTGTGGTGTGGTGTGGGGTGGTGTGTGCTTGCTGTCTTTTTCTTGGCGTCCACCCAAGTTTCTGAGACTGTCAGAGGAACACAGAGCGAGAGAGAGGGGAGGGGAGAGAGGAGGGAGAGGAGGGGAGAGAGGAGGGAGAGAAAAAGGACACGCGCCAGGCAGATCGCTGTGTTTTGTACGCTGGGATGGTTTTATCATCATTTTCAACTGGGGAGGGATGGATGTTCGGCGGAGTGGGAGGTTTATTTTTTGTTGCTGTTCAATATATATTTTTTCATTTGGTTTTTTTTTTGTGTGTATATCTTTATACCTGGGTTTTTTTGTGTGTGTGAAAGGTCGTTCGGTGAAATTTGGTGAGACTGTCTCTGTCTCTCTCTCTCTGTGTCTGTCTGACACACACACACACACACACACACACACACACACACACACACACACACACACACACACACACACACACACACAAGCAAAATACATTGCTTATTCAATGTACCATCTGGAAATAAAATTTTGACTTTGACTTTTGACTTTGACACACACACACACACGAGTTCTGTTCTATTTTCTGTCTGTCTGTGTCTGTCTCTTCCTCCCTCTCTCAGTGTCTGTCTTCTTTGTATCTTCTTTTTCTTCTGTTCTCTCTCTCTCTGTCTCTGTCTCTCTTTTCAATGTCTTTTTGCGGTCTCTCTATCTTCCTCTACCCCTTTTCTCTCTCCTCTCTCTCTCTCTCTCTCTCTCTCTCTCTCTCTCTCTCTCTCTCTCTCACACACGCGCGCACGCGCACGCACGCACACATACACACACACCGTTCATTTTTATTGCAAAACAAAAAGCCCCCAAAGTAAAATCAACGTTGAAGACAGAAAACTGATACCACCCTATCCAGGCATTATGCGCACAGAGAGAGAGAGACAGAGAGTGAGAATGAGAGAGCTGACACAGAGACAGAGACAGACAAAAAGAAAGAACAAGAGAATAAAACAAATCAGAAAGAAAGGAAAACGGGAGAATAAAAGAAGGAAAAGATAGAAGAGAGGAAGACAAAAATAGAACGAAGAAACAAAATCACGAAAAGACAATATAACAAAACTGTCAGATATAAAAACAAACACCGACAAAAGAAGAAATGAAAGGGACATCATCTCACTTTAAATATCCGACTTCTTTCCCCTTTCTTTCTTGGTCCATGATTAGCCAACACTTTTTAAACCTCGAAAGCATCCGTCTTGTTTCCATCCATCTATCCACTTGTCTGATTTTTTAGAAGATTTGAGAAAGCGAACAAAAATCAAGCGGGCCAGAGAATCGTATGTTGTGTCCTTAAGTGCTTGGTGTCTTTAAGTGGAAAAGATCAGCAGAGACAAGAACTCCCTAAGTCTAACAACTTCCTTTGGAGAAGAACAACCCACAAAACTTTCTCCTTCCCTTCGCCAGGTGGGCTGTCAATGCACAGACTGAAAATCGCAAGCCGAACAATTCCAAGTCTGACAGTTCTTATTGTCGTTGTGAATGTGCTTATGTTCTGAATTAAGAAATGATCGCAGTCTCGATTGCTGATGATGACTTGGATGGTTTTGTGTCTGCTTTTTCATGTACCCAAATAGAGTGGGGGTTTTTTAACAAAGAATTGACTTGACTGACTTGATAAAACTGTTTATTTTCCTTCAAAGGAAAGTTAGGGAGTAGACAATGTCATTCGTGGTCCCGACAGAGTTTTAAAGTTATGTAATATCTTCTTATCACCATCATTTTCGGTTGTGTTTCCCTGTGTGTTGGTAGAAAATGATGGATGATGTGCTAAGCGGTTCAAAAATAATTTCATGTGATGTTTGGACAAGGTTTAGGCAGTTGAAGGCCTTAATCTAGTTAGTAACATAAAATCAGTTAAAGACACCACCCACACTCATACCTGTGTTCTAATGGTAGCTGAGGATAGGGTTCAAGTCTCCACCAGTGTCAGTTCTAAAAGATTTGTCCCTTTAACATTGGTTCCACTCCACTCCACAAGAAAGCTCCTCAGGTGAATCAGTTGCTGACCACATAGAACACACATTCAAATTCTTGGTTTTGCTCTAAGGTTATCAAAAAGAGAAAGAAAAAAGTAAAGGTGTCCTATAGCCTATGTGGTCAAAGGGGAGTGAGGCATCCGAGACCTCAACTTCTCTAGGGGACAGCATATTGAGGGCAGCGCCCATCTCCTCTCCCTCGCTGCTTTACCTTCCCTGACCCTAAAGAGGCAGATACCTATTTAAAGCTGGGTGAACTGGGGGGATAGACTGTACTGAAGCCAAGGCACACAAACGGTCACCCATTCGAGAGGTAACAACGCTGGATGCTACTTAACCTTAGCTGGGGGAGTGTGGGTGCTCTGACCACTGATCTATCCCGTCCCCATTTTGCTCTAACTGTAAAATATTTGATAATTACAGTGTACTCTTATTGCGAATTAAATCTACGATGACCGCAAATGGTTCAGCGTCCCTGTTTTTCTCGATGTGACTTCCTATCAGATCAAAGGGACACCACTCTTTCCTCTCCCGATTCCCTGCCCCCCCCCCCCCCCCCCCCCCCCCCACCCCACCCCTCTGAGGGAAGCTGACAGCACCTCTGTACCAGCACCCGTTATGCACGTGCACACGCCAGCACTTGCCTGATAATTGAATTGCGTGTGAGACACAGGAGCTGTATGACTGAGCTGTCATATCCTGTAGAAAAGCCGATTGTCATGTAGTCTGTGGACGGTAGTGTAGTCAGAGTTCGCCCACACAATATAGGGTCAGGGGAAAAAGGAGACTGCTGTAGATTCACGTCTTGTTGATACGATACCCGTCCCCTTGGAGGTTGTGATGAGGAGGGGGTAGGCTAGGCATTCTTCCCATAGGTTTAGTGAAATAACAAGAGCTAAAGAAACAGGACAAGGTGAGATGGGGCAAAGTTGATCTAGTATATAAGTTCGTCATCTCACTTCACCTATCATGCAGTCGACTGTGCACCACTGAAGATTTTGCGACCAGCTTCCTCCGCTCCTCGAGGTTTTTCAGTTTTCTGTAGCAAGTGGTTCCACTCAAGGCAAGTCGGTCCACTCTCTGATGGTATACATTATCATTATTATTATTATTATCATTATTATTATTATTATTATCATTATTATTATCATCATTATCATTATTATTATTATTATTATTACACCATAACTACGTCAAGCCATTAATCCTGAAATTCTCACGGACAACACTTCTTGGGTGATCCCCTTCCCTCTCCTCTTCCCTATCATTTCCACCACATTGGAAAGTAATGTGATAGAAAGTTAAAACGCAATCGTATTCAGAGAAGTCAAAATGCAGTCACGCTCTGTCCTCTTGTTGCACCGACAGTTTCAAACTTAACATAAAAACAGAGAAATAAGAAGTGGGGAGATACAGAAAATAGGAAGTCAGTGAGAAGATCCCATGACTGTCAAGGACAAAGGGACAGTCTAGGGACTACACTGATAAAACAATTATCTTCGTTTGGGTTGTGAGATCAGAGACAATTCATGAACTCAGCGGATAAAATCGATTCCCCTGGCCCTGTTCTAGCCCATGGGCTGGTTGGTTGGTTTGAAGTCAGTTCAATCAGGTTAAACACCCAAGACCACGTCTGATTCATCCACTTGCCATTTGCTTAAAAAACAAACAAACCACCCAATCCCAAGTCAGAATGCAGCTACCTTCATGGTGGCAAAAATGGCGGACATGAAAACTATAACAATTTGTGAACCTCAGAGCTTTAGCAACCCCCCCCCCCCCCCCCCCCCCCCCCCCCCCTCCCCCCAAAAAAAAGGCTAAATAACACATTCAACAATCTGCAATTATCAATTATTGATGGCCATTTAATACATGCTCCATTCAAGACTGAGCATGCCAAGTCATTGCTGCTTTATTGTACCACCGCTTTTTCCTATTCTCTATCACTCATATATACCAGGACTTTGTGCTTTGGTGAACAATTCTAAGAAATACCTCTGAACAATGTGACTTGAAAATAAAATACTTGGAATACTGAATTTTGAAAAAAACTGAAAAAAAAGTATAATCAATTTAAACACAACAGAAATAACTGCCAACAAAATATTTTTAAAATCTCTGTATTCTATGTATCATAAAACAAAGTAGTAAGAAGATCAAACAAAACACAAGGACCACTATCAACACAACTCTAAGAGTACTAGTAAACCCAGAACCTTTCTTTTTTTTCTTTCTGTCTCTCTAAACTCAGAGACCCAATCCTGGTTCAATCACGAGTGTCACCGACAGTCCACCAACCCAAGTCTAGTCACAGACAGGCGACAGGGTGGCTCCCTCATTCGCTGTGCCGTCCTCACTCAACCCTGCCTCATCACACCACTAATACAAACGGTGTCCCCTTTCGCCCCTCACAACCCTACCCCTCACCAGGGTAGTTGGGTGGATGGTCAAAGGTCTGGAGTTAGTGCCTGGTCTCATACCACCCCACTCCCCTTTTCTCCATTCCTTAAGTACACGGTGGCTGGGTGCATGTCCTGGGTAGAGTCGAGAGGACAGAGAAACCCACAGGACAACCAAGGCGTCGGGCTACAGGACACACACATAGACCCCTAGCCCTGTGTGACCTCTTGCCTGCGTCCTCACGTCCGGTGCTGATCAGAAAGTGACCAGTGCCCATTTCTCTCCCCATGTCCTTGCCTGTCAGATGACCCAGGGGCACAGCAAATCTCCAGCAGCAGCCTCCACTCCTCCCCTAATGAAAGCTGACAGGAGCTCTCCACTGGTGCAAAGTTATGCACCAGCATACGTCAGTGCTAGGGGGGATAATGGAATAGCGTGTGAGTCACAGGAGCTGTATAATTGAACTGTCTCTTTCAGCGCGGAGAGAGAACAGGGGGTGTACAGCTTGTTGTCCCGATGCCACTAACACTGACCATGCCGCAAAGTCTGATGGCAAAAGGAAGAGTAAGTGCACATCTACCATAGCTGTGATCCAGCAATGTTGTTGATGTAGACTTTCTGTTTGTTTGTCATTTTGTCAATGACGAAAGCCAAACTCTGTGTAAATCTAAACTAGTTGTCATCCTGTAATGTTGTTGACATAGAGACTTTCCGTTTGTTTGTTGTTTGTTATTATTTGTCTGATAACTAAAGGAAAGTGTAAATCTAAAATAGCTGTGATTACCATAATGTTGTTTATATGGACTTTTTTGTTTCTTTTCTGGGGTTTTTCCCTTCTTCTTTAAATATGAGGCATGTACCCTGACTGTTCCAAGGTGAGGATCTGATCTGACAGGCATCAGGAAAACGAGCTCTGTTAGGAGAGAGGTAAGCTGACAAATATCTCTGATTCTGGGGGTAAATATTCTCAGTGGAACCATCTCAAAACTGTTAACTAGTCATGATTACCAGTTACTGAACTGCAATTATGGTCATCTCTGCACTGCAGTTGCAGTCTAATCTCTGAACTTTTAACTGCAACCATCTGGGCAGTGACTACAAACTGCATTTGCACTCATCTCTGAACAAGTGGCTGCAGTCATCTCTGAACTGCAACTGTGGTCACATCATATCTGGAAAGATCAACTGCATCTAAGTTACAAGCAAAGCCACTCAATGAAATGTTCAGTTCTGTATATTGAAACAAGATTAAGTCTTCTGCACATAAACCCAAACTAATGTCTTCTGCACATAAACTCACATGTCTTCTGTACATTAAAACCAAGATAAAGCCTTCTGTACATTAAACCAAGAAAAAGGCTTCTGTACATTAAACTGGAAATATAAGTTTTCTGTACATTAAAACCCAGATAAAGCCTTCAGCACATTAAACCCAGGTAAAGATGTTTGCGTACTGAACCAAGATAAAGCCTTCTGTGCAATTAACTAAAACAAAGTCTTCTGTACATTAAACCAAAACAAATCTTTCTGTACATTACATCAAGTCTTCTGTACATTGAACCAAGATATGTATGTATATTAAACCAAAATAAAGTCTTCTGCACATAAACCCGAAAATGAAAATAAAGTATTCTAAACATTAAACTAAGGTAAAGTCTCATGCAAAACAAATATAAAGTCTTCTGTACATTGAACCCAGATTAAAGTTTTTGTACACTCAACCAAGATAAAGTCTTCTGTGTAATGAATCGAAACAAAGTTTTCTGTACTACATTAATGATGATGATAACAACAACAACAACAACAACAAT
>CM054147.1:51860301-51877801 GCA_028751875.1 Rapana venosa | reverse complement strand
AGGGATCACTATCTGAGCAATATTATTATTAATAATAATAATAATTATAAAAAAAAAAAATAATGTATGGAATTTATATAGCGCTGAATCTTGTAAAGCAACAAATCAAAGCGCTCAGATGACTTTTTTTATCGAGGATAATGGAATAAGCACTCATGTGCTCTTTTTTTTTTTTACATCCAGTCCCTGTGTGTATGCAGTTTTGTCAATTTTGTCAATCGTTCCTACAGGCAACAATTGGCCATATCTTTCGAAAAGCGGAACAGGATTTAACATGATGCGCAAAGAGATGTTCTGCATGCGTTCGCACACGGGGCCTCGGTTTATAGTCTCATCCAAAGGATATTCTCTGTATTCGTAAATGTATTAACAGAATCAGAATGCGGTTACCTTCATGGTGGGCAAAAACAGTCCCATATGCAAAATATGAGCATATAGGACAAGGACATAAGACAAAAACTGTTTGTTTTGGCTTCTTGGGGGGAGGAGGGGGAGATTTAACAACAACCCAACAACCAAAACAAAACAGAATACAAAAAAGAAAAAAAAATTCCCACATTTTTTCTCAATTCGTTAATTCAATGTGAATCAGAAAGTATGATCATAATTCCTTAGTGCTTATCCTCTCTCTCTCTCTCTCTCTCCTCTCTCTCTCTCTCTCTCTCTCTCTCTCTCTCTCTCTCTCTCTCTCTCTCTCTCTGTGTCTCTCTCCTCCCCTCTCCACCCACCCTTCTCTCTCTGTCTCTCCCCTCACCTCCCCCCCCTCTCTCTCTCCTCCTCCTCTCTCTCCACCCCCCCCCCCCCCCCTTTCCTCTCTCTCTCTGTGTCCTGTTTCTTCTCCTCTTGTTATCCCACTTTTCCCATTGGGACAAATGGCTTGTCTCCTCCTCTTCCTCCTCCTCCTCTCCTCGTCTCAATCCTCCCAGGGACAGGTCAATATCAACAGGACGTGAACCTACAGTCTTTCCCCTGTGCACCCCCCTGACAAGATATTGTGCCCGTGAATTCTTACTTCCACCACAACCACCAACCAAACATCCACCACCCCACGACTCCCTCGCAACATGACTATCGGCCTTTCTACAGGATATGACAGCTCAGTCATACAGCTCCTGTGTCTCACACGCAATTCAATTATCAGGCAAGTGCTGGCGTGTGCACGTGCATAATGGGTGCTGGTACAGAGGTGCTGTCAGCTTCCCTCAGAAGGGTGGGTGGGGGGGGGGGGGGGGGGGGGGGATGGGGCTGCAGGGCAGAGGCTGGAGGGGGGGGGGGGGGGGGGAGGAGGAGGGAGTGGTGTCCCCTTGATCTGTCCGACAGGAAGTCAGTGAGAAAGACGTGGACAGTTTTACAGCCCTGTATGGTCATCTGAAGAAAAAGTTTGGGTTTTTCTTTTTGTTCCTTGGCTAGAGTTCTGAGGTTCACCAATTGTGAGATTTTGCATATGATACTATTTTTACCTATCATGAAGGTAGCCATATTCCAACTTCGGGAATATATGCTGGGCATATTCATGTTTCCATAACCCAATGAACACTAGCGTGAATTAAGGGATCTTTAACGCGCGAACTGGATCTTTTGATGTATATATATATATATATATATATATATATATATATATATATATATATATATATATATATATATATATATATATATAGGGAGGGAGAGAGAGAGAGACAGAGAGAGAGAGAGAGAGAGAGAATGAAGGCACTAGGATGTATGCACTTAAAGTTGACCTGGGATATCGTAAAAATACCCACTCTGAATTCATGAGATGCCGCCAAGATTCGAACCCATGACTTCATGGAACCAAAGATTTGAAGTAAAACGGTTTTAACCACTAAGCTATAGCATCTGTCAATTGTAAGTTCAACTAGTGTCAATACCAATTTCTTTGCAGCTACCTGAAATTAAAGATCTGAATGTGTGTTCTGTGCATTGGATTTGTTCAAACACTTCTGGTTCCTTTGTAATGGGAATGGGTGACATTTACAAAACTTCAGACACACAGGGACTGGATGTAAAAAAGCACAGGAGTGCTTATTCCATTATCCTAAAAATAATTGATCAACTCACTGCTGACAGTAAGAATGGGAGTGGGGGATGAAAACGTGATGGGGTGGGGTGAGGGGTGGGTTGGGGGTGGGGGGTCACACTAGGCTGGCTCTGCTTATTCTGTAGGCGGATATTTTGTATTGTGTTATGTTGTATAGCAATGTATTGTATTGTGTTGTATTGTATTGCATTGCATTGTGTTGTACTGTATTGCGTTGTATTGTATTGTATATCACTTTAAATTTGGTTGTGATACTGCTTGGATCATTGATCTACTTGTCCCCCTTACCTAAACAAAACCAACACAAAAAAACAAACAAAAACCACAAAGTACCTCGCCCCCCAAAAAAACAACAACCCCCAAACAAACAACAAAAAACAACAACAAACCACCCACAAACCACCCCCCCCCCCCTCCCAAAACAAAAAACAAAACCCACCCACCCACCAACCAACCAACCAACCAACCAACAACCCCCCTAAAACCAAAAAACCCTTTTCACCACAATTTTCGGGATAATCAGGAAACCATTTCACACGTTTTCTATTCTCCCAGACACCATTTGCCAACCAACTCCTGCCATGCCGTCATCATCACTATTTGCTTGACCATTGGACTCCTCTTCAGCAAAATGATGCTGGAACATCCCCCAACGACTGATTCCATCAGATGTGTGTGTGTGGGGGGGGGGGGGGGGGAGGGATGGGGGTTAAGGGAGGGGTCTGTGTGTTTGTCCGGACTAAACGGTCTTCAAAAGGGCTAGTCCTCAGACGCCGCCACCAGGACATAACAAACTGCTTTGGTCCTAAACTGACTTGAAGGGATTGCCTTTCATCTTAGTGCCCTTAGGGAGAGAGAGAGAGGTTTCTCCTCAGTTCGGCGACTGCGATTCCTCCACTCCACCCCACCCCACCCCAACCCCCCCAAATCCCCTTTTTTGGTCATTGATTGTTGCCGGATGTTAACCTTCTCTGTCTTGTCTGACTGTTTTGTGTTGTGTCTGTCTGTCTGATCTCTTCTCTTCTTTTCTCTCCTCTGCCCCCTTCTCTTCTTTTCTCTCCTCTGTCCCCTTCTCTTCTTCCCCCCGTCTCTTCTTTTCTCTCCTCTGTCCCCTTCCCTTCTTTTTCTCTTCTTCGCCCTTCTCTTCTTCGCTCTTCTCTTCTCCCCCCTTCTTTTATCTTCTTTCCCCCTTCTTTTATCTTCTGAGTCTTTTTTTATCTTCTGAGTCTTTCTTCTCAGCTCTTGGAATCATTTTGCCAGTTCAGCAATTAAGAGGATAAAAGATTTGCGGGTTAAAAGAAAAGAGCAATGGAATGTAAGTAGGGGGGATCTCGTTGGCGATATATACCCCCATCCACCCACCCCTCCAACACACACACACACTTTTCCTGTCTCCTTTTCATGTTACTTCACCTTTCTCAAAGGGTGTTACTTTGCCTACAACAAGTACTTTTCCCACCAATCCAAAAGAAAAATTAAAAAGGTATGCCTTAATGTTGCCATAATTATGTTCTTCAATGTGCACTTAATGCGAGTTGAACACAGTTGTTCATCTCTTAATCTCATCTGAATGACTGGATCAAAAACGGGGGAGACACAGAGAGAGACAGCGGTAGAGACAGAGAGACAGAGACAGAGTGATAGACAGAGTAAGAGAGAGACAGACACAGTAAGGCACAGAGAGAGAGAGAGACAGATAGAGACAGATAGAGGCAGATAGAGACAGACAGAGACAGGAAGACACACACATACAAAGGAGACAGAAAGACAGAACACAGACAGATACACAGACAATAGAAGAGACAGACACAGTAAGGCACAGAGAGAGAGACAAACAGACAGTGAGACAGATAGAGACAGACAGAGAGACAGGAAGACACACACATACAAAGAGAGACAGAAAGACAACAGACAGATACACAGACACAGAGAGTCTGCAACTCTGCAAATACAGAAAAAAAAGTACTCTCTCCATCTTCTTCATACTCAATTCGCTTTGTCTCAAAACCAAACCAGAGAAAAATGGCGATCACTACACTAAAAACTGCCACAAGCACCTCAGACAAGGCATTGGCACCCACCATACATACAGACAGACCCTGGGCAACGTGGAATTCACAAGATAACACCTGCTTCCTATTTCCCCAGTCCTAGGCTTGCCTCTGTGCACCTTCATTATAGAGGATTTCAAGATAATCCCCCCTTTTGCACTTAATGATCTCGGTGGCCTCCCTTTTTCCATTATGCACCACGTGCCACAAAATGTCTTCTCAATCAGGAACAACTGTCACGTGATTCGACACCACGTGTCAAGCATCAACCAATCACAGCCCGGCTTTGGGGCTCTTTCCAGAAGACTAATTGTCTGGTAAATGTCATCAGCTGATGAGGGGAAGGGAGGAGGCAGAGGAGGAGGGGAGAGGGGGAGAGAACTCTTTTGACTGGTGTGCCTAGGAACATCGATTTGTAATTTCTTTTAGGCCTTTGTTACACTATATGCTTCAGCCATTTACTTAATGTCCCCCCCCCCCCCCCTTCCCCCACCCTTTCCTTTATCAACATACACAGGTATACATCCCCAACCCATATTTTAACACACACACACACACAACATTTACACAGCAGACCAACAAAAGGGAATAAACTTACTACAAGATAAAAAAAAAAGACCTAAGAAAACAACAATGCAAATAAACATACAAGCAAAGAGTATCTCCGCGCATATACCGATTATAACGTAGATAAAACTCCAACACAAACATACTTAAAACTCTATTTTCATTTACAAGGTATTCAAGTGGAAAGATTTCCCATAGCTATGGAGGCCATTTTTTTATGCTTAACCCCCCCCCCCCCCCCCCCCCCCTTGGAGTTTACAGTCAAATAAAACCGTGTAGGCTTTAAACAGAGCGCAAGTTCACTAAAGAATACCCCATCTCATTTGTGATACATATTTTTGGGAAATTTTACACCATAGAAAGCCTACACTAGACTGTTTAGTGTTGTATGTCACTTTGAACTAGGGGAAAAAATAAGCACACAAAAAATGGAAGATAGCCTACAACTCAAGGGGAAGAATCCATAACTGCGTGAATTCTTTCCACTTGAAATCCTGGTCTATGAGTCTTCGAGAAGAAGAAGAAGAATTCCTCGAAAATGAAAATGCAGTTAACCAAGCATGTTCAGACTAACGTTTGACAGATTGCAAAGTTTTGACTTGTTCTGAACTGCATCACTCAGAGCTGGTGGTGGTTGGAACCGTTACCCAGATTTAGGAAAGTGTTGGTTTTGAAATGATGTTTAAAAATACTTCAGGAGTTATCTTTCTGACGTAGGCTATGAGGGTATAATGAGGCCCTCAAAACACAATACAACAACATGTTGCAAATTGTGGTTAAGTGAAATGGTATTGAAAGCATAGTGTGATATATACAAACTCTGGGTTAAAATGATATTCAGAAGCATCCATAGTTATTGTAATATTATAGAAAGGAGTCCCATAACCTATAAGGTCGTAGGGGAGCGAGGCGTCAGAGACCTCACTTCTCTAGGGCCAGCATATTGAGGGCGGCGCCCATCTCCTCTCCCTCGCTGTTTTACCTTCCCTGAACCTAAAGAGGGCAGGTACCCATTTACAGCTGGGTGAACTGGGGGAACTGTACTGAAGCCAAGGCGCGCAAACGGTCACCCATCCAAGTGGTAACCACGCTCGACGCTGCTTAACTTGGCTGGGGGAAAGCGATTGCTCCGACCACTGAGCTATCCTGTCCCCTATTGTAATATTATACCACTGCATAAAACAGCACTTTTAAACCGTTAGAATGGCCTCTTAAGTGGTAGACTGAGTTTGCAGAGGAGGTAATGAATCTTGCCATTACTTTGATGTGTTTGCCTTTTTGAACTAGAACTATTTGTTGGTTTGCTTCTTCTACCCTTAATCACATCTTGTGTTTGTATTTCCTTTTGTGTTTGTTTCTGTCTTCTGTATCTTATTCATTATTGTTCTCTGAATAGTTCTTCTCACTGTAAGGGAGGTGGAGGGGGGGGGGGGGTGAGTTAGTTTGGGGGACATCAGAATAAATCGAGCCGGGCAATGTTTGAGGCTGTTGTTATTGTTGTTATTCGCTGCCTGCTTGCCTCCTATTGGTACAACTGCTAGCTATATCACACACACTGATCTACCCACACGCAACCCTACTCACGTTCGCTGAAGAATACTCTATGAGTCTCCTATACTCTACGAGTCTCCTAACTGTTGACCAATATCTGAAGACCGCTGTTAGGTCACAAACTGTAGGAGATCCAGCCCTGTATTACCACGAAAGTTTGTCCAGTTGTCCCGACTTTTGTGTGGAATGTCACAGGTCAAAAACAAGTCTGAAAACATGACTACCAAAAAAAAAAAAATCACCCGCACAGAAGAAGCAAGCAATTCCTAGGTTTCTGGCCCAGTTTTCAGAAACTCCAATACATCTCTTAACTCCCAGACAATAGCGCTCGCTAGAAGGCAAAGTCTATACCGTACTTTGTGAGGCGGAGCAGGCAGGCAGTGGTGAAGGTGATAGCCATCATTCTGAACAAACAAGTCTCTCCACTTGGGTGTGGGACAAGTTGGCAGGTTTTATCAAACTCCCTGTTGAACATAGTGCCACCCTTTTTTCGCCCAGCGCTTTTCACGTGGCGTAATAACCCACGACATCCACGCAAAATTGTGTGTGTGGTGTCAACAAGCAGTCTAGATTTCACGGCTTTGTTGTCCTTCCTTCCCTCCCAGCGTCGTAAAAAAGGAAGACAGAAGAGGGCGGGGGTTCCTGGCAGCCCCCATTGCTAGTTTGAAAAGCAGCAATTTTCCTTGTCTCATCAAATGTCACGCGAAAATTGGCGCCTTTCCAGTAAAGAAAAAGAAAGACACAAAAACTTTGGCGGGAGACTTTGACCAGTCTCTCTTTCAGGCTGTAAAGCAGTGAGGAGGCTTTGAGGAGGGAGACACGGCCTCTGACGTTTATTTCTGGCATATTGAACAAGAAGAAGTCCGTGTTTGTCTTTGTCTGCTGGGGTCAGGGTGGAGAGGGGTGTGTGTGGGTGTGTGTGAGGACAGGGAGGGGGGATGTGGATGCAGTGTTTCAGGCTGTCAGCGCCATGTTTGAGAAGGGGCAGCTTTATCGTGCACGGACTCTTCTGCGAGTCAACACGGGCCATCATAACCGTGAATCATGACGACTGCCAGCCTCCTCTCCCTTCTACCGCCTCCTTCATCTTTCCCTGTCAGCACAAACTACAACTGCTGCCGGAGATGTGCAAACAGTGACCCCCTGGCGGCTGTTTGAACAGTGGCCCCTCAGGAGTGCGTGTAACGACCCTAGTCATTAGCCCGTGTCTGTGGAAAGACGCCCGTAACAACCCACCCCGTGACAGAAGACATCCAACAGTTTGAGCAACGTGTCCAGGCTGGGGCTCTAGTATATCACCGTACAATGACACTCACACAGTCCCTGGTGGTGCTTCATATCCAGTCCAGCTTCCAGAGTCCTTTTGTGTACCTCTCAACAGATTTTTCTGGTTGGTAAAGCTTCACACGCAAAGACCCCAGAAGAAAGTCTATGGAGAGCTGGATTTCCAGGTGTTTGGGCTGAGTTCTTACTTCTTCTTCTTCTTCTTTGCGTTGCCTGGGTTATGTTGTGAGGCCAGATCTTCTGAGGAATTCAGCAGTTGCCTGCAGGTCATCCACCATGCCGTACAGTTTCTGCTCCAGAGGCGTGGGCTCAGGCCACACTTCCAGTCTGGAGAGTCCTGCAGTCTCTTACAATTCGTGACCTAACAGCAAGCCTCGCTTGTCTACAGCTATTGGAAAACAGTTTCAGAGACTCTGAGCGTATTCTTGAGCGAGGGTGAGTAGGGCTGCGTGTGGGTAGGTCAGGATGAGTGATATAGCAGTTGTACCAATAACAGCTAAGAACGCAGTGAAAAACAACCAATAACAGCCAAGAATGCAGCAAACAACAACAATAACAGCAACAACCTCAAATATTGCCAGGCTCATCTTATTCTGATGTCCCCAAAACTAACCCACCCCCACCCCCTCTAAGTTCAATGAGAAGAATAATTCAGAACACAATAATGCATAATTAACAGAAAACAGAAATGAAGACCAAAAACAAAAAACAAATAGAAAGAAAAGAGTAAGATTAATAAAGAGAAGAAACAAACCAATATGCAAGTCAACAAATAGGTTTACCTCAACAGGCCAACACGTCACAGTAATGGCAAGATCCATTACCTCCTCTACAAACTCAGTTCACTAGTACAATGGTCTAACTATATAGCAGTACCGTTTTTATGCAGTGGTTAACATTACAATAACTATTGTTGCTTCTCAGTATCATTCCAAAGTAGCGTTTGTTTCAGTAGTTAATATTACAACAAGTATGGCTGCTTCTGGATATATCATTTTTTTTGTTTCAGATTAGGGTCTGAATGTGTCATGTCACATAATTTACGTCATGATGACGTCAGACTGTTCTGACAGCATCATTTTACCCCTAGAGCTTACGTCAGCAAGATCAACTCCCGAAATGTTTTTCAACAACATGTTCAAACCAACACTTTTCCCAAAAAATCTCTGCAACGGTCCCTCCCCCCCCCCAGCAGTTCTTGAGTGATGTAGTTCAGAAACGAGTCCAACTTTACGATCTGTCAAACGTTATTCCTGACTTTGGCACGTACAGTCCGCCGTCCCTGTGCCTGTCTGTCTGTCTGTCTGTCTGCCCGTCTGCCTGTCTTGTGTATGTATCAGTCTGCACTCGCGAGCGAGCGGTCATTCGCTCGACCTTCAGCGTGTTGAAAATAGCAGAGGGGCGAGAATGTTGCCGTGGCTGGCAGCGGTTGAGAGACAGTGGCGCTTTCCGCCATTCATCTCGCCATTCCTCGGGCAGATTTCGGGGAGGCTGGGATGCTCATCAGCCGGGGTGATGTTCCCTCACCACTTCCTGGCATTCTGGCGGATCCTTCTGTGAGGCGATGATGGCCGCAAACCCATCTCTGTGGGTGTCTGCAAGGGTCAGCCCTCAGCCGCTTCATGTTTGTCTTTTCTGGTTTGGTTTTGTTCTTCTTCTTCTTCCTATACTACAAGCCTTCGTTGTGTTGTACGAAAAACGGAATGTCGCTTACTTTAATGGCGAGTGCGAAAATGGTCCAACTACACAAAACTCTTACTAATGGGTGAATTTAAGTGTTTTAGCTAAGGAGGAAGACAAAGAAAAAGGAAGAAGAAGAAAAGGAAAAAGAAGAAGAAAAAGAAGACGAAGAAAACGGGAACGAAGAAAAAAAAGAAGGAGGAGAAGAAGAAGAAGAAGGAGGAGGAGGAGAAGACGAAGAGGAAGAAAGACACAAAGAAAGAAAGAAAAAAAGAAAGAAAGAAAGAAAGAAAAGAAGAAGAGATGATGATGATGATGATGATGATGATGATGATGTTTCTTTTCTTACGAGACAAACACACAATACGAATTCTTGCTACATTACGAAGCACAGGTATTTCTATCGAGAAGAAGATGTAACATGAACTGAATATCCTGCTATGTACATTACAAAGTACATTACTCCAGAATAAAAGAGAGTGTCAGGTAAACCACAGCAAGAAGAACAAAATCGTCACACAAAAACCATGCTTTAAACAACAATAAAAAAAACAACAACAAAGGCACAGCTGAGTACCGTGTTACTTTATAATATAATGAACATCGTGACAAGTTCAAGTTAGAAAGGCAATGAAAAAAGACAGCACAGTCACAAGTATTCTCGAGAGACAGAGACAGACTGACAGACAAACACACACACACTTTTCAATTCAAAAATTTGAAGCAAAACAAATAAACAAAAAATACAATCGTTCTATATGCTGGTAACGAGAGAGAGATAGAATGAGTGAGTGAGACACACATAGACAGAACTCGAACTCGAAAGATTTATTCACAAAAAGGCCATTGGCCCATGCATGAAGGGGGGTTGCCGAACTGCTTAGTATTTTAGTGAGAAAAACAAGGAAGGCACACCCACACATATCATTGTATAACCACAACCACCAAACAATAATCAGTTACAAAAAATATGGCTTAAGAAACCAAGATCTCTTATTCTAAAGGCTTTACACAAATATAAAGCAAGGCTGCGCACAATCTCAGGGTGACTAGATGCCATGAGTAAACAGAATCTAAATAGATTAGGCGGAATACTATATATTATCGGAACGTAATTCTGTCTAATACTGGACAACACAGCACAAAATGAACTTCATCTTTCCCTGTTTGCTTACATAATGGGCATAGCAACCTTCGGATGAGACTATAAACCGAGGCCCCGTGTGCGATTGCATGCAGAACATCTTGCGCACACGTTAAATCCTGTTCCGCTTTTCGAAAGAGTAGGCCATTGTGTGCCGGTGGGAACAGATGACACAATTTACAAAACCGCATACACACGGGGACTGGATGTGTAAAAAAAAAAGGACACGAGTGCTTATTCCATTATCCTCGATATAGAAGAATAAAAAAATTTTTAAAATAAACACACACACACACACACACACGCACGCACACACACACACACAAACACACACACACACACCACACATGTACCATCTGAAAATAAAAGTTTGACTTTGACTTTGACTTTGACACACATGTACCATCTGAAAATAAAAGTTTGACTTTGACTTTGACTTTGACTTTCACACACACACACACACACACACACACACACACACACACACACACACACACACACACACACACACACAGAGAGAAAATAGCGCTGGAACCGGGCTGGGGGTGGGGGTGGGGGGTTGATGGGGGGGGGGGGGAGAGGGGGGGAGAGGGGGGGGGGGAGAAGGTGGTGACCCAACAAGCTTTGACAGACCCTGTCTCCCAGCCGACCAGAAGTTATTCCGTCTGCCGCCACGAGGACCCTCATGCGGGAAACGTCTCTGTCCTGCTTCTAATGACACCCGACTGCCAACAATTACACCCCTCCTCCTCCCTCCCCCCTACCCCCCCCCTACTCCCCCCACTCCCCTTCCCTTCCCCCCACCTCTCACCTTCCATTATCCTCTCGAACCGAACATACTCTCTCGCCCATATTCTGGCATTTTTCATGTCGTTCCGAGGCAATCTTCTTGTCCTAACATTACACAGTCTCCGCGGTATCTGCCCGTACCATCTTCGCTGATGAACTGATAGTGCGGTTGTGTGGTAAGTCAGCTTCTAGCGATTTCGACTTCTGCCATCAAGTCTTTTCTCTGTTTAGTACTAATCCCCATCCCAGATCCCCCCTATCCCCCCCCCCCTCTCCATACACACACACACAAACGCACACGCACACACACACACACACACACACACACACACACACACTCACTCACTCACTCACAGACTGAGATGCCATCAGTAAAGGATCTGGATAAAGGAAAGAAATATGATTTTGTGAAAAGCGATTATTATTGTTGTTGTTGTGAAAGGTTTAAAGAGTGATTGATGATTTGTATTGTGTTGATGAATTGGAAAGGTGTGTGTGGAGGTTGAGGGGTGGGGGTAGGGGGAACTGTGTGTGTGGGGTGGGTGGGGGGGGGGGATGTTGAATTTGTAATTCTCCATACCCCAAAAGGGGTGAATGGAATTAAACCTTGAAACTCTTGAGTGTGTGGTGTGTGTGCGTGCGTGCGTGCGTGCGTGTGTGCGTGAGTGAGTGTGTGTGTATGTGTGTGTGAGTGTGTGTGTGTAAAAGTTGGCTGTGACATTTTTACGAAATCGTTACTTATTGTATATTGATGACTGTGAGTGAGTGAGAGAGAGAGAGAGAGTGTGTGTGTGTGTGTGTGTGTGTGTGGAGGGGAGAGATTGGGGATCAGTCAAGAAGTCTAAATCGCCTGTAGAAATCACGATGCAATCAATAACAACTCTAGATAAAGGAATTGGAAAAGAAAAGAAAAAAAGAAATCAAACTAATATACAACGGTTTAGAACAGACAACTGTCTAAACACACTTTTCTGAAGCTCGAACAATGACATTCTCCAGTGATGACCTGTGCTCAAACATTTTTTGGTGCTGAAAACAGTGAGCTTAGGGAATGTTGAGGGGGAAGGGGACAACATTTCCCCAAAGAAGGTGCTAAGAACGGCCGGTCAATTTGGAAGAAAAAGATGAAGAATGAGGAGGAGGAGGAGGAGGAGGAGAGGTAAAGAGGAGGAGAGGAGAAAGGAGGGGGGAGGGAGTAGAAGTGGAGGAGGAGGAGGCAAAAAGACAGGGGCAGAAGAAAAGGATGAAAAGAAAGACGGGGGTGTGGAAAATGCGGGTAGAATAGCAAGAAAGAAAAAAGAAAGAAATAAAGAAAGAAACTAAGAAAGACCAGAAAGAAAAAAAAATGTAAAGGAAGAAGAGAAAGACAACAAACGGAAGGAGAAAAAGGAGAATATACGGAAGGAGAAAAAGGAGAAGATAAAAAAGAAGAATTCTGAAGAAGAGGAAGAAGTAAAAATATGTAAAGAAGAAAAAGAAGGCAAAGAAGAAGAATTTTTAAGAAGAAGAATACTGAAGAAGAAAAAGAAGGAATACAGACAGACAGAGACAGACAGAAAGACAGACACACAGACAAAAAGCAAGGAAGAAAAGAACAACAAGAACAAGACCAGGAAGCAAACAATTACCAAACCGCTTTTACAACATCAGCAACAATTACAGGGCTGTGAAAATTTTCAAGGCTTGAGAGAGAGAGAGAGAGAGAGAGAGAGAGAGAGAGAGAGAGAGAGAGAGAGAGAGAGAGAGAGGGAGAGGAGAGAGAGAGAGAGAGAGAGAGGGAGAGGGGGAGAGAGGAGAGAGAGAGAGAGAGAGAGGAGAGAGAGAGAGAGGGAGAGGGAGAGAGAGAGAGAGAGAGAGAGGGAGAGGGGGAGGAGAGAGAGAGAGAGAAGAGAGAGAGAGAGAGAGAGAGAGAGAGAGAGAGAGCGAGAGAGAGCGAGAAGAGAGAGAGAGAGCAAGTGTGAGTGTGTGTTCAAGGAATTGGTTTCTTTTTTTAAAAGAGAGACAGAGAGGCAGAGAGAGGCCCGAACATCCAACCAACTCCCCCCAAAAAAACCCTACACCACTCACTTCCCCACCCCCTACTTTTTCAGTTTTCTAGAAACTTTCACAAGCCTTCCAAAAAAAAAAGAAAAAAAAAAGGATGGACCCCCAATAGGGGCCCCCCTGGCCATTAGCGAAGTCCGCCATGACCCCCTTTTCCCTCGCGGGGATTGATGGGTAAAAGATAGCCAATGAGAAGCTGCCCCTCGTTTATCACGTGCTATCGACGTCTCAGGGGAACATGGTGGACAACCCCCCCACTTACAGCCTGGGGGGGAACATTTCCCGGGGGACAGGGCTGCTACAAGGATCTGAGTTTAGACTCTTGAGTGTTTTTCCTTGGGACTCTGGGTTCTGTGTGTGTGTGGGGGGGGAATGGGGGGGGGGGGGGGGGGAGGGGTGTAAGGGGTGGGGGGGAGGGAGACTCACAGACAGCCCCTGCCTGTCATCCATTTCTCTCCCTTTGACAAGCCCAAGGAGCTTGTTGTGGGGGGTGACTCCCTCGTGTGCGTGCCTGTGTGTGTGTGTTGGGGGTGAGGGAGGGGGGGGGGGTGAAGGATGGAGAGAGAGGGGAGAGAGAGAGAGAGGCAGAGACAGTGGCGCTGTTCTTCTGGCTACGCGGTCTCCCCGGGGGAGAGTAGCCCACATTTCACACTGGTAAATCTGCCGTGACTGAAAGTGGTATACAGTGCATAGAAATACAAGAAAGAAAGAGAGAGGGAGAGGGAGTACAGAGAGAGAGAGAGAGAGAGAGAGAGAGAGAGAGAGAGGAGAGGGAGGGGGGAGTACAGAGAGAGAGAAGGGTGGGGGGGACAATGAGAGAGAGAGAAAAAGAGAGAGAGAGAGAGAGAGAGAGAGAGAGAGAGAGACAGACAGACAGACAGACAGACAAACAGACAGACAATGAGACAAGGGAAACAAGACAGATTAGGACAGGTGACAGGGGTTTGAGCAAATTGGGAAAGCGTTTAGCTATTTGTAATGCGTGGGGGAAATATCCTCTCCCCCCTCCCCCTGGGGGGATGCTGGGCGTCTGTCAGCATAAATAGCATCCCCACCTTGTGGAATTTCTGGGCTAGGAATTCCCTCTGTGCTGTCCCTTTCTTTGTTTCCGTCTTGTTCCTTTACTTCCTGTCACCTCCTTCTTGTCTATTTTCTGCCTTCTTGGTCCATTCTCCTGCCCCCCTTTCTTTCCCCCCGAAAAGACTTAAAAGATAATAATTCTCTCCCACGGCGAAGTCGGACGCGCTGGGCCTGACTTGTCAGGCGCTTAACGGCAGCGCAGCGCATTTTTCGCTCATATGACAAACAACGATAATTTCTGTTGGAAGAAGATGTATCATCTACAGGTGCTCCAACAAGTCAAGGCTATTATTAATAATGTGACTTATAACTTAACTGACTTCTTGATTGGCTACTAGATTACCTGATTAATCGATTAATTGATTCATTCATGAGCTAATGCTGGGGGTTGGGGTGGCGTTAATCATCATTGCTTTTCATTATTTTATCTTCTAAAGTTAGGCTGCTGTGAGAGAGAACTCGAAGTCGAACTCGAACTCGAAAGATTTATTCATAAAACGGCATATTAGCCCATATATGAAGGGGGGTTGCCGAGCTGCTTACTATTTTAGTGAGAAAAATAAGGAAGCACCCCCCAAAAAAACCAGTTTTATTGTATACCCACAACCACCAAACAAAAATCAGTTACAAAAATCACTTAAGAAACCAAGATATCTCTTATTCTAAAGGCTTTATACAAATATAAAGCAAGGCTGCGCACAATCTCAGGGTGACTAGATGCCACGAGTAGACAGAATCTAAATAAATTAGGCTGTCTACTATATTTTGGGGACGGGGTAGCTCAGTGGTCGGAGCACTCGCTTTCCCCCAGCCAAGTTAAGCAGCGTCGAGCGTGGTTACCAGTTGGATGGGTGACCGTTTGCGCGCCTTGGCTTCAGTACTGTTCCCCCAGTTCACCCAGCTGTAAATGGGTACCTGCCCTCTTTAGGGTCAGGGAAGGTAAAGCAGCGAGGGAGAGGAGATGGGCGCCGCCCTCAATACGCTGGCCCTAGAGAAGTGAGGTCTCTGACGCCTCGCTCCCCTACGACCTTAATATAGGTTATGGGACACCTTTACCTTTACCTTTTTACTATATTTTACCGGAATGTAATTCTGTCTTAACATCATCTAATACTGGACAGCAAAGCACAAAATGAACTTCATATTCCATTGTTTGCTTACATAATGGGCATAGCAACCTGAGGTCATCATCATCATGTTCTATATATCTAAATTTATGAACATTTATGTCTGATACACCAAGCTGTGAGAGAGAGAGAGAAAGAGAGAGAGAAAGAGAGAGAGAGATATGATATGATATGATATTTATTCAAAAAGGCCATGGCCCCTTAGAAGGGGGTTGTACAAAGTATTGTTGACAAGACACATCCACATTAACAATTTGCTACACACTCACTTCGCCTTCTAAAGGCTTTGTACAAACATATGCTTCATCTCTTAACAGTAGCTTCATTTGTTGCTGACATTAACAATATTAGTTTAAACAGACATGGATACCTGGAATATTTTGTCGGAATAAATTGTTCTCTGATATCTTTTAATTCTGGACAGGAAAGTACAAAGTGAACCTCATCTTCTATTGAATCCTTACACAGTGGACATATCAAAGCTCTACCATCTGAGTTACTATAGCGTTTTGAATGGACAAATATATCTGAAATTCCGAATCTAAATTTGGTCATGATACGCTTTATGTGTTTATCAATATTATAGACACGTAGGTTGGTACCTGATTCAAATGTGTGAACAGTCTATAAAAATCAAATCTATCACTATTTTGAACATGGGAATTCCAGTCCTGCCATCGACATTCTACCAGCCTCTCTCTAAATGTACAAATAAATTATTTTACATCTTCCACACCTTGATTAATCCAAACAAAGCCAAAGCCATATTCAAACAATTTCATTCTTACAACTGATAACCAGTTTCTTTTGCCCCTATTATCCAAGTCTAATAGCATCTTGTAAGCCTTAAAAGGTAATCTTTGTGTATCCATCTGAGTTAATTTTAACCAATAGCTAATACATTTCACAGCAGAAAGGATCCTTAATGGATATCTAGCTGTTTCATCATATACAAGGTCATTGGGTGAGCCTGGCTTTCTTGTGAACATCCGATGCTTAGGCTGAATTATTTTAAACCCAAAATCTCCACACAACACTGCACAACACAAAAAAACCACGAAACAACACAACATTACAAACAACAAGAACACCACCCCACAACAACAAGAAGTCAACAATAACTTTGATTGTTGCACTTCCCAACATCATAAACAAAAAAAAAGACACCACCCCTACAACATCATTTTTTTCTTCGATAATGGAATAAGCACTGATGTGCTTTTTTAAATCCAGTCCCCGTGTGTATGCAGTTTTGTAAATTTTGTCATGTTTCCACCGGCACACAATGGCCTACACTTCCGAAAAGCGGAACAGGATTTAACGTGTGCGCAAGATGTTCTGCATGCGTTCGAACACAGCAAGAAGTCAACAACAACAACAATTTTGATTGTCCCACTTCCTCAGCAACATCACACAACAGCAATAAGTCAACAACAACAATTTTGATTGTTGCACTTTCCTCAGCTTGTGTAGACTGCCTTCTTTCCGACCCCATCATTCACCAAAGAAACCTCACATCATCACAGGAACACCTTTACCCATTCTGCTAAAACTGAACAGTTTAATGTCTCAGCTTTCACATTCATTAGTTCCCTCGGGGGGGGGTTCAACATTAAAGAAGGGGGAGGCTGTAACCAAAAATACCCCCCTGACCCTCCCGCCCCCCTCCTCTCTCTCCCCCCCCCCCTCCTCTCTCTCCAACCACCCCCCCTCTCTGTCTCTGTCTGCCCCCCCCCCCCCTCCCCTTCCACCTCACCTTCAGTGCAGCTGCAGGTCTCAGATAAATAAGGAAAGTCTTCCTTCCCTCTCTCTGCAAAGAGTGTGTGTGTGTGTGTGGGGGGGGGGGGGGGAAAGGGGGGGGGGGGTACGGGGTGCACAAAGCAAAGGAAAGATGTGGGCTGGTAGGCTGCATGAAACAAATAATGTGGCGATGAAAGGTTGAAGAAAACAAAGGATGTGGTAGATTGCATAAAACATAGGATGTGGTAGAGTGCACAAAACAGATGATGTGGTAGATTGCATAAAACAAAGGATGTGGTAGAGTGCACAAAACAGATGATGTGGTAGATTGCATAAAACAGATGATGTGGTAGATTGCATAAAAGAGGATGTGGCAGATGGCAAG
>CM054147.1:51851557-51854057 GCA_028751875.1 Rapana venosa | reverse complement strand
AAAACAGAGGATGTGGCAGAGGTTCATAAAAAAAGGATGTGGCAGGATGCATAAAACAAAGGATGTGGCAGGATGCATAAAACAAAGGATGTGGTAGGTTGCCGGGAAACAAAAGGATGTGGTAGATTGTATAAAACAAAGGATGTGGTAGAGTGCATAAAACAGAGGATTTGGCAAGAGTGCATAAAACAAAGGATGTGGTAGAGTGCATCAAGGAAAGGATGTGGCAGAGTGCAATAAAACAAAGGATGTGGTGGAGTGAATAAAACAAAGGATGGGGCAGTGCATAAAACAAAGGATGTGCAGAGTGCATAAAACAGTATGTGGTGAGTGCATAAAACAAAGGATGTGGTAGGATAATAAAACAAAACCAAAGGAAAATGTGGGATGCAAGGTGCACAAAACAAAGAATTTGGGGAGACAGGGTGCAGAAAACAAAGGCAAGAAGTGTGGGGGGGGGGGGGGAGTGGGGAGTGAAAGGATGCAGTAGACAAAGGAAGGATGCAGGAAGACAGAGAGGAGGAGACAATGAAAGATGTGATGTGGTAAGTGGACACAAAGAAACTATGGAGAGAGGAGAGAGAAAACAAGGAATGATGTGTGTGTGTGTGTTGAGGGGGGTGGTGGATTGCAGAAAACAAAATATGCAGGGTACTAAACTGCAGAAAACAAAGGGAAGATGTGGGGATGGTAGACTACAACCCCCCCCCCCCCCCCCCCCAAAAAACAAAAAAAAAAAACACAAAAAACCTAAACCCACCACCAACAACAACAACAACAAAAAAACCACACACAAAAACAAAAAAAACCAAACCCAACAACAACAAAACAAAACCCACAACAACAACAAACAACAACAAAAAACAAAAAACCCAAATAAAGACAGGAAGTTGAGTGAATATAACAAAGTATGCAGGGTAGTAGACTGCAGAAAAACAAAGGAAAGATGCAGGGAGGTAGTAGAGAGCAGAAAACAAAGAATGTGGCGAGGCAAGGTATGCACATTAAACAAAGCAAAGATGTGGAGAGGCAAGGTATGTACATTAAACAAAGCAAAGATGTGGAGAGGCAAGGTATGTACATTAAACAAAGCAAAGATGTGGAGAGGCAAGGCAAGCAGATTAAACAAAGAAAAGATGGATGAGGAGAGGAAGACTGCAAAAAAAAAAAAAAAAAAAAAAAGAAAAATGTGGGGGGAGGTAGAGTGGCAGAAAAACAAAAGAACAAAAGATAGGGGTGGGGGGGGGGGGTGGAAGGGAAGGAGAGGTAGACTGCATAAAACAAAGGAAACGATGTGCTCTGTGTGGTGTGTGTGTGGAGGGGTGGCGGTGGTAGAGTGCAGAAATCAGCAGAGCAGAAACGGGGTCTTTGCAGTTTGCTATGTTGCAGAAATGGAGGGTGAGGGTGGGAGGGGGGAAAGGGGGGGGGGGGGAGGGGGGGGAGGTAGGGGGGGGAGTGGGGAGGGGGGAGGGGGGGGGGGTTGCACCATTCAACCCAGCGCAGCAAGCCTCTGTGTTTTATCACAGGTAACTAACTGCTCCTACCTCACCCATCCACAGATGACAGGAAACGCGGGAGGGAGGGAGAGAGGGTGGGAGGGAGGGAGGGAGGGGAGGGAGGGGGAGAGAGGAGAGAGAGGGGGGGGGGGGGAAAGAGAGAGAGGGAGCAGACAGAGAAGACACAGAGACAGACGGAAGAGAGGAGAGAGAGGGGTGAGGAGAGGGGGGGGGGGGGGGGGGGGGGGGGGGGAGGGGGGGGGGGGGGGGGGGGGGAGGAGAGGGAGGGAGGGAGAGATAAGAGAGACAGAGACAGAGAGAGGGGGAGGGAGGTAGATGGAGTAGAGACAGAGAGGGAGGGAGAAAGAGAGAGAGGGAGAGACAGAGAGAGGGATGAGAAAGAGGGATGAGAGGAGAGAGAGAGAGGGGGGGGGGGAGGATAGAGAGAGAGGGAGGGTCAGAGAGAGAGATAGAGACAGAGAATGAAAACGAGAGAGAGATGGGAAAGAGGGATGAGAGAAGGAAGAGAGAGAGAGGGAGGGAGGGAAAGAGGGAGAGAGAAAGGGGAGGGGGTGAGAGAGAGAGGGAAAGAGAGACAGAGACAGACAGAGAGCAGAGAAAGAGAGAGACAGAGACAGGTCTAAACTAGAGAGAGAGAAAGGGGGTAAGGGGGGAGGGGAGGGGTGGGGGGTGGGGGTGGGGGCAACATTACCCGCAGAAAGGAAAAGATAGATGGGAAATGGAAGAGAAGAGGTAGGGAGGAAGCAAGGTGTATGTCTCAAAAATTGAGAAAACTGCATAGCTTAGTGGAAAGTTTAAAAAAAAAACAAACGACACACACAAAAAAAAACCCTATGGGGAAAAGGGAGTGAAGCGCACCTGCAATATATTTCAACGTAGATACAATTTTTCACCTTTCTCTTTTCTTGCTTTTTTCTTTTTCGTTTGTTTCTGTTTACGGTTCATGTAGCTAGTGCGTTGTCTGTCTCTCTCTTTCTGTCTCT
>CM054147.1:51841557-51846557 GCA_028751875.1 Rapana venosa | reverse complement strand
GCGCGAAAATACAGACTTGACAATACATGAATGAATGAATGAATGAATGAATGAATGAATGAATGAACGAATAAATGAATAAATGAACAAATAAATAAATAAATGAACGAATGAATGAACGAATATCCCCCGTGGGGGATGCCAGGAAGCCTTGTCCACTATAAAAAAGAATCCCCACTTTCTGGACATTCTGCGCCAGGAATTCCCTCTTTTCTGTCCCTCTCTTTGTTTCTGCCTTGTTCTTTCTCTTCCCGTCACCTCCTTCTTTTATTTTCTGCCTTCCTGGTCCATTATCTTGCCTTTTCTTTGTTCATTTTTTTCTTTTCTTTTTTTCTTAAACTTATAACAATTCTGTCCCACGCCGAAGTCAGAGGTGCTGGGTCTGCCTGCCTTGTCGGAAGACATTTTTTTTAACGGCGCAACGCATTTTCGCTCATTTGACAAACAACAATAGTTGCTGTCTGAACGATCAAAGAAGAATATACATAAATAGATAAGTAGATAAATAAATGAATAAACAAGTGGAAAAAAATAATATTGATCTGTCTATTTGGTGGTATTGTCTGTGTGTTTCTTTAAACATCTCTGTAGATAATGATCAGGGAAGATAACATTGGGGGGGGGGGGGGGGGGGGGGGGGGGGGGGGGGGAGAAAAGAAAGAAATGAAAGAATGAAAGAAAGAAAGGATGAAAGAAAGAAAGGAAAGAGGAAAGAAAGAAAACATGAATGAATGAAAAAGACTGAGCGAAAAATCCCACACAGAAATAAATAGATTAAGAGAAGAGAAGAAAACAAATGACAAGCAAGGAAGAACAAAAGAAAGAAAGATATAGGAACGATACAAAAGAAACACAGAGCGAGAGGGAGCGAGAGAGAAAGAGAGAGCGAGAGACAGAGAAAGAAAGTGAGAGAGAGAGAGAGAGAAAGAGAGCGGAGAGAGAGAGAGAGAGAGAGGGGGGGAGGGAGGGAGAAAAGAAATGAAACTGAAGAAAGAAACAGAACGGTAAATGACAAAAAGAAAGAAGAAAGAGAGGAAAACATGGATAAAAAGAAAGAAAACACACACACACACACACACACACACACACACACACACACACACACACACACACACACACACACATACACACCACACACACACACACACCCCACACACACAAACAGAAAGAAAACAACAGAGAAATGGATATGGAAAAAGAGAGAAAACAAGGGGAAGAAAGAATTTTTTTTTAAATCAAGAAAGAAACAAAGAATGGGAAGGGAAAAGAAAAAGAAATGAACAATACAAGAAAAAAAAAGAGGAAAAAAAAGGGGAGAGAGAGAGAGAGAGAGAGAGAGAGAGAGAGAGGGAGATGAGGGGAAGAGAGAGAGAGAGAGAGAGAGAGGAGACAGACAGACAGAGAGAAGCAGGCAGGCAGGCAAAGAGAGTTTTATACACCCAAATAGAAATGAAAACGATTTTGGTGTTATAGAAATGAAATCGATTTTGTGTTAGAGAAATGAAAACGATTTTTGTGTCATAGAAATGAAAACGATTTGTGTGTTATAGAAATGAAAACGATTTTTGTGTCATAGAAATGAAAACGATTTGTGTGTTATAGAAATGAAAACGATTTTTGTGTCATAGAAATGAAAACGATTTGTGTGTTATAGAAATGAAAACGATATTGTGTTATAGAAATGAAAACAATTTTGTGTTATACTTCTACAGAAGTTCACTTGTTATTTTAAAACCCATTTTTTCTTCTGCCTCCGCTTTGGTTTCGTCGACTTAGCTTTTGTGGGTTGGTTGGTTGGTCGGTTGGGTGGGTGGGTGGTTTTGGTTGGCAGGTTTTCAGCATTGTTTATTCATTACACATACTTCATAAGCAGACAACATTACAACAGGGGAAAGACTTGATATCAAGCTGCAGCTTATTTTGTAAACCCCACCCCAATTTTTGTTTTTGTTTGTTTGTTTTTTACTTTTCCATCAGTTGCGTAGCATCAAGAGAGATTTTTTTAAAAAGGATTTAAGAAACCAGTGTGATTTATACTTTGATGGGTTGCTTTTTCTGCTGCTGCTGCTGTTGCTGCTGCTGTTGTTGTGTTTCTTTCTTTTTGATGTACTCTTGTATGTTTATTTTCGTTTTGATGGAAATGTTTATTCTTTCTTTGAAAATCAAAATTCTTTCCATATGAACATGATAAAAGTGTCGCCTCTCTTGAGTTGTGTTTGGATAAAGGGGACTTTATTATTCATATCTAAACTACATGAAATAGGTACACCGTGTGGAAATAGCTAAGAAACAAGAAAATCGGACATCTTAACATCCTTAAAGTCGGAATGCGGCTACCTTAATTTAGGGGCAAAAATAGTCAGAAACGTAAAATCTCACCATTGGTGAACAGCAGAGCTCCAAGCAAAGGAACTATAAATTTTAAAAAGTGGCAACTTTATAAAGAAAACAGATATAGCACTGTTACTGTTGAACATTTTAAACATTTTCGGAACATTTAGGTATACACCGAATTTTTAAAAAATCAATTTTTAACACTTATCACATCATCATCAACTATAGTGCATACTGAAAAACTCAAAAGATACATTGATTATGGCATTTTTTGAAAACTAGCTCACCACACCAATTCTTACTATGGGTCTATTCTTTTTCGTTCCTCGGCTAGAGCTCCGAGGTTCACCAATGGTGAGATTTTGCCTATGCGATCATTTTTACCCACCATGAAGGTAGCCGCATTCCGACTTCGGGGATGCATGCTGGGTATGTTCGTGTTTCCGTAACCCACCAAACACTGACATGAATTACAGGATCTTTAACATGCGTATTTGATTTTCTGCATGTGCTTATACACGAATGGCATTAAAGGTCCTTCGGGTGAGACTATAAACCGCGGCCCCGAGTTCGAACGCATGCAGAACATCTTGCGCACACGTTAAATCCTGTTCCGCTTTTTCGAAAGAGTAGACCATTGTGTGCCGGTGGAAACAGATGACAAAATTTGCAAAACCGCATACACACGGGGACTGGATGTAAAAAAGCACATGAGTGCTTATTCCATTATCCTCGATATAAAACGATAAATAAAATAAAATAAGGCACTGGTATGTCTGCACATGAAAGCTGACCAAGGAGAAAGTAAAAAAAAAAAAAAAAATCCCTACACTTAATTTACCATATGCGGCCGAGATTCGAACCCGGGACTTTATGGACCCATGGGGTTGAAATCAAACGGTCTTAACCACTCGACTAGAGCGTCCATCACTATGGTTTGCACAAAGTAGCCAGCCCTAATTTTTTGGGGAAAAAAGACTGATCAGATATGAGCGAGGGTTGGAAAAAAATGTGAACAGAGAATACCTGTTGCTAACGGCTAATATGATCATAAATACGTTATGAGAAAATAGTACGGTTAGGGTAGACATAATGAGAATTTGTCGTTCATAGTCTCTTTGTAAACTTATCTATAACACACACGACGCGCGCGCGCGGCACACACACACACACACACACACACACACACACACACACACACACACCCACACACACACACCACCACCACGCACGCACGCACACACACATCACACGATTTCGAATTCAGAGAACAGGTTCCCCCCCCCCCCCCCCCCCCCTCCCCTAAAATCTCAAAATAACAATGGAAAAAAAAGAAAAATTTTACCGCTGATAATGACGGAGGGGAGATAATTCTAGAAAGACAGACAGACCAACGGACAGAGAGCAACTGATGCAAGAAGACAGACAGACAATAGAAAGAAACAGTGCCCAGGAGAAAGAGACAGACAGAAAGACAGACGGTCAGACAGAAACACCACACACACACACACAAACACACAACACACAAACTCTCTCTCTCTCTCTCCACACACACACACAAACTCCCTCCTCTCCTCTCTCTCACTCTCTCTCTCTCTCTCTCACACACACACACACACACACACACACACACACACACACACACACACACACACACACACACACACACACACACACAACACACACTCTCTCTCTCTCTCTCACAAACACACACACCACACACACACACACACACACACACACTCACACACACACACTCACCACACACACGTACAGACAGATTCATAGCGACAAAAACAGAGAAAGCAACAATAGAATATGTGAAAAAAACCACCCAAAATCACCACCAACAACAGTACAAAACACACACACAGTCACACACACACAAAGAGTCTCTCTCTCTCTCTCACATACAGAAAGATTCATAGCAACAAAAACAGAGAAAGCAACAAATGTATATATATAAATAAATTTACACCAGTAACAACAGAATAACACACACATACGCGCGCGCGCGCGCGCGCCGCGCACACAACACACACACACACACACACACACATACTTGTTAATATTACTGATAGTGAAAAGACGTCAAATCTAAAGACGAACGAACGAACGAACACACACACACACACAACACACACACACCACAAACAAAAACACAACCAACTCACACTCCAACCCCTCTCACCACACACACACACAAAACACACACACACAACCAACCCCTCCACACCAACATACACACAACCACATCCCAAAACAACAACAATAACAACAAAACAACACAACCCCTCCCCCCCCCCCCCCCCCCCCCCCCCCCCCCCCCCCCCCCCACACACCACACATTCACCCCACCACCACCATCACCACCACACACACACACCACATCACCACCACATCACCACACAACACACCAACACACCACACACACACAACACACACACCACAACAACCAACCACCCCCACACAAAACACACACATACACACACACACATTCCCCCCAACAACAACACCCCCTCCCTAACCCCCCCCCCCCCCCCCCACACACACACCTCCCTACCCTCCCCCCCCCCCCCCCCCCACAACACACACACACCCACAACACAACTACACACACACCACAACATCACACCACACCACACCAACAACAGCAACAACAAACC
>CM054147.1:51806378-51821378 GCA_028751875.1 Rapana venosa | reverse complement strand
TGTGTGTGTGTGTCTCATAGGACTACACAATAGTAGCAAGTAGTGTGTGAGTGAGAGAGAGAGAAAGAGTGTGTGTGTGTGTATCTGTGTCTGTGTGTGTGTGTTTGTGTGTGTGTGTCTGTGTCAGTGTGTGTGTGTTTTCTCTGTGTGTGTGTTTCTGTGAGTGAATGTGTGTGTGTAAGTGTGTGTGAGAGAGAGAGTGTGTGTGTCACTGTCTGTGTGTGTGTCATAGGATTACACAATAGTAGTAAGTAGTGAGTGAGTGAGAGAGAGAAAGAGTGTGTGTGTGTCTGTGTCTGTGTGTATATTTGTGTGTGTATATCTGTGTCTGTGTGTATGTTAATGTGAGTGTGTGTTGTGTGTGTTTCTGTGTGAGTGTGTGTGTGTTTCTGTGAGTAAATGTGTGTGTGTGTAAATATGTGAGTGAGAGAGAGTACATATTGATCTATATATAGTGTGTCACTGTGTGTGTGTTTCAAAGGATTACACAATAGTACTAAGTACTTAAGTAGTGAGTGAGTGAGAGAAAGAATGTGTGTGTGGATCTGTGTCTGTATATTTGTGTGAGTGAGTGTGTATGTTTCTGTATCAGTGTGAAAGTGTGTGTTTTTGTGAGTGAATGTGTGTGTGTCTGTCTCAGTGTCTATCTCAGTGTCTGTCTGTCTGTGTCTGCATCTGTGTCTGTTATACGATTGCACAACAGTGACAAAACCATTTCTAATATTAGTCACACTGATATGACTCAAAATGCATGTAGACTCAGACTGTTGATACGATCAGAGCACATTTGTCTGTGTCACTGTCTCTCAGCTTTGGCCTGCTCTTCTGGGAAAGTACTTGGCAATAGCATGGTGCCATGTTTTGTTTCTTTGAGATTTTGTTGTTGCTTTATTTTTACATGTGTGCTTATCTGGGAGGGGGTGGGGTGGAGGTGTTTTTTTTTTAACCCAATGTGTTCTTACCTTTTTGTTTTGTTGATTTGTTGTTGTGTTTAACATGTGCGCTTACTTGTTTATCGTTTGTAATATGTGTGCTTGCTTACTTCGTTTTTTTTTTCCATAAGTGCTTACATGTTATATATATATATGTGTACTTACCTCTGTAATATAGCTAATGTAAGCATTTGACAATAGGACATGTCTTCTGCATCAAAGGTCCTTACTATATTTTCTCACTGTTGACTGCATATGGGCTTTATTTTTCATTTTAACTAATTTAAGTGGAAGGGTAGTTTCCATAAAAAAAAATAGTTTCCAATCCACTCACTCAACATTGAGTGGAATGAAGGATTTTAAAAACAAGCAAGATTTTAAGATAGATTTAAACCATGAACCCTGTACTACCCGGAAATGTCTGCTTTTCAGATATGTTTCCCTATCCCATCCTTAAACAAAAACAAACTTTAAAAGTAATACAAGACAAGCGCAATTATCATTGTTGCCATCATCATCATCACCATCACCATCATCATCATCATCATCATCTGTCATCATCATCATCATATTCATCATCATCAACAACAACACATTCATTTTTATCATTCCCTAAGAGTATTATAAACACCACACACACATACAGTTTCTAAAAATATGGATACATATACCACAGTATTTCACTGACCATACAACATTTCGTCCATTCAACAAAGACCATCTGAAAACAGTATGACTAAAAATAAAATGTATCTTTCCTAGACAACAACAATAATAAGACAGACACACAAAAAATGAAAAGAGACACACTAAAACAAAGAAAGTAGGAAAGAAAGAAAGAAGAGACAGAGACAGACAGACAGACAGACGAGAAGATAGAAAGAGAGAGAGACAGAAAGAAAGAAAAAGGAAAAAGAAAGATAGATAAAAAGAAAGAAAGAAAAAAATAATAAATATAATAAAAGAAAGCAAGAAAGAGAAACAAGACAAACAGAAACAAAGTCAGAAACAAGGACAGAAATGAACCCAAAAAATGTAAAGAAAGAAAAGACCAAACGTAAAAAAATCAAATAATAACAGATCATGCAAACAATCAACGCATACAAGGCAAACAATAAAGGAAAAAAAACCAACAACAACAGTATAATCAAATCACAACACAACACCCAAGCAACACATAAACACACACAGATGTATAACACAATGTATATCAGCTATACACACATACATGTACAAGATTTAAACACACACACACCACACACACAACACACACACACACACACACCACACCCAACACATCTAAAGGACAGATACAAAAAAAAGAACCCCCACCACACACACATACACACCCAACTCAACATATATCTAAAGGACATTCCATTTCTATCTCCTGTTTCCTAAATGAAGGCTCTAGCAATAAATAAAACAAACAAACAAAAACAACCCCACCCCCACCCCAAAAAACAAAAACAAAACAACCCTTTAAAAAATCCTGTTTCTGGCATCAATGACGTCATTGTAACAGTGATTAAAAATGGCTGACTTGTCATAGGCACTCCTGTCTTTTGACAGTTCCAGACCATACATCCCCCCTTGTCCTGATATAAACAAGAGAGAGAGAGAGAGGGGAGAAAGAGGAGAGAGGAGAGAGAGAGAGAGGAAGAGAGAGAGAGGAGAGAGGGGGGAGAAGAGAGAGGAGAGAGAGAGAGAGAATGAATGAATGAATGAATGATATTTGATGAGAGAGACAGAGACAATAAATGAATGAATGAATGAATCAATGGATATATGAATGAATGAATGATCTTTGATCAGAGAGAAGGAGAGAGAGAGAGAGGAGGGGGGAGGGGGAAGAGACAGAGACACAGAGAGGCAGAAAGGCAGAGAGAACTGTTACGACAGAGGCAGAGACAGAGACGGGGAGACAGAGACAGACACAGACAGAGAAAAAGTAGCCAGGCACTTTTAAAACGTGGGTGATGAATGTCTGCAAACGCCAGAGCCAAAAGGATGCCAAGCCAGCAAGCAAGCTAGCTAGCTAGGCCTGTAGCTGGCCAATCATTTTAGCGGGTTCCCCTCCTATAACACATTCCCACCACTAGCCTAGCCTAGCCTACTACACCGGCCATCCCTCCCTCCATCCTCTCCCATCCCTCCTTCCACTCACCGCCTCCCCTCTATTGACACACCAACTCCCCACTTTCCGCTGCGACAGGGGTAGAGAGATGCTGTACAGGGATGGAACCCCGTTTCAGGATTCTCTTGAAGAAGAGAAGAAGAGAAGAGGCAAGGTAAGGGAGGGAGGGAGAGAGGATGGAAGGGGTAGGCTAGTAGTAGGTAGGGTAGTGGGGGGGATAGGACTTGGGTACGTGAAAAACCCTAGGCCTAGTCAGAGTGCGAGCGAGCTCGCCAGCAGTTTTCCTTCTCACTCTGCTGCCTGCTAAAAATAGCCCCTGTTCTGCGCACATCTTCAAGCGCTGGCACTGGGCGAGCGAGAGAGAAAGAAAGAGAAAGAGGCTGGCTTGGCTTGCCCCCCTATGCTGGGCCTAGCCTATAGGCCTACCCTGGCTGTCTTCTTCTTCAGGATGTGCCACCGTGTCGTCTTGATCATCACATACACGTACGAAACTCTTCCCTCCCCACTACCCCCCACCCTCCTCCTTTCTGACATTCAATGAACACACCTAGCTTGTCTGCAAAACTTGGTTCGTGAATGATTCGCAGGATACTTGGTTGAAAACTTGTCAGAGGAGCGAAGAAGAAGCGTTCAACCTCCTACCTGGCCCCTAAAATGACACAGCCTGAAGATGACCTCTGCTATCTGCCTACCACAGCACCTAAGGACGGGCAGAAACCAGCTCGCTGCACAAAACCCTCTCTCCCTACACAACCCCGCCCAACTCTCAAAACAAACTTTTCCGAAACTTTCTAAAACTCGACCCACATCAAACACCAAAAGAGACACATTGATGACATTGACTATGACACAATGACGAAAAGGTAAAAAACCAAGCCGAGAGAGTACTCACCTCGAGTGGCTTCATGTCGACAGGAGCATACTCAGTGTGGCAGGCCCGGCAGCTGGAAGAACACGGTCACAGCACTTTGCATGCAGGCAGGAAGGAAGACGAAGAAGAAGCCAGGGTAGCTTAGCAGCAGACAGCGAAGGTAGACAGGACGGTACAGGGGGGGTGCCACACGCCGCGCCACACACACACACTCACTCACCGATGAAGAAGAAGAAGAAGAAGACTCTACCTTCTTCCTCCCTCCTCCTCCTCCTCCTCCTTCAGGGGCCTTGGTCGTAAGCTAGGGACCGACACAGGGTACTGCACACACACACACACACACACGATTCCAGAAGCACAGCTCCAAATTTAGCCTGCCAAGAGATGATGGCGTCTTGTCTCTTTCTTCCCTCCTCTTTCTTCTTGCAAGTCAAGTCAAGTCAAAGCGTCAGTCCTTGCTGAAGTGATGGGGGTGTAGGCTAGGCTAGGCCTAAAGGTCTGTATATCTATCTATCTCTCAGTGTGCTGCCGCCAGGCCCCTGCTCTGAGGAAACCCCTACTGTGTGACTGGTCCCTGTCACAGAACCTACTTGTCCAAACCCCTCCTACTACCTCTTGTGAGGGGGGGGGGGGAGGGGGGGTGGGGGTGGAGAGTTATGGAGGGGAGGGAGTGGAGAGGTAAGGTGGAGGAGGGTAGGTAAGGGGACAGGAGTGGTGGTGATGATGGTGGTGGTGGTGGTGGAAGAGGGGGGAGGGTGGAGGTTTTGAGTGGGAGTGGAAGGAAGGAAAGAAGAAGCCAGCAGCTTGTCTTTGTGTGGCGCGGTGGTGCTACTGTGGATGTGGCGATGCTGTGACAGCACAGAGCCAGAGAGAGGGAGAGAGAGAGAGAGGGAGAGGGCGGCACAGAGATAGGCTAGGGGCTGGGATGGTGGGATGGGGAAGGGGAGGGGGGGGGGAGATAAGGTCCATGCCTTATATGGCTGGGGACGGTGTCTGTGTCTTCTTGCTGTCAGGAAATCGTCCTGCTAGGCCCTAGGCTAGGCTATGCAGGCAAGGCTGTGGAGCGAGAGAAAGAGAGAGAGAGAGCTAGAGGGGTTGGGCGTTGCACAGTGACAGTCTTGTATAGGCCTATACATGTCTGCTTGACATGTTCACATACATTCCAGCATGCACGTACATTCATCATGTTCATGGCTTTCTTGCACACAAATGCAACTTTCCCATCACGGACTAACACAAACTGTTCTTTCATGCATGCACACACATAAGATCAAAATAAATAAATTAATAATAAACACTCTCTCTCATATGGATTGTTGTAATATTGTTGTAGTTAAATAATTTAGTTAAATTTGCTCTTGTTCCTAGAGAGATGGTTAGATTTCTTTTTTTTAAAGCATTGATTTTTCAATGTGACATGCGGAAATAAAAATTTGACCGACTTTCACACACACATGACATCCCCCTCCCCCACCTAGCCCCCCCCCCCCTCCACCACACACCATGCACACGTGAATTCTCAAGGCAATGCACCTCCAGCCTTCTCCACCCCTGCCCTCCCTCCCCACCCCCCATTCCCCCACAACACGATTTTACATAGATGGGAAAGATGGTCAAGTGCAGTTGTACGCTAGCTAGGCTAGAACTTGTAGAAGACTGTGCTCATTCATGTCAGTGTAGTGTAGGGTGTGTGTGTGTGTGTGTGTGTGTGTGTGTGTGGTGTGTGGTGTGGTTAGTGTAGTGTAGTGTGTATATGTGTGTGCGCGCGTCAAAGTCAAAGTCAAAGTTTAAGTCAAACTTTTATTTTCAGATGGTACATTGAATAAGCAGTGCATTTGCTTTTTTTCATCAAGCCATCTGCGCGTGTGTGTATGTGTAGTGTAGTGTAGTGTAGTGCAGTGTAGTGTGGTGTATGTGTGTGTGTAGTTTGTATTGTGTTCCTGTGTTTGTAAGTATATATGTGTGTGTGCCTGTGTGTATATAATATAATTATATTTTGCCTGCGAGCGTGTGTGTGTGAGTGTGTGTGTGAGTGTGTGGGTGTGTGTGTGAGCGTGTGTGCGTGCATATGCCTGTGTGTGTGCGTATGCGTGTGTGTGTGTGTGTATATGTGGTTAGGGTCAGGGAACTAGGCTAGAAGTGGACGAATGCTTTGAAGAACAAACTAGGCCTAGGCCTACCGAACATAGCACTATCTATTAGGCCTATAGCACTGACAGCCTCGTCACTTATCACAGTTGTAAACAGAGGCAGAACACTCACAAGCTTTTCTGGGGTTTTTTTTGTTTGTCATTGTCAGTATCGTTGTTATTCAAATCGTCGTCATCGTCGTCGTCGTCATCATCATCGTCGTTGTCGTCTTTTTTTGTTGTTGTCATCATCATCATCATTGTCATCGTCATCACCATCGTAATCCTCCTCGTCGTCATCATCATCACCGTCACCATCACCCCACCCACCACTATCATCATCTTGGTCGTCGTCGTCATCATTACCACCACCACCACCACCACCACCACCACCACCACCACCACCATCATCATCATCATCATCATCATCATCATCACCAGCACCATCACACATTAATAATCATAAATGATGGTGATAACCATGGTGACGACGACGGCAATGACGACGATGATGGTGATGACAGCAGCAGCAATAATAATAATAATAATAATAATAATAATAATAATAGTAATGGTGATGATGATGATACTAATAACGACAATAACAACAGCAGTAATAATAGTAATAATAATAATGATAATGATGTTGATGACAATCATAATAACCATAATCATAAAAAAAAGGTAAAGGAGTCCCATAACCTATAGGGTCGTAGGGGAGCGAGGCGTCAGAGACCTCACTTCTCTAGGGCCAGCATATTGAGGGCGGCGCCCATCTCCTCTCCCTCGCTGCTTTACCTTCACTGACCCTAAAGAGGGCAGGTACCCATTTACAGCTGGGTGAACTGGGGGAACTGTACTGAAGCCAAGGCGCGCAAACAGTCACCCATCCAACTGGTAACCACGCTCGATGCTGCTTAACTTGGCTGGGGGAAAGCGAGTGCTCCGACCACTGAGCTATTCCGTCCCCTGCTCATAATGATGGTAACAACAATAATAGCAACACATAGCATAAATATAGCGCTATATCCTGTAAGAAAAAAACCTCACCAAATCAAAGCGCTTGCACTTAGCCTATTCTTACACAACTCATGCAGCTGATCACAAATAGTTTCAACACATTCAAATTTGACGATGATAATGACCATAAAATTATGTGGAGGACGATAGGCCTTGTGCGATTTAAACAGCTTCTATGGTTCAGTCGGGGACGGGATAGCTCAGTGGTCACAGCACTCGCTTTCCCCAAGCTAAGGTTAAGCAAGCAGCATCAAGCGTGGTTACCACTTGGATGGGTAACCATTTGCGCGCCTTGGCTTCAATACAGTCCCCCAGTTCACCCAGCTGTAAATGGGTACCTGCCTTCTTAGGGGTCAGGGAAGGTAAAGCAGCGAGGGAGAGGAGATGGGCGCCGCCCTCAAATGGATAAGCTGAGGTCTCTGATAGGCTCAACAACAACCCCACAGGTCATGGGACACCTTTACCCTTTTATGGTGCAGCGGATTGCTCTCTTGTTAAGCCTTTGTTGCTGACCACAGGCATATTCACTTTGTGAAGGAAACAAAAAAGTCAGCCAAACAACTTTCGTCTAACTACTGGAACGGTGGACACTGTAGCCGAGTGGTTAAGACCGTTCGACTTCAGTCTTATGGGACCTTCAAGTCGCAGGTTCGAATCTCGGCGGCAGCTTCTGAAGAATGGAGGGTGGGGATTTTGACGACCTCCCAGGTCAACTTCAAGTGCAGACCTGCCAGTGATTTAATTCCTTTCAGGTGTACACACACGCAGAAGATCAAATATGCACGTTAGAGATTCCTGTCAAGGTTCGGCGTGTTTCGGAAATACCAACATAGCGCTGTATAAACTCTATCATTATTATTATTATTATTATTATTATTATTATTATTGTTATTGTTGTTGTTATGCTGGAGGGAACTGGTTAACTGATCTTCGGTGCAGTACCCTAATTATTCCCAGAGGATTTTGAGAAGTAGAAGATGCAACGAAGAAGAGAAGGAAATGAAGATGAAGAAAAAGAAGAAGAAAGAAGAAAAATGAGAAGAGAAAAAGCAAACAGAAGAAGAATTCTGAAGAAGAGCAATTGCTAAGAAGAAGAAGAATGAAAAGAAAGAAGAGAAGAAGAAATGCAAGAAGAAGAATGAAAAGAAGATGAAGAATGCAAAGAAGAAGAAGGAGGAGGAGGAGGAGGAGGAGAGGAAGAGGAGGAGGAGGATGGAAAAAACAGAAAAAGAAGACGAAGAAGAAGGAGAGGAAAAGAAAAATGCATAAAAGAATGCAAAGAAGAGTGAAGAAGAAGAGGAGGAGGAGGAAAAGTAAGAAGAAGAATTTTAAGAATGAAGAAGAAGAAGATGGTTATCATCATCATCATCATCATCATCATCATCATCACCATCACCATCATCATCATCACCATCCTGGTGTTGATTATGATCATAATGGTGATGGGAGAGATGACGATAACGATGATGATGATGATCTGCAGATGATGATGACGATGGTTTAATATTCTCAATGCTCGTGGCTAAATGAGTCTTGGTCTCAGTGTAATTCTAGAGTGGATTTCTCTGTTTCTATACGTGCGGTCATTAGATGTCTAAGAGTTGACTTAGTCTCTATATTATCGACTACATTGAATATATGCTTTTAACTAAATTATGCAATGAAACAATTTGCTAAGTACTCTGTGAGTGTGTGTGTGTGGTGTGTTGTTGTGTGTGTTGTTGTTGTGTGTTGTGTGTGTGCGGCGCGCGGCGCGCGGTGTCTTTGTGTTTGTGTGTGTGTGTGTGTGTTTCAGTTAGTGAGTGAGGGAGAAAGAGAGGAAGAAAGAGAGTGTGAGGCTCACCAATGGTGAGATTTGGCGTATGCGACCGTTTGTGCCTACCATGAGGGTAGCTACATTCCGAGGTGGACAGACAGACAAACAGACACACAAACAGACACACACACAGGACACAGACAAACACAACAGACAGACACACAAACACACAGACACAGACACCACAGACAGACACACACAGAGACACACACACCAAGACACTAGACACTATACAGACACACAGACAGACACACAGACACACACGCACAGACACAGACACATACAGACAGAACAGACACACAGACACACACACAGACACACACACCAGACAGACACACAAACACACAGACACAAACACACAGACCATCGACACATACAGACAGACACACACGCACAGACACACACACGCACAGACACAGACACATACAGACAAAACACACACACAGACACACAGACAGACACACACACAGACAGACACAGACAGAGATAAACCCCTCGTTAAATCTGACTGCATGCTCCACTTTTACCTTCTAGGCTACCGGGGATCAAACCCAAATTTAACGTGTCAGGTATAACGAAACAAAATCTCATCCCTACCTGTCCTACCCACTACCCCCTTCCCACCCTCCCCCTCCTCCAAACACCCCCCCCCCCCCTCTCTCTCTCTCTCTCTTCTCTCTCTCTCTCCCTCCGTCTCTCTCTCTGTGAGTCTCTCTCTCTCTCAGAGTCTCTCTCAGTCTCTCTCTGTGTCTCTCTCTCAGTCTTCTCTCTGTCTCTCTCTCTCTCTGTGTCTCCCTTAGTCTCTCAGAGTCAGTCTCTCTCTCTGAGTCTCTGTCTCTCTCTCTGAGTCTCTGTCTCTCTCTCAGAGTCTCTTTCTCTCAGAGTCTCTCTCACAGTCTCTCTGTCTCTCTCTATGTCTCTCTCTATGTGTCTCTCTCTTCAGTCTCCCTCTCTGTCTCTCTCTCTGTCTCCCTTAGTCTCTCAGAGTCAGTGTCTCTCTCTTCTCTGAGTCTCTGTCTCTCTCTCAGAGTCTCTTTCTCTCAGAGTTTCTCACACAGTCTCTCTCTCTCTGTCTCTCTCTCTGTCTCTCTCTCTTGTCTTCAATCTGTCTCTCTCTGTCTCTCAGGAGATAGAGTCTCTCACACAGTCTCTCTCTTCTCTCTCTGTCTCTCTCTCTATGTCTCTCTCTCTCGTCTGTCTCTCTGTCTCTCAGAGTCTCTCTTTTCTTCCTCTCTCTGTCGGGCTCTCTCTGTCTCTCTGTCTCTCTCTCTGTGTCTCGCTGAGTATCTCTCTGATATTGTATTTGGTCTAAAGGCCGATGTGCAATTAAATCAAAGTTCAGAGTTCTCTCTCTGTCTTGTCTGTCTGTCTCCCTCTGTCTGTCTCTGTCTCTCTGTCTCTCTGTCTGTCTCTCTGTCTCTCTGTCTGTCTCTGTCTGATCTTTCTCTCCCTCACTCTCTCCCTCCCTCCCCCCCCCCCCCCCCCCTCTCTCTCTCTTCTCTCTCTCTCTCTTGATCCATCATAAATGTGAAATCGATTTTCCCCCTAGAAATGACAAATGTCAACGCAACCAAACTTATTTGGGGACCAAAGTTAAAAGACTTATTCTTCACCACCCACGATGATGTCCCGTAAGAATGTTTGCTCTGTCTCTCTTCTCTCTCTCTCTTCTCTCTCTCCCTCCTCCTCACCCCGTCCTCTCCCTCCTCCTCTCTCTCTCTCTCTCTCTCTCTCTGCTCTCTCTCTCTCTCTCTCTCTCTCTCTCTGCTCTCTGTATCTTTCTCTCTGTTTTGTGTGTATGTCACTTTCTCTTGCGAAATGGATAAAAACGTTTTCTGCTTCGATGTCTACCTCCCCCCCCCCCTCCCCAACGTGTTTTGTATAGTGGCTAAGGCCGAAGTACAATAACTTTTCAATGCTCAGTGCTCTCTCTCTCCTCTCTCCTCTCTCTGGCACGCACGCACCACCACATAATTTGTCTAATATCAATGTGAAAAGACGCTCAATTAAAGAAGAACAGACACAACACACACAAAACACACACACACACACATAGAACACACACACAAAACACACGCACACAGCACACACACAACACACACACTACACGCGGCGCGCGCGCGCACACAAACACATCACAAAACCAACAAACAAAATAAGACAACACAACAAAAAAACAAAAAATCGAAACATATTAAATATGGCCCTACATCATTCAAGCACAATTGTGTCACCTAAACCTAAACGTAAGTCTTAAACAACAAGAGAAACACATCACTACTGTATAGGCCTACAACCTCTCTTCAATACCAAAGACAAAACAAAACAAAACAAAACAACAATCTTAGCCAAACCTATACCTTTAACACCACGGCAAACAGTATTAACACCCCCACCCCTTTTTCATTTTTTACAAATCTTCATCTCTCATTACAAGTTTCCAAGCTAAAGGAAGAAAAAAACCCGGATGGTTTCGTACCAATTTCAAATTTCGGACGCTTCAGAATTTTCCGCCATCTTTGTTCAGAGAGAGAGAGAGAGGGGGGGGAGGGGGAGGAGGTAAGCCAAGTCACGTGACGATAAGGGGCGTAACTCATTTGGCTGTCCCGAACGGGAAAACCGAGACAGAAATGTCAAGACACAGTCGCTGACATGAAAATTAATCACTTTCTATTATTCGACAAATTCAGGAGCTTAATTATTACATACGGTATAAGTTCTAAACGATTTCGTAACACAAAAAAACCCAAAAAGCCACAGAAGAACAAATTTTTAAAAAATCTTTCGAAATTCTGTCGGGTTTTGTGTGTGTGGATAAAGACATTTTGGAGACGCTAGTGTGACATAGACCAACATACAGCTTTGCTACAGTCTGGAATTAGCCTAGCCTATACTAGGCTTACCACTCACAGAGAGACAGAGAGGGAGAGAGAGAGAGAGAGAGAAGCATCAAGTGTTCCAGAACTAGGACAACCTCCCCCACCCCATCCCCCACCCCTCTCCATCATTCATGCCACGCACTGTTGACTTTGTCCGACTTCTGCCCTTTGCCCTCTAGACTGACCTACACTACACAGATAGACACACGCGCGCGCACACACTCACACACACATACACAAACCAAACACACACACAAAAAGTTTCAGAGAGGTGAGGAGGTAACAGACATATATATCCACACGAAGAAGAAGAAGAAGAAGAAGAAGAGAGAGAGAGACAGAGAGAGAGAGGGAGGGAGGGAGACAGAGAGAGGGAGACAGAGAGAGAGACAGAGAGAGAAACAGACAGAGAGACAGAGACAGAGAGACAGACAGAGAGAGAGAGAGCACGCCAAGCAAAATCGATACCTGAAAAGACACAGGACTTGCCGATCACACAAGCAAGAAGACAGGCAGGCAGACACACATAACACGCACACACACACAGACGGGGATGGAGCAGCAGAAGCAGAAGAAGAAGAAGAACTCTCTCGACAGGCAGGCAAGGCAAGGCAAGGCAGGCAGACCGAGTGACTGCAAGTCAAACAAACTGGAAGAAGCAACAGCAGCAGCAACAGCAACAACACGTAGACAGTTGAAGGCCCTAGTGTCAAAGCCACAGTAAGGGAAAGAAAGAGAGGACGAGGATAAACTGTCCAAACGGGTCACCCAAAAGACTGGCCGTCGTTTGCAAAAGGCAGGCAGTCCCCCCTCCCTAGGCTAGTGCCAATTGTCGCGGTGGTGGTGCCGTTCGCTGATGTGGGGGGAGTGAGAGGGGGTAGTGGGGGTGGTAGGTGAGGGTGTGGGTCGGTTGTCCCGCTCACTCACGGGAGCGATAGGGGAGGGAGGGTGGGGAGGGTAGGCTTAGCGGACACGGTTACTGTCGGGGGGAGGACAGAGGGAGAGGGGGGGGGGGGGGGGGGGTGGAGGGTCTACACGGTTCTCTGAGTTTCACTCAGCGTGGTCGGTCGGTCGGTCCCGGTCCGTCCCAGAACAAGGCAGCAAGCAGCAGGCAGGCAGGCAAGCAAAGCAAGCAAGCGACTTGTTGTTGCCTGCAAGTCTGGTGGCACCACTGTGGCTGTCTCTTTCTTGCTGGCCCAGTGAGTGAGTGACTTGACTGACTGTCAGGAGGGGTAGGGTGAGGGTGAGGGTGGGGTGGGGGTTCGGGGTGGGGGGGAGGGAGGGGAAGGGAAAAGGACAGGGACAGACACAGGGAAGAGTGAGTGAAAAAGAGAGAGAGAGAGGGACACGCACACATACACATACATACACACTGGCTTGGTTGTGTCAAGGGGTGGGGGTAGGGGTGTGTGGGTAAGAAAACAGTCACACAGCCTGTTTGTCAAAGATTAGGTTAGGGAGAGTGGGGGTGGGTGGGGTGTACAGGGTGAGGAGGAGGAGATGGGAAGACAGACAGACAGACACTGAGACACATAGTGACAGACAGACATAGAGTGACAGATACAGAGAGAGTGACATACAGAGAGAGTGACAGACACAGAGAGAGTGACATGCAGACAGACACAGAATCACACATATTCCTCACCCCCCCCCCCCACCCCCCACATACACACACTAACACACACTGCCCCCACCACACACATCTGTCTCACACACAGCACACACACACACATCTCTTCTCCACCCCCCCCCCCCCCCCCCGCCCTCACACACTAACACACACGCACACACATCCACGCACACACACACCAACACACACATCCACCCTCCCCCCAACACACACTAACACACGCACACACACACACCCCCAACACATCCCCCTCCATCCACACACACCAACACACACACACACATCCTCCCTCCCTACACACACACACACACACACACACACACCACACACACACACACACACACACACACACACAACAACACAACAACACACACACGAAACGCGAAACGCGACACAGACAGCAAGCCCGTCACAAGCATCCAATTCCTACAAGTAGCAATTCCTAGCAACGACGCTGTCCCGTCCCGTCCCGTCCCATCCCATCCATACATCCACGGCACTCCCCAAACTCAGGACCCTACCTCTCCCACCCCCACCCCCCCACCCATTCACCATCTTTCTCCTCCTTGTCCTCTCTTCAACCCCCCACCCTCCACCCCTCCCACCCCCACCCCCACCCCTCTCAATCCATCCAACCAACCAACCACCACCACTATCACCATCACCCAAGCTTTGCCTAACTAGCAAGTAGGCTAGCATAGGGCCTATAGGACTAGGCTAGCGGAGGACGCTTGCTACTGGCACCTAGTATAGACAAGATGCCAGACAGGGGAAACGACACAGAAAGAAAGAGAGAGAGAGAGAGAAGAGAGAAGAGAGAGAGAGAGAGAGAGAGAGAGAGAGAGAGAGAGAGAGAGAGAGAGAGAGAGAGAGAAGAGAGAGAGAAACAGAGAGAGAGAGACAGAGAGAGAGAGAGAGAGAGAGAAGGAGGAAGAGAGAGAGGGTGGGGGAAAAAAGGAAAGGAGGGAGGGAGGGCAAGAGGCAGAATCACTCCAGAAGTTTTGGTGGGACAGTTTTTGAAGAAGGACGCTGGGACGAAAGGGAGGAGGGAGAGGGGAGAGAGGGTGGAGGTGGAGGAGGGACAGGGGAAAAGGAGACCTGGGGAAGGAGGGAGAGAGAGAGAGATGGGGTGGGGGTGGGTGGGGGTGGGAGGTAGGCCTTAGAAGAAAGTTGATATGGGGGGGGCGGGTTGTGTGTTTGGGGAAAGGAGGTGGGAGGGATGGGGGAGAGGAAGTGTCCTGGTAGTAGTAGGCTAAGGGACAGGAGCCTCTAGCGAAAAGCGTCCCACAAAAAGAGATGGGAGGAGGGAGAGGGAGGGGTAGGGGGAGGAGGGAGGACGGAGGGGGTGTCTGGCACTGGGCCTTCCTTTGTGTCCTGGGTCCTGGGAGAGGGTCTCTAGGGGGGGAGGGTGGGGGTGGAGGTGGAGAAGAGGGTGGGGGTGGTGGGTTGGGTTAGGAGACAGGGCTGGCTGTTTGCTTTCCAAGACTTGGTAGTAGGCCTAGGGTTGTAGCTAGGCTTGTTGTTGATGATGGTGCTGGAATGTGACGTGGCGTGGGGTGGCGTTCTTCTTCTAGCCTATAGATAGG
>CM054147.1:51796378-51801378 GCA_028751875.1 Rapana venosa | reverse complement strand
TTGGCAAAGGCCGAAAAAAAGCACAAAAAGCTAAGGGGACAGGATAGCTCGGTGGTCAGAGCACTCGCTTTCCCCAAGCTAATGTAACCAGCACTGAGCTACAAGTGGATGGGCGACCGTTTACATGCCTTGGCTTCAGTGCAGTTCCCCAGTTCACCCAACTGCTGCTGTCTTTGTTGCTTTCTGTTTTCTGTTTGTTGTTGTTTTGTATGTTTGTTTTGTTTTTTCTATTAAACAAGAGAGCTTTATGATAATTTCTTTTGTGTTTTTGCTGTTGTTGTTTTACCTGCCTTTTGTTGTCACAAAGAATATAATAATGTAGCTCTAATTTAGAAAGAAATGCAATTTTGAAAGAATATTTGAAGAATGAAGTTGGTTAGATCATTCGTATGTACGGTGTGAAAGACGAACATTGACAGCAGATCTGTAAAAGAATATTATAATAATTGAATTCTTTCTCTTAGTCATCGAACTCTCAGACAGAAACTGATGTTTATCATTTGAGCGAAAAGGGGCTGTGCTGCCGTTAAGCTCCTGACAAGTCAGGCCCAGTGCATCCAACTTGGGCATGGGACAGAATTGTTATCTTTTAAGTCTCTGTAGGGGGAGAAAAGGAGGCAAGCGAATGGATCAAGAAGGCAGAAAATAAACAAAAAGGAGGTGACAGGAAGAACAGAAACAAGGCCGAAACAAAGAGAGGGATAGAAAGGAGGGAATTCTTATCACAGAATTTCCAGAAGGGGGGGGGGATACTTCGATTTGTTTACTTTTTACAAGATTCAGCGCTATATAAATTCCATATATTATTATGATTATACTTTTTTGTTTTATAAGGTGGGGATGCTATTTATAGTGACAGGCTCCCAGCATAACTCATGGGGAGGGGGGGAAACTTTGAACACAATCATTCAAAAGGATTTTACTCACGTAGCTTCTGGCAGGACCACAGAACCAAGGAGTCAGTGAGGCAAGAGGTGATGCATCATGAAAGCTGGGCCACAGGAACAAACCCCTTCTGGCTGTTGTTGTAAAGAGGAGGAAGCTGGCATGGTTTGGTCACGTCACACGTCACAGCTCTCTTACTGAGACTATCCTGCAGGGGATAAACACTTGAGGGAGGAAGACATGGCAGGGGCAGACAGACAGAGGAAGAACTGGATGATGCAGAACTAACATCACAGACTGGACCACCGGCCTGGACATGGCTGTGTTGTGTTGTTGCTGAGAAAGGCTGAAGACAGACAGACAGACAGATAGACAGACAGACAGACAGAAAGACAGACAGACAGACCAGTCTGGAGGAATCTGACGACCAACAAGTCCGTCGCGTCCTGTTCCTCTGATGACAATATTGATAAAAGAGTCTGATGGTGGTGGTGGTGGTGGTGGTATGGTGGTGGTGGTGGTGATGATGGTGGTGATGGTGGTGATGATGGGGGTGGGGGGGTGATGATGATGATGATGGTGATGGTGGTGGTGGTGGTGATGATGATGATGATGGTGGTTGTGATGATGATGATGGTAGTGGTGGAGGTGATGATGATGATGATGATGGTGGTGGTGGTGGTGGTGGTGGTGATGGTGATGATAATGATGATGTGGTGGTGGTGGTGGTGGTGGCGGTGTTGGTGTTGGTTGTGATGGTTGTTGTGGTGGTGGTTGTGATGATGATGATCATGAAGATGATGATCATGATGATGATGATGATCATCATGATGATGATGATGATGATGATGATGATGATCCGCTCTCACTCGCTGAACGCAGTATTCTTCAAGGTACTCGGACCTACATTGTTTTCAGGTTGCAATGACAATTGACCTTTACTCTGCAGAAAACAGAATACACGTTCACCTCACCTCACCTCACCTCACTTATCCTATTCCGTAGTCCCGTGGACCGTGGGGGCACCAATGAAGATTTTGAAACCAGCTTCCTCCACTCCCCACGGTCCACTGCTTTCCGTAGCAATTCGTTCCAGTACAGGCCAATCCACTCTCTGATATGTCTTCCGATCGTTTTCTCTGCTTCACGTTAATAGCTCTAAATTCAAGACACTTATGTCTCTTTTAAAAAATCCACAACTATCATTAAACTAATCACTTAAATGGTCAACACTAAATCCTATGTGTCTGCATCCACAGCAAGTGAAAAACAAGTTGATCAAATTTGACAACATGAAAGAAAATTCGGTGAATTTATCTCGCTTTCATGAAGATATATGACTGTAATGTTTTTGGGAGGTCATCAAGAAAACCAGTTGCGATTTAACTGCATGTTATATATATATAAATATATATATATATATATATATATATATATATATATATATATATATATATATATATATATATATATATAGAGAGAGAGAGAGAGAGAGAGAGAGAGAGAGAGAGAGGGATAGTTTTCTGGTCTCTGAGAGTTTTGGTTTTTGGTCGTAAATTTAGTTTATAAAAAGAATCCTAATTTTTGTTCTCCAGAAAGTAGTGAGATAAACCCTGACCTGATGAACTGAAACCAATAATGTTTCAATTCAATATTACTTGTATACGATTTCACAATGGGGCAGATTTGATTATTACTTAAATTCAACATTAACTTTATACAATTTCACAAAGTCGCGGATATGCTTAAAAGGCATGGGAAAATGTAAAATGCAAAGAAGAATGCAAAGAAAAAGGAAGAAAGCAAAGAAAAAGAAGAATGCGAAGAAGAAAAAAAAAATTGGAAAGAAGAACAAGAAAAATAATGCAAAGAAGAATGCAAAAAAGAACAAGAAAGAAATGCAAAGGCGGATGCAAGAAGAATACAAAGGAGAATGCCAAGAAGAAGAAGAAGAAGAAGAAGAAGAAGAATGCAAAGAAGAATTCTGAAGAAGAAGAACAAGAAGAAGAAAACGAAGAAGAAGAAGAATGAAAAGCAGAAGAAAGAAGAAGAAGAAGAAGAAGAAGAAGAAGAAGAAGAAGAAGAAGAAGAAGAAGAAGAAGAAGAAGAAGAAAATTATCAAACTATACATTTCAAAGAAAGGAAACTTTAGATTCCAAACTCTCACAACAACCACAACATCACCAATAACGTGTCACACAGACAAACAGAACCATACAAAAAAGAGGAATGGATGAATATGATATTCAAAGGGAAGGATAAATATAATATTCACATTCTAGCGCACGTCCCAAAGACATATTCTCTCCCTCCCTTTCTCCCTCCCTCCCTCCCGCCATCCCTCCTTTTTCATAGTGTCCCATAGTATGGCACTCTTTGACTGGTCGGTGGCCCAGTTAATGACAGTTATCTCCACTGACTACCCCCCTCCCCCTAACTCCCCCCTCTCCCTTCGTCCTCTGGCATTGCTCTGCTCAGTCCTATGTCATGTCGTTATGTGGTTTTCGTGTCCCTAAGTGGATCTCTGGGGACGGAATAGCTCAGTGATCAGCACTCGCTTTCCCCGAGTTGAGCATTGAGCGTGGTTACCAAGTGGATGGGTGACCGTTTGGGTACCTTGGCTTCAGTACAGTTCCCCCAGTTCACCCAGCTGTAAATTTGGTACCTGCCCTCTTTAGGGGTCAGGGAAGGTAAAAGCAGCGAGGGAGAGGAGATGGGCGCTGCCCTCAATATGCTGGCCCGTAGAGAAGTGAGGTCTCTGACATCTCGCTTCTCAATGACGCATAGGTTATGGGACACCTTTACTTTTTATTTTAACTGGATCAAGACGTTCAACTGGGCGAGCCCTGTTCAAAGGAACTCGACATCGCTTTTTTAAAAACTGCTTAGCACATCATTTTTTATCAACACAGATGAAATAACTAAGAAATTAACAGCAATCACAACTATATTGATCAAATTGATACTCAAGTCGAGGTTGCGAAAGTAAAAACCGAGTACTTCCGAACTTTACCGGAAAAATCCGTTGAGTTTGACCTACTTCACACGCTTAGTTTGTTTTAGTGATTTGCGGACAATGTATTGGCATGGCAATACACCTGGTGAAAGAAAATGAAGGTATTAAGCAAATTCATTTCAGCATCCTTTTCCCCTTCGTCGAACACTCAATAACTATTGTTGTCTGCCATATGAGTGAGTAAGCGTTAGGCTGCCGTTAAGCTTCTGACAAGTCAGACCCAGCACACAACCGACTTCGGCGTGGGAGAGAGAGAATTGTTATCTTTTAAGTCTTTCTGGAAGAAGAAGAAGAAGAAGAAGAAGACAGGAGAATGGACAAAAATGACAGAAAATAAACCAGAAGGAAGTAACATAAAGAAAAGGAACAAAGGCAGAAACAAAGAGAGCAATAGAAAAGAGGGAATTCCTAGCACACAATTTGGGGATTATATTTATACTGACAGACCCCCTGGCATCCACATGGGGTTGTAATTGCCCTTCATGGGATGATTACAGTGTTTTTGACTTGACTTGACTTGGGGAAGGGGGGGGGGGGGGGGTGCGTTCAATATCTAACAAATACGCATATTTCGGGACGTTTATGATATTCAACGTAAACAGAGCACTGTCATGAAGGGAAAAGCCTTAACATTGCCTTGCCATCCAGTCATTCATTAAACAGGGTATGCAACATTCAACCTGCAGATTCCAGACCTGGGAGAGTATGTAGTAGTATGTTCTTTCGAGCCAGAAGGCCCATAGAGCCGGAGCTTATCCCGGTTTCTGTAGCGTTAAGCGAACTGTGACAGGACGCTAGTCTGTCGCCAGATACTTCCCCAGCAGAGCTGGTACCCACTTGTACACCTGAGTGGAGTGAGGAAAATAGGAGTAAAGTGTCTTTCCCAAGGGCACAACACCGAGCCGAGCGGGGATCGAACCCGCGACCTCTGGATCACGAGTTGACCGCCTAAACCACTCGACCACGGTGCCTCCAGACCTGGGAGAGGGCAGTTCTTATCTCTGTTGAGCGGGGGACCACAGGGTCTGGTGCTGGATGTCCCACCTGTGAAGGGAAGTATGTGCAGTTCTGAGCATCCGCTCTACACCTCTGCTTCCCG
>CM054147.1:51766378-51781378 GCA_028751875.1 Rapana venosa | reverse complement strand
AAGGAAGGGGTGTGGTGGGGGGGGGGGGGGGGGGGGGGGGGGTGGGGGGGGGGAGAGGGTGAAAGCCACCTCATGATAGATGACACAGTTAGCTGGTCACACCTCAGTTCCTGCACTGGTTCTGAATGCACTCAGATATTGGAGATAACTGAGATGCTGGATAGAATCCTTTGTCTCTGTTTCTATCTCTGTGTGTGCTTGTGCGCGCACGTGTGCGCATGTGTATCTGTCTCTGTCTCTCTCTGTCTCTCTCTGTCTCTCTCTGTCTCTCTCTCTCTCTCTCTCTCTCTCTCTCTCTCTCTCTCTCTCTCCCTCTCTCTCTGTCAGCCTCTCAGCCTCTTTATTTTCTTTGTCATTACAATTCCTTGTCTCTGTCTGTCTGTTACCCCACCCCCCTCTCTCTCTGGTGTCTGTCCACTTGCCTACATATCCCTCTGCCTCTCTCTCTCTGCCTCTCTATCTCTGCCTCTCTCTCTCTCTATCTGTCTGTCTGTCTCTGTCTCTTTCTGTCTGTCTCTATCTCTCTCTTTCTATTTTAGACATTGTATGTCTGTCTTTCACCCTTCTGTACCCAATGGAGGTAAACATGATAATGATGATAAATTTGCCTCTTTTCATTTCTGCACCCTTCAGCCACCACCCCAACCCCTAAAAAAGATGAAGAAAAAGAAAAGAAAAACATGTACAAGAGAAAAAAAATATAGTTCTCCCAAGACTACTATTCCACTGCTTAACAGTTTTCTGGGACATAAAGTTTGTATTGGCTAAGAAACGAACATGAGAAAAAATGCACACACAGCTGAGAGAAAAATAAAAACGTGTACAGAGGACGGCAGTTGAGTTTCCGCCTTGCAATTGTCTTTCTGTGTGTGCTGTTCCTGTCCATTCAGACTTGTCCACAGCAAAGTTATGGGTCTCCTATCGTGTGTTACAGAAAAGGAATTTCTGCACGGTTGACCTCCTTTGCTTCAGTGTTGCAGTCTGCTGATGCAACCAGGAAACCATTTTTTTTCTGTCAGTTGAGACTGAAATCTGTTCTTGTTATTTTTTTGTCCAAATTGAGTGGGATTTTTGTTCTTCTTTTCATGTTTTACTCGCCTTTATTGGAAGTTTTGTTTTGCTGGTTGTTTGTTTGGTGTTGTTTTTTTCTTGGTTGAGTGGGATCTTTTTAAACTTTTTAAAATTTGGACTACTTTGTTGTACAGTAGTAAAATTCATGTTATGGTTTTGAAAGTATGATAGAAAAATACAGACAGGTTTATACCATTTACCAAAATGTTATGAAATGCAGTGACAGACTATAATTATGACAGAATTTCCATTTATGAAAAAAGGTAATCAATCTAATCATCTTCTTTATAGCATTGCCGACCACAGAGGCAATGTCAGGGCTGTCACATGGAAAGACAAAATGAAGAAGAAAGAGACAGCTTACTAGACTGACAAGGGTTTGGTTCCAGAACTAGCGAAGACAGGCAGACCGTCATCATTAAAACACAAAGGGGAGGATGCAGACAGTGCAGGAAGCATCATTTATGTAGGAATTCATCTTCACCAAGGTCACATCCTGAGACAGCAGTTTGGGGACACAGTTAGAGGATGGATTGGAGACTGAAATGGGGTTAGGGGGGGGGGGGGGAGGGGAAAAAAGGGGGTGGCCAATGCCAAACCTCATGAAACCACACAGTGGGAGTGAGCCCGCGGACATTAAAGCTATGCTCGCCCTGAAATTTTTGGGCAAAAACATATACCTTTCTCCCCAAAATTTAAACACGGAAAAACACACTTAGGCATTTCTTTCCCCAAAACCAACCGGAAAAGGGGGAGGGCCCACGTCATTTCCAAATGGTGGGCTTCCGTCTCAGTTCTCCCCCCTCACCTCTGGGCTCACTTCTGTTAAACCCCCGAAAAACGCTTTCTTCCCCCTGGGGGCCGTCCACCCGCCCCCCCAACTTTTGATTGTTCTGTTGTTCCCTCTTTTTTGTTTCATGGTGTTTCAAACCCCCGAATCCCCCAAATTACAAAACTTTTCACCTTCTTCAAATCCTAAACCCCCTTTCCAAAAACCTTTTTGTTCTTTCCCTAGCCGCATCTCCACCATCGCCTTCGTCCCCTTCCCTGATGCTTTTCCAAACCAAACCTTTTTTATCTTTAAAACCCTCCCCCCTCCTTTAATTCCCTTTAAGTTTTTTTTCAAGTTTCATCTTCTTCCCAAAGGGAAAAACCGACTACATTTCTGATTTCCCAATTTTCTGAAAAAAAAAAATTTACTTTAACCTTTCCCCACCGAAACTTCTTTTAAAAAAACATAGCCATGACCTAAAATAAAACAGCTGACCCTCCTGGATAAAAACATTTTCTTTTCCCCCCCGACCCCCTCGGGAGGGGGGATTCCCCTCATTCTCAAAGAAAATATTGGACCAAACTTTTCTATCAGTCACAAAACCCCAATTTCTCCAAATCTTTTTTAATTGCGGAAAAACCCAAACTCAACCCACCTGGGGCCCCCTATAACCCATCTGGTGCCTTTACCGTCCCCCTCCCAAACCAAAAAAAACCTAACAACTTCTCCCTTTTTTTCCAAGAAATTTCCCGTCACTCCCCGACCCCTACAGTCCCTCTTCCAAAAACTTAAATTTTGGGGACTTTAACTTTCCCTTTCCCACAACCAAAACTTCCCCCAGATGTCCCAAAAGTCTTTTTCTTTCCCCCGCCCAATCCCTTCTCTCTCTCAATTGGGAAAAAGAAACAAGCACAGTCTGGCATAAATTTTGACTGGCCGATTAAAAAATTCTTTTTTTAAACTTTCACATCTTTTTTGGGCCCCCGACGAACTGCATTCTGATCATTCCCATTCCTTTTTCCCCTCAACATAACAAAACCCCTTTAAAAGAAAAAAATTTACTTTGTCCCCAAAACTCAAGGGTTTTGACATTCAAACCTTTTTCTTTAAAAAGCTTTTCCCAACGTTTTTTCCCCAAACCTCTGACCACACTGACCTCTCTGACCCCATAACACAACCCCCTCCGCCAAATGCTGATACAAGCACCCCAAAGACCACTCCCTCCCTGACAAAAACCCTGTTGCCCTTGGGAAACCCAAGAACTTGATACGAAGCGCAAACCCCGCAAAATAAACGGGAAATGGGAAGTCAAAAAACCCAAATCTTAAAAACTTTTTCCCAAAAAAAAAAAATAAAGTCAAACTCTTAATCCATTCAGCAAAAGATAGACTTCACTCTTCCCCCAAAATTCCCCTTGCTAAAATCCTGAAACTCCCTTTTTTTTCCCCACCCCAAACTCCTTTGGGTCTCAAAAACAACCCCCTCTGCCTAACACCCACACCGGGCCCGAACTTTCCCTCCATTTTTCCCCCTTCTTTTTAGACAAAGGGGTTTTGAAACATACCCCAACTGATCCGACTTTAATTCCCGCATCGCCCCCATCCCCCGTTCACTGGGACCCTCTTTTTTCCTTCCTCCCACAAGTGAAAAAGGAAATTTATACAATTCTTAAGGAAAGACTATAAAAAACATGCGACTTTATCCCATACCCCGCCCTGTTTTCCCCACAGTGGGCCCTTTCCCCAACTTTAACCAAATTTTCAAATAAAAAAGTAAAATCATCTCTTGGGTCAGGGAAAATTTTCCCCTCAACTTTTAAAAAAACAATATCACAAACCCCCTACTGAAAAACACGACCTTTTAAACCCCAAAATTCTGAAAGAATTTTAAAAACCTGTCTCAAATTACCCTTTGTTCCCCCAAATTTCTAAAAAAAAGGTTTTCCCAAAAAAAACTTTAACCATCCCCCCTTTATTCCAATGATCCCTTTCCCAAATTTTTAAAACTGCCTATCGCCCCCAAACCACACCAAACCCCCAAAAAACCCTTCCCCCACTTTTGAAAACCTTCTACTTGCTTTGATGCAGGAAAAAACCCCTTCTCACTCTTCTTGACTTATCTGCCGCCTTTAAAACCATAGAAACACTCAATTCTTCTTTCTCGCCTCCAAAAAAAACTTTGGTTTTTAAAAGCACAGCGCCCCCACCGGGGTTAAATTTTATTTCCTCACCCGAAACCGGGTTCCCCAAAAAATATTGTTTAAAAAAAATTCAATCAAAAAACCCGCAAAAAGGAATGTGGGGTTCCCCCCGGGATCAATTTTTTTGGGCCCCGTTCCTTTTTTTTTCTACCGCCCACTCTTAAAAATAATTAAAAAAACCACCAATTTTACAACAATTTTTTATGCCGATGATACTCACTTTCATGCAGTGAACTGGTTTAAAACTGCCTTCTCCCTGACAAATATTCCAACGGGCCCCAAACAATTTAAAACTGGGTGACTCAGAACAATTACAACTTAATTTCCGATAAAACCGAAAACCAAAGCTCCCTTAGGGACCCAACATAAAAATTTCCCTCCCCACGCAAAAACTATAATAGAATTTGGCAAAAAACGTCCCTTCCCCTTTTCCCAAATCTGGAAGTATTTTGGAAAGTTCTTGACAACACACCTCTAAGAAAAATTTTTATTACCCTTGCCGCCGTCCCCCTACTATCAAATTTCGGGCCCCATTAAACCCCGGGTTTGCAAGTGTCGTCCAATGATGCAACTTCCAACTTGTCACATCCCCCTCATTTAAACCCCGGGTTTTAAAACTACGGAATTTCTCTTTGGCGGGCCCACCACATCCCTCAAAACCAATCTCTTTCAAACCCTACAAAACTCGGGGCCCCTCCTTTTGGGCCAAAGAAATAAAAATTTTGAACAATCACCCCCCCCCCTCTTCTTGCGACCCCTTCACGGGGGTGTCCCGTCCAAAAAAGACGGAGTTAAAAAAATCAATACCCCCCTTTTTAAAGTCCCACAAATTGCAACCCCCGTATCTCTGAACTGTCTTCACCTGTACAATCCTTTCCCTTTTTCCCTTTGTTCCAACCCCAAAATACTTTGGGTTTTGAACAAACCCCGGGTTTAAAAAACCACTGTTGGCCCCTCCTCCTTTTCCCGGGTTCTGGGCCCAACCCCCTGGGAAAACCTCCCCTTTTCACTTCCCCAAAAACCTTTACTTGAAACCTTCAAATCCAGCCTCAAAACACCTTATTTCCACCTGAGACTTTTCCCCCCACATATCTTCCCCCCCTTTTTTCAAAAGCAACTTTCACCTTTTTAAGTTTTTCTCCGTGTGTGTGTTTTGGTTTTGTGTTGTGGTGTGTGTGTGGGGTTTTGCGTGCGGTTTCGTGCGTGCGTCGTTGGGGGCTGTGGGTGGCAAGGTTTTGGGAAAACTTAAATCTTTTATTTTAATTTTTTTGGGAATTGCCAAAGCCTGTAAAAATTTTATGCAAACCTTCGATTTGTTTGTTTTTTCAAGATTTTTGCGCTCTATAAATTCCATATATTATTATTTTATTTTTATTTTTATTATTATTATTAAAAACACTTTTCCTTAACATGGGGTTCAGCTCCGCACGGGTCTTATGCGCATGGGTTTTTTTAGTTGGGTTTTAAAAAAATTTTATTAGTTCAGAAAACCCAAAATGCGCAAAAACATGAAATATAAAAACAACAATGCTTATTTGGGTACTCTAAAAAATCTTTTACATGTTCAAAAATTGGGGTCAGCGGGAAAAAATTTTTCATCAAAAAAAAACAAAAAAAAAAAGAAAACTGGATGCACACAAATTGGGGGGGAAAATAAATGAGGTTTTGAATCTGTTTTTCTGCCCGTCTGCTTCTGGGCCTGTCTTGTCTTTCTGTATTTCTCGGGCTTCTATCTGTCGTCCGTTTGGGCCCTCCCTCGTCCCGATGTCCGTCCTTTGCTATTTGGGGGTTCTGATTTAAGGGTTTTTTTATCTCTTCTTTTTCCCCTTTTCCACTCCAACCTTTTCCCCCCCCTTCTTTTTTAGCTCAAGAGTTTTTTAGGGGCAGGGCAAAACAATTTTTAATTTAAAGGTAACAAAATTTAGGTTTACACAAAAGTGGAGTGGGGTGATTTTTGGGCCCTTTTCCCCCTTTCCTTTTTAAAACACACAAAAAAACAATAAAAACAAAAAAATAATAAAATCTTTCCCCAAAAAAAGCCAATTTCCCTTTCAAAAAGTTTTCCGTACCCAAAAAAATGGTATTGGGGTTTAGAAAAAAAGAAAAGGAAAAAAATGCCCTAACCCCCCTGGGGGGGGGGGGGGGGAACACGTGTACAGAGGACGGCAGTTGTGTTTCCGCCTTGTAGTTGTCTTTCTGTGTGTGCTGTTCCTGTCCATTCAGACTTGTCCACAGCAAAGTTATGAGTCTCCTGTTGCGTGTTACAGAAAAGGGAATTTCCATGTCATTGACCTTTTCTGTTTAAAAAGGTTGCAGTCACAAGACTCTGCAAGTAAGTAATCTCTCTTCTGCTAGTTCAAGCTGAATATGCATTTTATTTTGATGTAATTTTTTTTATTAGATGGATGCTATAGCCGAGTGATTAAGTCTATTTGGCTTCAACCGCATGAGTCCATGAATTTGTGGGTTCAAATCCCAGTTGTGAAACATACTGTTTAATGCTGTGAGCAAACGTTTTAGTATACACATATTTTTTCTGAAGATTGTGAAGACTAAAAATGAAATGAGGCTCAACAAATAAGACCAGGTTATATATGCTTCTGTCACCTTAAAAAAAGCAACAGCAACACGGGCAAAATCAAATGAAAAATACACAGGAAAAAGTTAAGAATATTACCCCCTAAAAGAAAGACGACCAGACAAATAAATAAAGAATCCAACAAAAAGAACACCCCCCTCTAAAAGAACAACAACAACAAAAACCCACCCACAAACCAAACCAAACCAAACAAACAAACAAACAAACAAAAAACCCGAATAAAACAAACAAAAAAACCAACCGAATTGTGTGCAATCAGCTGAGTATAACAATCCAAACACAGCAAGGCCCACAACTTGGAAAATCTTTTCCTGTATACTGCAACCAGGGACTCATACATTTCTGAAGGACAAATTGAAATGGACAGCCTACAGCAAGGACAGACAACTGCAAGGCAGAAACACGACTGCAAGGCAGAAACATAACTGCGGTACAGAAACTCAAATGCCAGGCAGGCAGAAACACGTGTCCCCATCTACACCACAGCTTGCCCTAACTGCATTCGTTTTTCTGCTATTTATTTTTTCAGAAAATGCAGGTTTGCTTTTTCTTTTCTTCTGGAGAGTAAGAGAGGTACGTTTTGCAGGATCACCATGGGAATATTATGTAGCTGTCTTGACATTTCCCTCATTTGCCTTTTGGTGTGTGTGCTGTTGTGGGGTTTTTTTTTAATGCCCATGCTCTCCCCCCCCCTCTTCTCTTTTCTTCTCTCTCTCTGTATTCGTGATCTGCTGACTCGGGTTCGAATTTCGTTCAAAAGGATTTTTCCTCTGGAGTTAACATCAGTGCCAACTCCACACTCCCCAAAAGTTCTTCGGATGAGACTATAAACCGAGGTCCCGTGTGCGAACGCACGCAGGATATCTTGCGCACACGTTAAAACCCGTTCCGTTTTTTGGTAGAGTAGGCCATTGTGTGCCGGTAGGAACGGATGACAAAATTGACAAAACTGCATACACACGGGGACTGGATGGAAAAAGCACATGAGTGCTTATTCCATTATCGTTGAAATAAAAGAATAAATGAAATAGATAAATCTTTCTCAATCTTTCTCTCAACTCACTGAAGATTGGTTTGGGCACTGAACTGAATATTTTTTTCAAGCTGAATCTGTTTGGCAAGTTGAACGTGGCGGAGCCCATCCCTCTCCAGGTACCGGATGCATGCTGGGTACGTTCGTGTTTCCACAAACTACCAAAAGCTGGCATAAATCATGGGATCTTTAACGTGCATATTTCATCTTCTGCATGATAAGATATAAAGGCACTAGCAAGTCTGCAGTTCAAGTTGACCTAGAAGATAGTAAAGGTTGCAAACCAATAATTTATTACCATGTACCACTGCTGAGATTCAAACCAGTGCCTGTATGGACCTACAGGGCTGACAGCAAACACTCTCATCCACAAAGGAAGGTGGCAGGACGGTTAAGATGTTCACCTGCCTAACAAGTAAGCTGTAGGGTTCTGGGCTTGATTCCCAGTCTTGCCCTTTCTTCGCAGTTTGATGGAAAAAAAATCAAACTGAATGTCAATGACCTTCAGATGAGACTATAAACCGAAACACCGTGTGCAAATTCGCGCAGAACAGCTTGCGCACACGTTTAAAACCCGTCCCTACTTTTGGAAGAGTAGGCCAGTTCATGCCAGTAGGAATGGATGACACCATCCGCGAATTTGGAATGCAACTACCTAAGTGGTGGTGGTGGTGGATGGGGGGTGGGGGGAAGGAGGCAAGTTGCATACTTAAAATTTTTACCTTTGGCAAATCTCACAGCTCTACCTGAGAAATGAACAGCCCAAACAGAAAAAAACCAACCCCCCAAAAAAAAACACCTAACAACAACAACAAAACAACCCCAAACAACTCACTCTTATCCTTTAAGCCACAGTATCTGTAAATCCTTTTCCCCCCATCACCAAACCCTCTTCTTTTCATACACTTTGTATGACAGGAGAATAAATATAGAACATCGCCCACGTCCATCCTGATGCTAAAGCTGGACCATTCCAACACAAACTGTCATCACTGGCTCTGTCATCTTCAACTGCTCTGGTCCCAGCCAGCTCCTCTGCTTGACACAGTGAATGGGCAATGTCCACTGTGGTGTCAGTTCACACCGCTGACCACCAAAGACCGCCCCCCCCCCCCCCCTCCCCCACAAACCTTCCTGGTCATGAATAAAACAGGCATCCCTGCAGGGGCCCCAGGACAGGGGAGACAACCCAGGAGGTAAGATTGCAGGAGACAGCAGGAGAGGGGGGAGAATAGTAGGCTGGTAGTGGTTCCAAACAGGCAACAGCGCAAGTTATGAATCTGAGAGGGATTGTGAGGACAGCTAGGGGATGCCTCTTCTGAAATGTGTCTCTTGCCTCTGTTTCTTTGTGTGATTTTTTTTCTGTTGTCTTTCTTGGTTTTGTGTTGCAGAGAGAGAGGTTTGGGGATATGGGAAGGGGAGTGTGGTCTGGAGGAGGTACACAGCAGGAACGGGATGCTGGAGAAGAGGTGTGGTGACTGCCATGCTTCAGTGATCTTGTTACTCTCTGTCTGTCTGTCTGTCTGTCTGTTTGTCTGTCTGTCTGTCTGTCTGTCTGTCTGTCTGTCTCTCTCTGTCTCTCTCTCTCTCTCTCTCTCTCTCTTCTCTCTCTCTCTCTCTCCATGTAGTACCAGTATTGTGTTTCTTGATCATGTTATATATTATGTCAGAATAATGTTTATGTTTCCCCCCATGAAAGGGACTGTTGGCCTGTATTCATTATAATTTCAGAGTTCAGAGTTCTCTCTGATACATTTATAGAACTCTTTTCTTTTTATTACGTTAATAATAGTCTGTAGTTTGTCTTGTATTTATTTGCATTTACAAAAGAAAGTCATGCACACCCACCCCCCTTGTCAATAGGTCACATTTGGCAATGGCAATACATTCTTCAAAGCATCTCTCTCTCTCTTACACACAACACACACGCACACCGCACGCGACGCAACGCCACGCTCAGCGCGCGCGCGCAGCACACAACACACACACACACACACACACACACACACACACACACACACACACACACACACACACACATTGAAGGCCAAAGGCTGTGGAACATGCAGACGACACCAAAGATTGTCTATGATAAGGATGATGACAATGACTACGACGAAAATGATGATGATGATGATGATGATGATGATGATGATGATAATAATGATGATGATGATGACGACGACAACAACGATGGTGATGACTAGGAGAGAAAGAGAACAGGGTTAGATAACGACGACAATGAGTATGGTGATCATGATGACAACGATAACACTAATGACGACGATAACTACGACGATGTCGTTGCAGCTCAACAGGCCCAAGAAATTGATATATCGTGTCTATCACAATTTGAGGCAGCCATTCCAATTTGCATCCATAGTGTAGGCAGATGATGCTTGTATGTGTGAGTGGTCATAGACTTTAAATTGAGCCTTTACCGTGTTGGATATTGACAGTCCTGTATCGGAAATTTCCGCTGGGACATAATTACAACAACAGCAGAAACATTGGGTATTGAGCAGCAATGGACTGGAAGTTGAACAAATCTTATAAACACATACAAAAAGCCATCAAAACACACACCCAAAAACAACACCTAGACAGAATATTTGCAATGACCAAAGCAAAAAAGAAAAAAGCAAACAAAAAAATTAAGACAAAACAAAACCAAAACCAAAACGGAAAACAACACTTAGAGCAAATCCACTCACCCCCCAAAACCCCCCACACCAAACAAACAAAAAAACAAACAAAAACAAAACCTACCCCCAAAACAACAACAACAACAACAAAAAACACACACAACACACAACACAAACAAACAGACACATGGGGAAGCAAAACATATAGGGATGAGGCAATGGATTCAAAAGGAGACACAGATGACATAAGCCACACCAAACAAAACAGGCAATGCATCATCAATTTCGAAAGCAGGTCATAAAGGCGTCCTATTTTGTAAGAATATCACCCACAAAAATGCATATCTCTTAGCTACAAAACACAACAACAACAAAAAACCCTCCCAAGGAAACAAACGAAAGAGAGAAAGAGAAAAAAAGACTGAGACAAGTGATTCCCCTTGCGACCCTTGCTTGGCACAAAAGTCTGAATGATAATATCAAACAAGAATGCAAAAAAGAATGCAAAGGAGAAGAAGAAGAATTTGAAGAATTTGAAGAAGAAGAATTTAAATATTTAAAGAAGAAGAATTTGAGGAAGAAGAATTTGAAGAAGAATTTGAAGAAGAATTTGAAGAAGAAGAAGAATTTGAAGAAGAAGAAGAATTTGAAGAAAAGAAGAAGAAGAGAGAAGAAGAATAAGAAGAAGAATTTGAAGAATTTGAAGAAGAAGAAGAATTTGAAGAAAGAAGAAGAAGAAGAAATTCGAAGAAGAAGAATTTGAAGAAGAAGAAGAATTCGAAGAAGAAGAATTGAAGAAGAAGAAGAAGAAGAAGAAGAAGAAAAGAAGAAAAGAAGAGAAGAAGAAGAGAAGAAGAAGAAGAAGAAAGGGGAGAAGGAGGTGGAGAAGAAGAATTGCAAAAGACAACAAGAAGAAGAACTGCGAAAAATTGCGAAGAAATGCGAAGAATTGCAAAGACGAAGAACAATTGTGAGGAAGAAGAATGCAAAGAAAAAAAGAATTGCGAAGAAGAAGAAATGGAAGAAAAAAGAAAGAAGAAGAAGAAGAAGAAGAAGAAGAAAAGAAGAAGAAGAAGAAGAAGAAGAAGAAGAAGAGAAGAATTGGAAGAAGAAAAAGAATGCAAAGAAGAAGAATACAAAGAAGAAGAATGCAAAGAAGAAGAATACAAAGAAGAAGAATGCAAAGAAGAAGAAAAAGAATGCAAAGAAGAAGAAACGAACAAGAACAACAACCAAAAGAGCAGCAGCAACAACAACTGCAGAAACAACAACCGCAACAACAAATATTTCTTCTTCCTTTTGTTGATCTTAAAATATTCTTACAACATAATCGAAACAGTAAGATCTGTAATGGAATCTCTATATATCAACATGCTACACACTGCATAGGAATTTAATATTTCGTAATGATGGTGATGTACATGCTATATGGGATAATATGACCTGCAATGCAAGGGACAAAAATATTATAAAAACAAGCCATAACAAATGTTAGATTCAAATTGTTATCATTGCTGACATGGATTATAGGATATGTAACTTCAAATTTTGGGGGTTTCTTGCATTTAAGTGCTAACGAGATTAAGCAGTAGCTCGAATGATATATGTTTACTCTGAAGATACTAAAAATGACGATGTTATACTCATTATTTCTTAGCAAGATCTGAATTTCTAATTTTGCGTACATTGTGGTTTATAGTTGTTCTATACTCCTCTTACACAACTTAGTGACAAGGTTTCCAATCAAGCAACCAGTTAATTGATGCACAGTTAAAAGTGGTGCATAGAATCACGTCAGCATAAACTCTGAGAAAATTAAATCGATTATAAAAAGATAGAAAAAGAAGAAAAGACAAGTAAGAAGAAAAATACCAGCTGCCACGGTACAGTAGTTAGAGCGTTGTGTTATGGCCTGGAAGGTTGTGAGTATTCTAGTCATAGGGAATTTTCAGAATCAGACTGGTTCCAACCCAGAGTGAGATCAGTATGGGCTCATTCGGAAGACTGGGAACACATAGATAGCTTCTCCTACTGTGCAAATGAAGTTTTGAGAGTTGCTGCAACAAACTGACCAACACTGCCGGTGTCTGCATCTCTAAGGCCTGGTGGATGCTCAGAAATGTCAAAGTAAGCTTAGAGTCCAACACCGTCAAATAGCCTGAAAGCAGGTGCACTTCCATTGCAGCATCATTACATTATCCTCATCCCTATTGATCATCATGCGATATAAAAGCAATTGTCGATGATTCCGTGACCCTGGTTGCTCTTGTCCCAAGCTGACCTCGGTTTCAGATTCCCATACACTTCTGTGCCTGTTGTGAGTTTGTGTCAAAGCCTTTGGGGTTGGAGATTCGTGGTAGAAAGACGTTGGAGGATTTGCCATGGTAACCAACCCAGGTGGACATCTCACTTAGTCTGGCTCCGCAACTAAGCAGGGGGATTTGTACGTGGTGTTCTGCGTACATACTCAGAACAGGCACTTCTGAACACTACCAAAGTGACCCAGCATCAGTGTCTGTCTTTCCCTTCGCTTCTACCCATACTTATCTGTTTCTAACTTTTCCTAACTCTCTTAACCTCCCCTCGAACCCCACCCCCAAATCTTTTTTGTGTTTAAGGATTGAACTTGTATGCAAAGTCAGGTTTTACTTGAGCATGGTCACCATAAAACTTGAACACCCTTCCCCCAACCCCCCCCCCCCCCCCCCCCCCCCCCCAAAGCAAAAATCCCCCACCTTACCCAACACCCTCTGCACCGATAAAAGAAAAATATACATTTTCCCAAGACATCTATTCCAAAGCTGACCAGTTTTCCAGTACATAAAACTGGTATTGGTTCAGAAAAAAGAACAGGAAGAAATGCACGTACAGCTGGGAGGGAGAACACGTGTACAGGACGGCAGTTGTGTTTCCGCCTTGCAGTTGTCTTTCTGTGTGTGCTGTTCCTGTCCATTCAGACTTGTCCACAGCAAAGTTATGGGTCTCCTGTTGCCTTTACAGAAAAGGGAATTTCCATGTCATTGACCTCCTTTGCTTCAGTGTGATACAGTCTGCTGACCCTGCTAGTACAAATGTGTTATGTCTCTTTAAACTGAAATTTGTCAAACTCAATTTATGGTTTTCTTACCTTTTAAATTTTTTTCCTCATAGTTTTTGTTTAGGATTTTTTCTTGGAAGTGTATTATGATGGTGTGGGTTGTAGGGAGACTGGCATGGTAGCCTCACAGTGTAGAGAAAATGCTTGCCTTACCTTGACTTATACACTCACACACACTAACAGCCTCTCTTCTTCCTTTCACCAAAACCATCCCTTTCATCCACAATGAATGACAAGGGCATAATTAGGGAACATCAACCACATCCATCCTGATGCTAAAGCTGACCATTCCAACACAAATTGTCATCACTGGCTGTGTCATCTTCAACTACCCTAGGCCCAGCCAGCTCCTCTGACAAATTCTTGTATTTCGAGGATAATGAAGAGAGAGAGAGAGAGAGAGAAGGAGAGAGAGAGAAGAGAGAGAGAGAGAGAGAGAGAGAGAGAGAGAGAGAGAGAGAGAGAGAGAACTCGAACTCGAACTCGAACTCGAACGATTTATTCACAAAAAGGCCATTGGCCCATACATGAAGGGGGTTGCCGAACTGCTTAGTATTTTGGTTTTAACACATACGCACACACACACACACACACACACACACACACACACGCACACACACACACACACACACACACATACACAGACCAACATGTTACTGATTAACACAAAGTCAGCTACAAAAATATCACTTAGGATAACATTATCTCTCTTATTCTGAAGGCTTTACACAAATATAAAGTGAGGCTGCGCACAACCTCAGGATGACTTGATGCCAGGAGTAAACAGAGTCTAAATAAATTAGGCTGTCTACTATATTTAACAGGGATGTAGTTCTGCCTAACATCCTCAAATACTGGACAGCACAAGACAAAGTGTACTTCATCCTCCGGAGCTTGCTTACATAATGGGCATTAACAGCCTGACGTCGTCAATATCAGTTTCTCTGTATCTGAATTTATGAACATTTATATCTGATACACCAAGTCTAAACTTAGACATTATTCTTTTCAAATGTATATCCATATCAAGTTGTAGATAAGGTTTGACATCATGCGAACTTATAAATTGTCTGTACATTTGAAATCTTTCACTGTTTTGTATATGATTACTCCATTGCTGCCATCGGCAGTCAATCAATCTTTGCCTGAAAGCGTTAATAAACTCTCTACAATTTCCGACTCCTTGATTGAGCCAAACAAATCCAAACCCGAGTTCACACAAACAGGTACGTATTTGTGTTGCCCAGTTGTTTTTCCTTTGACATCTAGATCATAAAGCATCTTGTAGGATTTAAAAGGTAGCCTGCTCTCATTCATATGCAGAATCTTAATCCAATATCTAATGCATCTTACAGCAGCATTAACAGAGAGAGGGTATCTATTAGTTTCACTATAAACAAGATCATTAGGTGTACGTCTATCTAAGCCCAAAAAACTGCTTTAAAGCAAAGAGGTGTACTGATTCACAATGTGTTACAGCTGCATCCAAGCCCCATATTTCTGCACCATAAAACACAGTGGGTTGTTATTTGTGCATCAAAAATCTTTAAAGAAACAAATCAAAAAAGTTATTATTCAATATT
>CM054147.1:51740480-51765878 GCA_028751875.1 Rapana venosa | reverse complement strand
TGTTCATTGATGGTTTTTTTGTTTTGTTTTTTGTTTTTTGCTTCTATGGATATTTGTTTGTTGGTTGTTTGTGTGTGTGTGTGTGTGTGTGTGTGTGTGTTGTTGTTGTTGTTGTTTGTGTTGTTGTTGTTGTTTTTTGTTCCACTGCATGCAATGGCGTACTCTCCCAAAAGGCAGAACAGGTGTTTGCTTGTGCAAAAGATGTTCTACGTGTGCTCACACATGGGTCATACATACATACATACACACATACATACACACATTCATTCATATGCACATACACACATACACATATACACACATACACACATGTATACATGCATACATGTATACATACATACATACATACATAAATACACACATACATACATACACACACATACATACATACATGCATCTATCTATCTATCTATCTATCTATCTATCTATCTTTCTATCTTTCTATCTATCTCTCTCTCTCTCTCTCTCTCTCTCTTCTATATTATATATATATAATATATATATATATATATATATATATATAAAGCAGGATTTTAATCTTTTGTTGGTCATCATAGAAACTTGAAAAGAAAGATCGAAAACCCTGCCATGATAAATACAAAAGGAAACGTATACAGCCCCATCCCTGCTATTTCAATGCTTAACAGGTTTTCAGTTCACGAAACTGACATGTGCTCAGAAAGAAATGGAAATTCGCTTACAACTGGGACTACCCTTTTACAGATGACGGCAGTTGTGTTTCCGCCTTGCAGTTGTGTTTCTGTGCTGCTCCTGTCCATTCAGACTTGTCCACAGGAAATTTAGAGGTCTCCTGTTGCGTTTTGAAGACAAAGATTGTTCAAGTTGGTGACCTCGTTTATTTCAGTGTGTTGCTGTGTGTTGACACTCCCAGTAGCTGATTTGTTTCTCCTTTTCTTTGTTCAGTTTACCACAACATGTTTTGTTTTCCTTCTTTGGCTATAATACTTTCTTTCCTTTAAATTTTCAATTTGTTTGTATGGGTTTTTTTCTTTAGTTGGTGGTTGTTGTTTGCTTTAGTACATTGTTGTTTGTTCACAAGCATCACATACAAAATATCATATAGATGTGATTTTGACAGTACGAGAAGAAATCTTGTAAAATTCCTGTCAGGATACACACTCACAGAATTTGAATAATATCCCTTTTCTGATATAAGTTTATTTTAGTTGTGTAGTTCTGGTTTTATGACAATAACTCATAATTTTCATTGTGATTTACTTACTTGATTGAGCAAATCATAACTCAAAATATTACTGTTCTGCTACTGCTTGGTTCAAGTTTAGTTACTTTGTTCCGTTTCGTTTGGCTTTTTTGCATACCCAAGCAGTGAAATGAATATCAATGCTGATAAATCTGTGGTTAATGTTATCTGTCATAGATAAAACAAACATATCCAAATTTACCACGACTAGCAATAAATGTTATCTTTATTGGTGTTGTTGTTGTTCCGGTTATTGTAATTTCTTGTTTTGGTTGTTATTGTTGTTCTGAGTGGAATGAGTAGCATAAGAGTACCAACATTAGCTGGAATGCCTCAGATAAAAACAAAATGATGAAAACAGAATGAAAGAGAAAATCATAAAGAAAAAATTTACGAAAAGTATTAAAAAAAGAAAGAAAGGAAGAAAGTAGGAAAGAAAAAGGGAAAGAAGGAAGGAACAAATGAACGAAAAGAAAGAAAAAAAAAGAAAGAAAGAAAGTGGACAAAGAAATCAAGAAAGTAAGAAAGAAAGATAAAAGGAACGAAGAACGAAAGAAAGAAAGAAAGAAAAAGAAAGAAAGAAATCAAACAGACAAGCACAACGATAAGTAAACAAACTGACATGCTTGAACATGTCCTGACGACAATTACCCTGACATTCAACTTCTATCTATCTATTTCGTCATCATTCAGCCTCCTCCTCTCCTGCGAACGATGGCAGTTAAGGAAATGTTCGGTGTTGAAGGACTGACTCATTACTGTCCTTCTTCTCTTTATCATCATTGTCAGTCCTTTCAACCAGACCCATGTCCTCCTTCTTCTCTGGCCATCAACATCATCATCATCATCCGGCCTTTGCTCCCTTCTTGTCTAAGGTTACTGTCATCATTACCACGATCATAGTGATAACCACCATCACCATCATCATTGTCTTGTTGTTCTTGTTGCTGTTGTTGTGGTGGTGGTGGTGGTGTTGGTGTTGTTGTAGTGGTGTTGATGTTGGTGGTGGTGGCTTTGTTGTTGTTTTTGTTGTTGTTTTTGTTGTTGCTGTTCTTCTTGTTCTTCTTCTAGTTCTTCTTCTAGTTCTTGTTCTTCTTGTTCTTGTTCTTCTTGTTCTTGTTCTTGTTCTTCTTGTTCTTCTTGTTCTTGTTCTTCTTGTTCTTCTTGTTCTTGTTCTTGTTCTTCTTCTTCTTCTTCTTCTTCTTCTTCTTTCTTCTTCTTCTTCAAATTCTTCTTCAAATTCTTCTTCTTCCCCTCCTCCTCCTCCTCCCCCTTCGCCTCATTATTATAATCATCATCACTCTTTTTACTATAACTATTTTTTCACATTTCTCTTCTTTGCAATCTTCTTCTTTGCATTCCCCTTTTTGCATTCTTCTTCTTTAAGAATTGCTGTCTTTTAATCATTTCTCGTCTTTTAAATCAACATGTAAGAGGAGTGTGTGTGTGTGTGTGTGTGTGCTGGGGTGGGGGGGGGGGGGGGGGGGGGAGGAGAATGTGGTTATTGACGCGAAGGGAGACTCCACACTCATCCTCCACCACCCATCCAGAGTTCCATATCTTCCCCCTACCCCTACCCCCACAACCGACAGCCCCACCCCCTACCTCTCCGAAAGTCTTCTTCTGCAGCTAAAACGGACAAAATAGCAGTCATTCCAAAAGAGATGTCTCCTGGCTGTCCTGGCAATCAATCCATGATTCATAAGTTGTGCAATTGCCTGTTTGGAACCAGCGGCACGCTCTCATCTCTCCCTCTCCCGGCTGTCTCCTGCAATCTTGCCTGCTGGGTTGTCTCCCCTGTCCTGGGACCCAGACAGAGGTTGGCTCTCTTATTGATGTGGGGGAGGGGGAGGGGGGTGCTGTTTTGGCAGTTAGTGCAGTGAACTGACACAGTGGACGTTGTCCATTCACTGTGCCAAGCAGAGGAGCTGGCTGGGACCAGAGCAGTCGAAGATGACAGAGCCAGCGATGACAGTTTGTGTTGGAATGGTCAAGCTTTAGCATCAGGATGGACGTTGTTGATGTTTTGTATTCTCTTGTCATAGACTGTGGGTAAAAGGGATGGTATGTGTCCATACACATGTACTGAACAAACACATCGCAAACATATCAAACAATCTACAAACTGTTACACTGTTGCTCTTCAAGCGTTTAGCGCTATTCCTTTTGAGAGAAATTGCACCGACTCTGAAAGCAAAGAGGAAGACAAGTAGATAGGATTTTGTGAACACTGATGTAGATGGGGGCAGTTATGCTTTTGCCTGGAAGTTGTCTGTCCTGGCTGGTTCTGTACATTCCAATTTGTACTCAGGAAATTTTTTTTATTGCAGGGGGCTGGAAGAGACCCTAAAGGTTATTGACCATCTTTGGCTTCGGTTTCTTATTATTTGCTAAGCAATTGAAATGTTGATAAACTGGTTTGTGCATTGGATTGGTCATTTTTTGTCTAAAATTTGTTTATTTATTTGCTTTTAATATGAAAACAATGAGAGCTCAGTTTATTTTATCTTTTTAATTTTTTTAATTTTGAGGATAATGAGGGAGAGGAGAGCTTAGTGGTCAGAGCACTTGCTTTCCCCAGCTAAGGTTAAGCAGCAATGAGTGTGGGGACCACTCGGATGGGTGACCGTTTGCGCACCTTGGCTTCAGTACAGTCCCCCAGTTCACCCAGCTGTAAATGGGCACCTGCCCTCTTTAGGGTCAGGGAAGGTAAAACACCAAGGGAAAGGAGATGGGCGCCCCAGAAGTTGAGGTCTCTGATGCCTCACTCCCCTACGACCACATTGGTAATGGAACACCTTTACCTTTTTAATGGAATAAGAACTCATGTGCTTTTTACATCCAGTCCCCGTGTGTATGCATTTGTATAAATTTTGTCCTCCATTCCCACCAGCAGACGATGGCCTACTCTTCCGAAAAGTTGAACGTGTTTTAACGTGTGCACAAAATGTTCATGTGTTTGCACATGGGACGTCGGTTTAGTCTAATCTGAAGGACTTTCCGGGGGGAGTGGGGTCAGCACTGATGTTAATTCCAGAGGAAATATCATCTGGAACGGGATTCAAACTGGGTCAGTAGATCACAAGTGCAATGCGCATCACTTTGACCACCAGGCTATCCTATACCCTGTATATATATCTTTTTGGTCTTAATTTTGGATCCCAAACTGTTATTTCAGATTTTGTTTTCTGTTGACCAAAGTATTGAAATGTGCGGATGTGTGTCACATGTCAATTTATAAATAGCTTTGAAATAGATGTGACATTCTTGTCAATATATTCATAATGTTTCATCTTCTCACTATTTCTTTCCTTTTTTCTTTTGCTGTGTACAGCTCATTATGTCTTTATGCAAACACCCTCAGGAATATTCTGCAGTGTGGTTTTCTGAAATTGTTTCGAGATTATGAATAAGAACTCATGTGCTTTCTTTACATTCTGTCCCTGTGTGCTGTGATATTGTTAATGTTGTCATCTGTTCTCACTGGCACCTGACGGCCTGCTCTTCTGTAATGTGGAACAGGTTTTAATGTGTGCACAAGATGTTCTGCATGCCTTTACACATGGGACATTAATTCATAGTTTCACCTGAAGGACTTTTGGGGAGTAAAGTCAGCACTGATGTTAACTTCAGGAGAAATATCTCCTTAAACGGGTGTCTCAGATGTGACTCAAACCTGAACTCAAACCTGAGCTATTAGATTGTGAGTGCGATGCTCTAACCACCAGGCTATCTGTGTGTGTGTGTGTGGAGGGGGGATCACTCTTCTCTTCTAGCTGCCACCCCTACCAATACCACACCACTACTTCCACCAAAACCACCACCACTAAACTCTTCTTCAATTGCTCTGGTTTCATCTACACCCTTCACAGCAGCTGGCATTCAGTTACTGTCTCCTCAACTCTGTCAGTGTATAGGGGAAGGGTGGGTAAAAGACAGGGTCACAAAAACATCCCAATGTCCACGTCACTTCTTACCCTCTTCCCCATTCCCCGATCTATATTTCTCTTACCGCTTCCCTGTTTTACAAAACTCTCAACCGTCTCTTCTGCAGCTCAAAAGGACAGCAAACAAGGAACTGTTTCCTGGCTGTCCTGGCAATCAATCCATGATTCATAAGTTGTGCAATTGCCTGTTTGGAACCAGCGGCACGCTCTCATCTCTCCCTCTCCCGGCTGTCTCCTGCAATCTTGCCTGCTGGGTTGTCTCCCCTGTCCTGGGACCCAGTCGGAGGTTGGCTCTCTTATTGATGTGGGGGAGGGGGGGGGGGGGTTGCTGTTTTGGCAGTTAGTGCAGTGAACTGACACAGTGGACATTGCCCATTCACTGTGCCAAGCAGAGGAGCTGGCTGGGACCAGAGCAGTTGAAGATGACAGAGCCAGTGATGACAGTTTGTGTTGGAATGGTCAAGCTTTAGCATCAGGATGGACGTTGTTGATGTTTTGTATTCTCTTGTCATAGACTGTGGGTAAAAGGGATGGTATGTGTCCATACACATGTACTGAACAAACACATCGCAAACATATCAAACAATCTACAAACTGTTACACTGTTGCTCTTCAAGCGTTTAGCGCTATTCCTTTTGAGAGAAATTGCACCGACTCTGAAAGCAAAGAGGAAGACAAGTAGATAGGATTTTGTGAACACTGATGTAGATGGGGACAGTTATGCTTTTGCCTGGAAGTTGTCTGTCCTGGCTGGTTCTGTTCATTCCAATTTGTACTCAGGAAATTTGTCACTCTTTATTGCAGGGGGCTGGAAGAGACCCTAAAGGTTATTGACCATCTTTGGCTTTGGTTTCTTATTCTTTGCTAAGCAATTGAAACGTTGATAAACATTTTTGTGCATTGGATTGGTTATTTTTTGTCTAACATGTTGTTTATTTATTTGCTTTTTATATGAAAACGATGAGAGCTCAGTTTATTTTATCTTGATTTTTTATTATTTTATTCCGAGGATAATGAGGGAGAGGAGAGCTTAGTGGTCAGAGCACTCACTTTCCCCAGCTAAGGTTAAGCAGCATCAAGTGTGGTTACCACTTGGGTGGGTGACCGTTTGTGCGCCTTGGCTTCAGTACAGTCCCTCCCGGTTCACACAGCTGTAAATGGGTACCTGCCCCTTTAGGGTCAGGAAAGTAAAGCAGCAAGAGAGAGAGATTGGTGCCTCCCTCAATATGCTGGCCCATGGAGAAGTTGAGGTCTCTGATGCCTCACTCCCCTACGACCACATGGGTAATGGGACACCTTGACCTTTTTAATGGAATAAACACTCATGCGCTTTTTACATCCAGTCCCCGTGTGTATGCAGTTGTATAAATTTTGTCCTCCATTCCCACCAGCAGACAATGGCCTACTCTTCCGAAAAGTTGAACGTGTTTTAAACGTGTGCACAAAATGTTCTTCATGTGTTTGCACATGGGACGTCGGTTTAGTCTCATCTGAAGGACTTTCGGAGGGGAGTGGGGTCAGCACTGATGTTAATTCCAGAGGAAATATCCTCTGGAACGGGATTCAAACTGGGTCACTAGATCACAAGTGCAATGCGCATCACTTTGACCACCAGGCTGTCCTATCCCCTGTATATATATCTTTTTGGTCTTAATTTTGGATCCCAAACTGTTATTTCAGATTTTGTTTTCTGTTGACCAAAGTATTGAAATGTGCGGATGTGTTTCACATGTCATTTTATAAATAGCTTTGAAACAGATGTGAAATTCTTGTCAATATATTCATAAAGTTTCATCTTCTCACTATTTCTTTCCTTTTTTCTTTTGCTGTGTACAGCTCATTATGTCTTCATGCATACACCCTCAGGAATATTCTGCAGTGTGGTTTTCTGAAATTGTTTCGAGATTATGAATAAGAACTCATGTGCTTTCTTTACATTCTGTCCCTGTGTGCTGTGATATTGTTAATGTTGTCATCTGTTCTCACTGGCACCTGACGGCCTGCTCTTCTGTAATGTGGAACAGGTTTTAATGTGTGCACAAGATGTTCTGCATGCCTTTACACATGGGACATTAATTCATAGTTTCACCTGAAGGACTTTTGGGGAGTAAAGTCAGCACTGACGTTAACTTCAGGAGAAATATCTCCTTAAACGGGTGTCTCAGATGTGACTCAAACCTGAACTCAAACCTGAGCTATTAGATTGTGAGTGCAATGCTCTAACCACCAGGCTATCCTATGTGTGTGTGTGTGTGTGTGTGTGTGTGTGTGTGTGTGTGTGTGTGTGTGTGTGTGTGTGTGTGTGTGTGTGTGTGGAGGGGGGATCACTCCTCCTCTTCTAGCTGCCACCCCTACCAATACCACACCACTACTTCCACCAAAATCACCACCACTAAACTCTTCCTCAATTGCTCTGGTTTCAGCTACACCCTTCACAGCTGCTGGCTTGCAGTTACTGTCTCCTCAACTCTGTCAGTGTATAGGGGAAGGGTGGGTAAAAGACAGGGTCACGGAAAACATTCAATGTCCACTGTTCACGTCACTTCTCACCCTCTTCCCCATTCCCCGATCTATATTTCTCTTACCCCTTCCCTGTTTTCCAAAACTCTCAACCGTCTCTTCTGCAACTCAAAAGGACAGCAAAAAAAGAACTGTTTCCTGGCTGTCCTGGCAATCAATCCATGATTCATAAGTTGTGCAATTGCCTGTTTGGAACCAGCAGCACGCTCTCATCTCTCTACCTCTCCCCTCCGTCTCCTGCAATCTCCTGCTGGGTTGTCTCTCCTGTCCTGGGACCCAGACTGAGTCTAGATTCTTTATTGATGTGTGTGTGTGTCGGGGGTGGGGGTGGAAGTGGGGCTCAGAGTGGGGGGGGGGGGGGGGGGGCAGCTTTGGTGGCGAAAGATCTGAACTAACACAGTGGACATTGCCCATTCACTGTGCCGAGCAGAAGAGCTAGCTGGGACCAGAGCAGTTGAAGATGACAGAGCCAGTGATGACAGTTTGTGTTTGAATGGTCAGATTTAGCATCAGGATGGATGTGGTTGATGTTCTATACTCCTTTGACATAGGCTATGGGTGAAAGGGGTGGTAATAGTGGAAGGAAGAGAAGGGGATTGTTAGTGCATGTGTGTGAGTGTGTGTGAGTGTGAGTGTAAGTGTGAGAATGTGTGTGTATGGGGTGGGGGGATTTTTGTTTTGTTTGTCAACATGAACCTACCAAAACTGACATAAGAGAAGAATCAAACCATAGATTCTCTGAAGATCACGGAAAATATCCCAATGTCCATTCCAATGCTGAACAGTTTTCCAATACATAAAATAATAATAATAATAATAACAACAACAACAACAACAAAACAACAATGATAATAATAATAATAATAATAATAATAATAATAATAATAATAATAATAATAATAATAATAACGCTTCACCCCCTTGTGTGAAATTAAGAAATTGATGCTTTCTCTGTTCAATATATCTTATGTCCTCAATATTTTTGTTTTGACCCTGTCATCTCATCCTTTGCTCCTTCATTCCCTCTTTTGTGTTTCTTTTTCCAGATGTGTTTCCCACCCTATCAACAGGAGTTTTAGCAGTGTTTTCTTTGTAGCACGTTTGTGGAATGTTGCCTGACCCAGCCATATTTGGTTGTGTTTTCCCACTGGCATATGTTTGCAGATTTCTGTATGTTCCAGCCAGATCTTATCCATTGCTCTCTGTGTGTTATGTATTTGATATAAAATCTTAAACTTACTTTTGAAAATATATCTAGATGTTCTCCTTCATTTTCTTCTCCTACTTCTTTTTGTTCATTCTTTGCATTCCTGACATTCTTTTTCTTCTTCTTCACAATTCTTCCTCTTTTTCAGAATTCTTTTTCAGAATTCTTTTTCAGAATTCTTCTTCTTCTTCTTCTCTTCTTCTTCTCTTCTTCTTCTTCTTCTTCTTCTTCTTCTTCTTCTTCTTCTTCTTCTTCTTCTTCTTCTTCTTCTTCTTCTTCTTCTTCTCAATTCTTCCTTTCAAAACAACTGTCTTCAAGTCAATGCCTCTTCCACTCAATAGATATGCCTGAGCAGGGCATGCGAAAGATGGGCTCACTAACTCCACCCAAACCACAACACTCTTCCTCCACCATCTATCCTCAGCACCATATTTCCTCATCCCCCTTCCCTCCTTCTACATCTCTAAACTTCGTATTCTATACCTCAAGAACGACAAAATGGCAGCCATTCGAGTAGGAATGTCCCCTAGCTGCTCTAACAATCAATCTATGATTCATAAGTTGTGCAATTGCCTGTGTGGAACTGGAAGCACCCTCCCATCTCAACCTCTTCCCGCTGTCTCCTGCAATCTTGCCCGCTGAGTTGTCTCTCCTGTCCTGGGACCCGGACAGAGGCTGACACCCCTATTGATTGGAGGAGGGGGGCTGCTTTGGTGGCAAGTGGTCTGAACTAACACAGTTGACATTGCCCATTCACTGTGCCAAACAGAGGAGCTGCCTTGGGAACTGAAGCAGTCGAGGACGAAGCCATTGGCGACAATTTGCGTTTATATGGTTGGCATTGGGATTAGGATATATATGTTGCTGATGTTCCATATTCTTCTGTCATACACTTCGCCCAAAAGAGAAGGTTAATAGTTCAAGGGGAAAAGACGAGTGTGTGTGTGTGTGTGTGTGTGTGTGTGTGTGTGTGCGTGTGCATGTGTGTGTGTTGCCTTTTTTATGTGTGTAAGGGTTGAAGGAGTAAGTAAACTCAGGGTTTTCTAGTTTTGGTAGTTATCACAAAACCAGGAAAAGTAAAAAAGAGCATAGACTCTCCCAAGACTGCCATTCCAATGCTCAACAGTTTTCCAGGACATAAAACTGGTATTGGTCCAGAAAAAAGAACAGGAAGAAATGCACATACAGCTGGGAGGAAGAACACGTTACAGAGGACAGCAGTTGTGTTTCCGCCTTGCAGTTGTCTTTCTGTGTGTGCTGTTCCTGTCCATTCAGACTTGTCCACAGCAAAGTTATGGGTCTCCTGTTGCGTTTTACAGAAAAGGGAATTTCCATGTCGTTGACCTCCTTTGCTTCAATGCAGTACACTCTGATAATAATGCCAGCAACGGTTTTTTCCAGTTAATTCACCCTGTAATATCTTTCCCTACTTGGCCACAATGTTCATTTCTGTGGACTTGTCAGTTTGGTGTGTGTGTGTGTGTGTGTGTGTGCGTGTGCGTGTGTGTGTGTGTGTGTGTGTTTGTGTGTGTCTGTGTGTCTTCTTCTTCTTCTACACATTTTTGTGTCCCTCTATCTCTCTCTTTCTCTCTCTCTATCGATATGTCCCACTTCTAAGTTATCTGTACCTATCACTTGATCACAAATGGATTCACTTATTTCAAGTTCAATATATGTGTCGTTCTCATGACAAGCAATTTTCATATTATTGTTACCAAACATGATCCCTACCCACACTTATCCCCCATTCTCCCTTTGCTTGATCTCTGTTCTGTTTAATGCACTTCATGTTTTCAATATCTTTGCTCTCACTCCTTCGTTTCATTCCTCACTGCTTCACTTACTCCTTTGTGTTTAATTTTTCTAGAGATGCTTTCTCATCCTTGATAGCTTTCCTTGCTATGTTTTCCTGGCAGCATGGTGACTGTCCTTGGTTGACCTCTATGTTAGCCAAGTCGTTGACAGAAGGAACGACAGTAGAGTTGGTTTTATATCCTGTTTTAATCTGTATATAGTTGTACAGGTTTAATCTGAGATTTAAAATTTGACCGGTTGAGAGCTCCAATATGGCCTTTGGGCTATAAACAACAAGATTGAATTAGACTGGATTGGTTTTCCTAGCAACACATGCTTCAAGACATTTCCAGGTTTCACCTACCCACAGTTACATAACGCCATAGACTGATTAGCAAATCTCTCATAGTACATTCAAATATCATTGATTAACAATGCGAATTTGAAAGGATGTTTCCCTGTAGAGTTAACGTCAGATTATGCTCAATGGTCCTATTCTGATCAATCCCACCATTACCCCCCCCCCCCCCCCCCCCCCCCCCCCCACCCCCTTGTCCTATATTTGTATACTTCATCTTTGCTGCTCAAAAACGACAAAATGGCAGCCATTTCTAAAGAGTTGTTCCCTGGCTGTTCTGACAATCACTCTCTGATTCATAACTTGTGCTATTGCCTGTTTGGAGCTGGAAACAGACTACTCTATTCTTCCCCTCTCCTGCTGTCTCCTGCAATCTTACCTCCTGGGTTGTCTCCCCTGTCCTGGGGCCCCTGCAGGGATGGCTGTCTTATTGATGACCAGGAGGGTGGGAATAGGGGGCAAGGGGCGGTCTTTGGTGGTCAGTGGTGTGAACTGACACAGTGGACATTGCCCATTCACTGTGCCAAGCAGAGGAGCTGGCTGGGACCAGAGCAGTTGAAGATGACAGAGCCAGTGATGACAGTTTGTGTTGGAATGGCCAGCTTTAGGATGAAGATGAACGTTGTTGATGTTCTATATTCTCCTGTCATACACATATTCTGGAAAAGAAGGGGTTTGGTGTTGGGGAAAAGGTTGGGAGAAACTTTAGCTGAGTGGATAGACGTGTTTGACTTCAGTCATGTGGGTTCATACAGGCACTGGTTTGAATCTTAGCGGTGGAGGAAGCGGGTTGCAAAATCTTCATTTGTGCCCCCGTGATAGGTGGGTGAGGTGATGGTGAAGTGGTATATATCTGACAACTTTTACAATCTTCTGGATCAATTTGAACTGCAGAATTGCCAGTGACTATTCTTTTCACGCTGAAGATGAAATTTGTGCGTTAAAGAACCAATGCTTTATGTCAGCGTTCCATGGTGTGTGGAAGCACAAATATACCCAGCATATGCTCAACCAGGATCAACCTGCTAAAGAGACACAGAGTAAGAACAAATTCAGAGCTGCGCCCCTAACCACTCTTCAAAGAGTTAAGGAAGGAGAGAGAGAGAGAGAGAGAGAGAGAGAGAGAGAGAGAGAGAATTTCGTTTTTCTTCTTATAAATACCAAAAAAGGATATGACTTAAATGTCAAAGAAGCTACAACATGCATCATTATTCCCATGCTGCTCCTCCATAGCTTTACTCTCTTACTCTTCACAAAAAGCAAACCAGCATTGGCTGAAAAAGATACCGTGGAAAAAGGAGGCAGTTTGGGAAAGCATCGGTGTAGATGGGGGAAGTTGTGTTTCTGCCTGCCTGGTAGTCGTGTTTCTGCCTGGCAGTTATGTTTCTGCCTATGTTTCTGCCTGGCAGTTATGTTTCTGCCTGGTAGTTCTGTGTCCTTGCTGTGTCTGTCCCTTCCAATTTGTCCTCCAGAAATGCATGAGTCCCCTGTCGCAGTATACAGGAAGTGATTTTCCAAGTTGTCGGCCTTGCTTTGTTTGGCTTGTCGTGTTACACTCAGCTGATTGCACGCAATTCTGTTTGTTTTGTTTGTTTGTTGGGCGGGGCGGAGAAGGGTGAGGTTGGTGAGGGGTGGGGTGGGGGTGTGGGGGGGCTAGTGTACTGATGTTTGTGGTAGTTTTTGTTTGGTGGGTTGCTCTTTATGGGGCTATATTCTTTACTTTTTTTCTTCGTACTGTTCCCTTTTTGGTTTGTGTGTTGTTTTTTTGGTTGTCATTGTTCTTGTTGTAGTTTTAAATTGATGGAAGCAAAACAACCTGGTCTTACAAGTCGACCCTCATTTCCATTATAGTCTTTATTTTTGTCACAAAAGTAAGTGTATACAAAACATGTTTTGTCACAGCTTTATACAGTATGTTTCACCACTGAGATTTGAACGCACAACTCCATGGAATTATGGGACTGAACTAGAACGGTCCTGGCTATAACATTCATATGCTCAAGTAAAAAAGCAGTTAGATCAAAATAAAACATGTTTTAGCTTAAACTAGCAACACACGATAACTTACTTGGAGTGTGAGGTGACTGCGAACTTTTGAAACAAGAAGCCAACCACTTGAAAATGTATTTCCTGTAAAACACGACAGGAGACCCATAACTTTGCTGTGGACAAGTCTGAATGGACAGGAACAGCACACACAGAAAGACAACTGCAAGGCGGAAACACAACTGCCGTCCTCTGTACACGTGTTCTTCCTCCCAGCTGTACGTGCATTTCTTCCTGTTCTTTTCTGAACCAATACCAGTTTTATGTACTGGAAAACTGTTCAGCATTGGAATAGATGTCTTTGGAGAATTCTATGCATTCGTTTGTTTTTATTGTGGCTTTTTGTGTTAAAGGGAATAAGAAAAAGATGACATTATCACTCACTCTTCGAGCATAAAGAAGAGGAGGGAGGAGTGAGAAATGAGATAGGAACAGAATACTAGTCAACAACGAAGAGACATTCAGACAGAGGGACAAACAGAGACACAGAGAGAGAGAGAAAGAGAGAGAGAATCATATAGTGTAAGGCACATATCACTTTCTTGGACTTTAATACCATAAGCAATCTTGTGATTATAGTCACATAAATAGACATCACCATATAATAATATGATTAACATAGTTATTCCCTTACAATGATAAGAACATTAGATAAAATTCAAAGGGTCATAAAATTCAATTAAACTGCCATGCATGTCAAGATAGAGAGATACCATGACAGAGACATAAAGAAGGGTATATACTGTTCAACACTTCAGTTATTCCTGATGTCTACACACATGGAGAGCCAGTGCAGGAGATGATAGCTGACCAGCTGTATTGTCTACATGGGGTAGCATTGGCCACCTCTGTCCTCCATCACCACCCTCCCCCTGTCTCCTGTCCATAAGGCTCACTGTGTTTCCTGTCTCCTGTCTATAACGCTCTCACTGTGTCCCCTGACTTCTCTCCCAGTGTGTGACTGTGGTGATGATTAATTCCTACATAAATGATGCTTCCTGTGCTGACTGCATCCTCTCCTTCATGTTCTAGTGATGACAGTCTGCCTGTCTTTGCTAGTTCTGGAACCAAACCCATGCCAGTGTAGTAAGCTGTCTCTTTATTTTCTTTTATAATCAATTTTTTCTTGTCATGTTAACATCCCCCATATGGCTTCTGTGGTTGGTGGGGCTATAAACAAGAAGATTGGATTGATTGTTTTTTTCAGAAACGGAATATCTTTCCTACACTCTGTTATTCTTTATCTTATAAACAATATTATACTTCTTTATTTTTTCTCTTAATGTATCCATCTACTTATGTTTATATTTACAATGTTTGCTTACTTCTACATACCAACAAGTGTTAAAACAGCTGCATTTTAACAAGAATTCTTCAGACTGGAAATGTCTGTAAAACTGAGTTTAAAACCTCAATAATTCTTAATAGATGAAAAAGTATGGTGCTGTATTTAAAATCCTAACAAAAGTTTTAACAAAAATCTGTATGAACATTAATACAATACCTGCCAAAATGTTATAGACTTGTCTGAAATTTTCCACCAAACCTTCAAACCTATAACATGAACTTTAATACCACACAACAAAATATTCTAGCTAAAATAAAACAAAAATAAAAAGATACATACCACTGACCCCTACACTCGAAACGAAACAACAAAAAATAAAAAAGCAACTAAAGAAAAAAAAACCCAACAGAGGCTGGTAAAACAGGAAAAGAAGAAGGAAAAAAACACACTCAATTTAAAGGAAAAAAATACCAGAACGGATTTCAGCCTGAACTGACAGAAAGAAAATGGTTTCCTGGTTGCATCAGCAGACTGCACACACTGAAGCAAAGGAGGTCAACGACATGGAAATTCCCTTTTCTGTAACACACGACAGGAGACCCATAACTTTGCTGTGGACAAGTCTGAATGGACAGGAACAGCACACACAGAAAGACAACTGCAAGGCGGAAACACAACTGCCGTCCTCTGTACACGTGTTCTCCCTCACCAGCTGTACGTGCATTTCTTCCTGTTCTTTTTTTTCTGAACCAATACCAGTTTTATGTACTGGAAAACTGTTCAGCATTGGAATAGCAGTCTTGGGAGAGTCTTTATCTTTTTGCTTACTTTCATAAGGGCTAGGTTTTCTTTTCTTTTTTATTGTGACGAACAACCAAGAAAATCTTGACATTTTATGCTGCTAGCTTAATCATTCTGAAACATAAAAAGAGGTGGATTGGAGGGTAGGGAAACGTTAGGGACAGATAGACACTCAGGCCAGCAAACATGCATGCAGACAAATATAGAGACATGCCCATTTTGAGAGAGCCAGGTAGACAGAAGGAGAAGAAAATGAAAGACAGATAGAGAGAGAGAGACAAAAGATACATGTAGTACATTCAAAAGATAAAGAGAAAAATGATGTGGTGTGTATGTGTGTGTGAACAGAGAGAGAGAGGAGAGAGAGAGAGAGAGAGAGAGAGAGAGAGAGAGAGAGAGAGAGAGAGAGAGAGGAGAGTGAGAGAGAGAGAGAGAGAGAGAGAGAGAGAGAGAGAGAGAGAGGAAATTCTGAATTCTGAACTCTGAAATGGTTTAATATACAGCGGCCTTAGGCCACAACACATTTTAAGGGGTAAAAATGGAAGGATAAGAGAGAGAGACAGACAGACAGATGGACGGACAGAGAGAGAGACAGACAGACACAGACAGACAAGACACACAGACACATAGACATGTGCGCGCTCACGCATGCACGCGCGCGCACACACACACGCAACACACACACACAAACACACACACAAGCACACACACACACACACACACACACACACACACACACACACACACACACAACACACACACACACACACACACACACACACACACACACACGACACACACACACACCACAGAAGGAACAAACAGCCTGAGATTACTATCCAACATTTCAGAGTTGTCTTCAATGTCCCTGTTCATAGAAAACCAGTGCAGGAACTGACGTGTGACCAGCTAGCTATGTCCTCCCTCACGGCAGTGGCTTTGGCAACCAAGGACCAAACACAGTCCCCCCCCCCTCCCGCTCCCCCCCCCCCCCCCCCCCCCCCCCCCCCCACCCCCCGTCCCCCTGCTACCCCTGTGACTCCTCAGTGTGTGGCTGTAGTGATGATTAATTCCTACATAAATTATGCTTCTGGTGCTGTGAGAATCATCTCCATCATGTTTTAGTGATGTTCTCTCTGCCTGTCTTTGAAAAAAATCTATCTATATATCTATATATCTATCTATCTATCTATCTATCTATCTATCTACCTACCTACCTACCTACCTACCTACCTACCTACATACATACATACATATGTATGTATGCATTTTTTTGTCTCACTCGCTGATTTCTTTCGTTCTTATTTTTCTTTCTTTCCTTTTTTCTTCCTGTTTTTTCTTTCTTTCTGTTCTTAAGCATTTCTTTTTTAAAAAAACAAATTCTGCTGACCTGCACCTTAAAAAAAAAAGTCAATTCAATTAAAAAATGTTAAAATCTCCCATGACCTATGCGGTCGTTGAGGAGCGAGTTGTCAGAGACCTCAGCTTTTATAGGGGGAAACATTTTGAAGACGGCACCCATCTCTTCTCCCTCGCCAGAATTAAAAACGCCATCAGACCACATACAGAGCTCCTGACTTCAGTGAAAAGATGCAAACTGAAGTGGTACGGGCACGTTACACGAACATCTGGACTGGCCAAGACTGTCCTACAGGGAACAGTACAAGAAGGGAGACGAAGAGGTAGAGAAAACGATGGGAAAACAACATCAGAGAGTGGACTGGTGGCCTTGAGTGGAACGAATTGCTACGGAAAGCAGAGGACCGCGGAGAGTGGAGGAAGCTGGTTGCAAAATCTTCTTTGGTGTCCCCACAGTCCAATGGACTACGGGATAGGTGAAGGTGAAGGTAAAGATGCTGTGAAAAAGAGAAATTACAAAATTTACAACAGAGAATAGGAGACATGAATTTAGAAATGACAGACAGATACACAGACTAAAGGAAAACAAACGGGCCAGCAAACGAAATAAGAAACCCCCCCAAAAGCAAAACCAAGCTAACCTACATGAAAATGAATTCATGACTAACTCTTTTCATAACATCCAGATTCAGAGTCTGTCACTATTTGCAATTCGTCATTATTCACCAGCCTCCTCTGTTGCAAAATTCTTGACAGTTTAAGAAACGTATTGACAGACTTATCGCAGTCCTCCTCCTCCTTCTCCTCCTCATTGTCAGTCCTTTCAACCTTTCCCTCTTTCTTGGTCATCATCATCATTCATCATCATCATCATCATCATCATCATCATCATCATCATCATCATCATCATCATCATCATCATCGTCGTCGTCGTCGTCGTCGTCATCATCATCATTATCATCATCATCAAGCCTGACCTTCCCCATCTTCTGGTCACCATTGACTATCATCCATCTCCTCCATCATCATCTTTGGCTTTAGCTGCGTCTTCCAACAAGTGCTGGCCTTTCAGTTAGTCTCTTCAAATTCAGACGATGTACAGGGAAAGTGTGGAGGGAAGATTAGATCGTTGAAATCATCCCAGTCACCTTTTCCCTCTTGAGGTTGCCGGGGGGGGGGGGGGGGGGGGGGGGGGGGTCTGTCAGTATAACTAGCATACCCATTCTGTGCTAGGAATTCCCTCTCTGTCTCTGTCTCACTGTTGCTGATTTTTAAAAAAAAATTCAAATCGGGGGAAATATGACACTGGTGTGCGTGTATGTTCAAGCTTGCGATAACAAGTAATGTATGATAACAATTACTGTATTCGGTTGAATGTAGTTATTGGAGATTCCTTTTCCTCTTTCGGTTTTCATTATTTCCTTGATGCAAAAAAACATAATGCTTAAATTGTGTTCACACTGTGCTCTTTGCCAAAAAAGACTGTATTGTTAATGGCAATAAATTACTTTCAGTGTTCAGTGTCTCTGTGTGTATTTCTTCTGCCTTGTTTCTTTTCTTCCTGTCACCTCCTTCTTGTCTATTTTCTGCCTTCTTGGTCCATTCTCCTGCCTTTTTTTTGCCAGAAAGACATAACAGATAACAATTCTCTCCCACACTGAAGTCGGATATGCTGGGCCTGACTTGCCAGGCGCTTAGCGGCAGCGCGACGCATTTTTGTTCATATGACAGACAACGATAGTTGCTGTCAGAGCGTTGACAATGAAGATCCTAGTCACCAGACTTGTGTTGCCCACCCATCCCCCATCCCTCCCTAGCTGTGCATCTCTCGACATTCCCCCCTCCCCCCTGAGTTTTGGAACCTCCATAACTGCTAAGCTCTAAACCCTCCACCTCCCACCAAACAGAAAAAAAAACAAAAAAAAAAAGACAGAAAAAAAAAGAAATCAACAAAATGGCACCCATCACAGATGAAGCGTCCCCTGACTGTCCCGACAATCAATCAATCAATCCATGATTCACAAGTTGTGCAATTGCCTGTTCGGAGCCAACACCAGACAATCATTTCGCCTTCCCCCCTCCCCCTCCCCTCTAACTCTGTCTCTCCCAATACAATCTTACCTCCTGAGTTGTCTTCCTATCCTTGTGGACCCCAACAGGGGAAGGTTGCTTATTGATTGCTAAGAGGGTTGGGTCTTTGGTGGTCAGTGGTGTGAACTAACACCACAGTGGACATTGCCCATTCACTGTGTCAAGCAGAGGAGCTGGCGGGGACCAGAGCAGTCGAAGATGACAGAGCCAGTGATGACAGTTTGTGTTGGAATGGTCAAGCTTTAGCATCAGGATGGGTGGGTGTGGTTGATGTTTCGTGTTCTTCTGGTGTACACGATGCTTAAAAATGTGTGTGTGTGTGTGTGTGTGTGTGTGTGTGTGTGTTTGTGTGTGTGTGTGTGTGTGTGTGTGTATGTGTGGGTGTGTGTTTGTGTGTGGTGTATGTTGTGTGTGTGTGTGTGTGTGTGTGTGTTCCGATCACTGGCACAGGTTTTCCTTCCCATTACAAGTTTTCAGGTGCAACTTACTCTTTATTCAAACTTGACGGTGAGATTTTGCGTATATATTGAACCTTGGGCACACACTGCGTGTCTAGGCCTCACTATGTAAAACCACTGAATTTTGTATAAAAGAGCAATGAATATTAACCATATTATTACAGGCAAAGTATCCCCGAATTCGAAATGCGGCTACCTTCATGTTGGGCAAAAAAACAGGCCGCATACACAAAATCTCACAATTGATGAACATCGGGGCACTAGCCAAGGATTGAAAAAAAAATAAAACACAGGCAAAGAGACTGGTATCAACAATGGTTTCATTTCTTTATACCCATTATTTGTGCCATTCATTGTGCAAGGAATGATTTGTGTTGTGAATATTTTCACATGCCCACATCTGCAAGTTGTGGTTTTGTTAAATTTCATGTACCCAATAGGTTTTTGAAATTTTGTTTACTGTCAAACAATTCTTTAATCTTGAAAAATCTTGGATAAATGATACATTGGATGTTAAACTAGCATCCTGAACATCATCCATCCACCTTAACATGTCTGTCCTACCCATGTCTATCCTACCCATGTCTGTCCTACCCACTACTACCCATGTCTGTCCTACCCACTCCTACCCATGTCTGTCCTACCCACTACTACCCATGTCTGTCCTACCCACTCCTACCCATGTCTGTCCTACCCATGTCTGTCCTACCCACTCCTACCCATGTCTGTCCTACCCATGTCTGTCCTACCCACTCCTACCCATGTCTGTCCTACCCATGTCTGTCCTACCCACTACTACCCATGTCTGTCCTACCCATGTCTGTCCTACCCATGTCTGTCCTACCCACTCCTACCCATGTCTGTCCTACCCATGTCTGTCCTACCCACTACTACCCATGTCTGTCCTACCCATGTCTGTCCTACCCATGTCTGTCCTACCCTGTCCTACCCATGTCTGTCCTACCCTGTCCTACCCATGTCTGTCCTACTCATGTCTGTCCCACCCATGTCTGTCCCACCCATGTCTGTCATACCCAGTGCTACCCATTTCTATTCTACCTATGATTGTTCTACCCATGTCTGTCCTACCCATGTCTGTCCTACCCATGTCTGTCCTACCCATGTCTGTCCTACCCATGTCTGTCCTACCCACTCCTACCCATGTCTGTCCTACCCATGTCTGTCCTACCCACTCCTACCCATGTCTGTCCTACCCATGTCTGTCCTACCCATGTCTGCCCTGTCGTACCCATGTCTGTCCTACCCTGTCCTACCCATGTCTGTCCTACCCATGTCTGTCCTACCCATTCTGTCCTACCCAGATTTACCCATGTCTGTCCTACCCAGTTTTACTCATGTCTGTCCTACCCATGTCTGTCCTACCCATGTCTGTCCTGCACATGTCTGTCCTACCCATGTCTGTCCTATCCACTTCTACCCATGTCTGTCCTACCCATATCTATTCTACCCATGTCTTTCCTACCCAGTCCTACCCATGTCTATTCTACCTATGATTGTTCTACCCATGTCTGTCCAACCCATGTCTGTCCAAACCATATCTGTCCAACCCATGTATGTCCTACTCATGTCTGTCCTACCCATGTCTGTCCTACACATATCTGTCCAACCCATGTCTGTCCTACCCATGTCTGTCCTACCCATGTCTGTCCTACCCATGTTTGTCCTACGCATGTCTGTCCTACCCATGTTTGTCCTACCCATGTCTGTCCTACCCATGTCTGTCCTACCCATGTCTGTCCCACCCAGTCCTACCCATGTCTGTCCTACCCTGTCCTACCCATGTTTTTCCTACCCATGTCTGTTCTACTCACGTCTGTCATACCCAGTCCTACCCATGTCTGTCCTACCCATGTCTGTCCTACCCATGTCTGTCCTATCCATGTCTGTCCTACCCATGTCTGTCCTACCTACTTCTACCCATGTCTATTCTACCCATGTCTGTCCTTCCCATGTCTGTCCTACCCAGTTTTACCCATGTCTGTCCTACCCTTGTCTGTCCTACCCATGCCTGTCCTACCCATGTCTGTCCTACCCATGCCTGTCCTACCCATGCCTGTCCTACCCATGCCTGTCCTACCCAGTCCTACCCATGTCTGTTCTACCCAGTCCTACCCATGTCTGTCCTCCCCATGTCTGTCCTACCCATATCTGTCCTACCCATGTCAGTCCTACCCATGTCTGTCCTACCCATGTCTGTCCTACCCATGTCTGTCCTACCCATATCTGTCCTACCCATGTCAGTCCTACCCATGGCTGTCCTACCCACTCCTACCCATGTCTGCCCTACCCACTTGTACCCATGGCTGTCCTACCCAGTCCTACCCATGTCTGTACTACCCACTCCTACCCATGTCTATCTTACCCATGTCTTTCCTACCCATGTCTGTCCTACCCATATATGTCCTACCTACTCCTACTCATGTCTGTCCTACCTATGTCTGTTCTACCCATATCTGTCCTACATACTCCTACCAATGTCTGTCCTACCCATGTCTGTCCTACCCATGTCTGTCCTACCCATGTCCTTCCTACCCATGTCCTACCCATGTATGTCTTACCCATGCCTTCGTTCGACTGTGCTGGTTCATGTAGGACGGACATGGGTAGGACAGACATGGGTCTGTCTATCTACTCCTACTCATGTCTGTCCTACCCAGTCCTACCCATGTATGTCTTACCCATGCCTGTCCTTCTCACTTCTATTCATCTCTATTCTACCCATATCTGTCCTACCCATATCTGTCCTACCCATATCTGTCCTACCCATATCTGTCCTACCCATGTCTGTCCTCCCCATGTCTGTCCTACCCATGTCTGTCCTACATGAACCAGCACAGTCGGTGTCTTCGACCCAAATCGAAAATCGGCCCAAAAAGAGAAAAGTTACCCCAAATAGACTGCACCTGATGCCAGTGGCATTCCCATGACTCCTTGCTCCCACTTCCGTCTTCCGCTTCCTTTCCGTCCAAAGAGGAGAGAAGCCAGGTGTTGAGTTACTGCTGCCTGTTAGTTTTTGAAGCTCTGGTTCTGTCCCCTTGTAGTTTTTTTCCTGAATTTTCAAGCACAGGTAGACAGACAGACATCTATACAAACATGCATTGAGAGAGACACAGAGACACAGAAACACAGAGGCTTAGACACAGGCACAGAGACACATATGCAGACAGGCACAAAGACAGAGACACAGACAGACACACAGACACAGATATAGACATAGATACGCACACACTTACAGAGGCGCACGCACGCACACACTCTGTCTCTCTGTCTCTCTGTCTGTCTGTCTGTCTGTCTGTCTCTCTCTCTCTCTCTCTCTCTCTCTCTCTCTCTCTCTCTCTCTCTCTCAAAAATCACTTTTTAGTGGATAGACGTTAAAACGAACACACACACACCACACACACACACACACACACACACACACACACACACACACACACACACACACACACACACACACACGTACGCACGCACACACGCACGCACAAACACACACATAGACTGTCTCCTTCTCTCTCGCTCTCCCACTCTTTCCCCTTCACTACCTCTCCCTCCCCCTCCTCTCCCTCTCCCTCTGTCTCTGTCTCTCTGTCTCTGTCTGTCTGTCTGTCTCTCTCTGATGTGTCTTTCTCTCTTCTGTCACTACCTTTCTCTCTGTCTCTGTATCTGTCTCTGACTGTCTGTCTGTATTTCTGTCTCCGTCCTTCTGTCTCTGTCTCTCTCTCTGTCTCTCTCAATCTCTCTCACTCTTCCGCGTTCTGTTCTGTTATGAACTATAAAACATGTCCTAGTTTTACGCATATTTTCACACTGCTGAGTGACAGCTCTAAGATATGAAAATGTGTGTGTGTGTGTGTGTGTGCGCGCGTGCGTGTGCATGCGTGTGTGTGTCCGTGCGTGTGTGTGTGTTAATTTATTCTTTTTTTTAAAATCATTCTTTTGTTTCGAGGATAATGAAATAAGCACTCATGTGCTTTTTTCATCCAGTCTCCGGTTTTGTACATTTTGTCATCAGTTCCCACCGGCACACAATGGCGTACTTCTCCAAAAAGCGGAACGGGTTTTTTAACGTGTACACAAGATGTTCTGCAAGATGTGTGTGTGTGTGTGTGTGTGTGTGTGTGTGTGTGTGTGAGTGCACGTGTGCATGTGTGTGTGTCTGTCTGTGTCTGTTTGTCTGTGTCTGTCTGTCTGTCTGCATGTGTGTACACCGTCTGTCTGTCTGTCTGTCTCTCATTCTTTCCCCTTCCAAACTCTTCCTTCGTCCCCCCCTCTCTCTCCCCCTCCCTCTCTTACACTTTCCCCTCCCCTACCTCTCCCTCCCTCCCCACCTCTCTCTCTCTATCTGTTCTGTCTCTTTCTCTCAGTCACCATCTCTGTCTGTCTGTCTGTCTGTATATCTGTCTGTCTGTCTGTCTGTATATCTGTCTGTCTGTCTGTTTGTCTGTCTGTCTCTGTCTCTCTCTCTCTCTCTCTCTCTCTCTCTCTCTCTCTCTCTCTCTCCAGCGTTCTGTTCTGTTATGAACTATAAAACATGTCCTAGTTTTTCGCATAATCACACACTACTAAGCGACGGTTCTAGATGTATGAACATGTGCGTGCGTGTGTGTGTGTGTGTGTGTGTGTGTGTATGTATGTCTGTCTGTGTGTATGTCTGTCTGTCTATCTGTCTTTCTATCTTCTGTCTGTCTGTCTGCCTGTCCCTGCCTCTCTCTCTCCCCTCCTCGCCTCTCTCTCTCTCTCCCTTCTCTCTCCTTCCCTCCCTCGCCCTTCTCTCTCTCTCACTCTCCCTTTCTTTCCCACTCTTTCCCCCTACTCTCTCTCTCTCCCATGTTCTCTCTCTCTCTCTCTCTCTCTGTCTCTCTCTCTCTCCCTCTCTCTCTCTCTGCCCCCTATGTTCCCCCTTCCTCTCTGTCTATCTCTTTCCATGTATATGTGTGTGTTCCTGCGTGTGCGTGCGTGTGTGTGTGTGTGTGTGTGTGTGTGCGCGCGCGCGCGTGCGTGTGCATGTGGGTAGGCCTATAGCCTATACTGTCCACTTGAAGTCTTGAAGTAGCCACTACGATGATTGCGGTAGGGGGGTGGTAGGCTAATGATGATGAAGATGGAGGGCAAGCTGTGGTGATAGTGGTGGTAGGTCTGATGATGGGGGTAGTCTTTATATTAGGCTAAGCCTAGCGGTGGTGGTGGTGGTCAGAAGAAATAGGCAGACAGACACTCAAAGACAGATTCAGAGGCAGGGTCAAGCACAGAGGAGCGCATACAGAAAGAAGAAAGAAAGATGGAAAAGGCATGAAGGAAAGGAATCAAGAATAAAGGGAAAGAATAAAATAAAGGAATCGATAAAAACAATTTTAAAAAAAGGAAAATAGAAATAAAGGAAAGTGATAAAGAATAAAGATATGATAAAGAGTAAAGAAAAAATAAAGCAAAGGAATAAAGATTACAGGAGAGGAATAAAGAAAACGGCAGAAAGGAAATAAAAAAAAAATATGGGAAAGGAATGAAAAAAAAAAGTATCAAGGAAAAGAATGAAGAATAAAGCACAGGAACAGAGAATAAAGATTTTAACAAAAGAAACATGAAAGAAATGGAATAAAGAATAATAAAGACAATGAATCTAAAACACACACACGCACGCACCCACTCACATACAGACACACGCCCACACCACAAGACAACACACTCACTCACACAGACACACACACGCCCACACCACAAGACAACACACTCACATACACAAGTCCACTCCCACACTACAAGACAACACACACATTCACACAGACACACGTCCACGCCCACACCACAAGACAACACACACACTCACACAGACACACACACGCCCACACCACAAGACAACACACACACCTCACACAGACACACGTCCACGCCACAAGACAACACACACACTCACACAGACACACACACGCCCACACCACAAGACAACACACACACTCACACAGACACACGTCCACGCCCACACCACAAGACAACACACACACTCACACAGACACACACACGCCCACACCACAAGACAACACACACACTCACACAGACACACGTCCACGCCCACACCACAAGACAAAACACACACTCACACAGACAAAACACACGTCCACAACCACAAGACAACACACACTCACACAGCACACACACACGCCCACACCACAAACAACACAACACACAGTCAACCCCTCCCCCCAACCCCCCCCCCCCCCCCCCCCACACACACACACGCCTCCCCCTCCACACACACACACACACACACACACACATACAAAACACACAC
>CM054147.1:51725480-51730480 GCA_028751875.1 Rapana venosa | reverse complement strand
GGAATGGGGGAGATGAAAAGATTAGGGGATGGAGGAGATATTCTTTATTCTTTTATTTCAAAGATAATGGAATAAGCAGGGGTTTTTTGCTTTTTTACATCCAGTCCCCGTGTGTATGCAGTTTTGTAAATTGAGGGAGGAAGATAAGTTAGGGGGAAGGAGGGGAGGGTAGAATAAGAAGGGAAGGGATATGCTAAGGGAAGGTCACCTTTGTCATGGTCTGCAATAAGTGGGACATATATATCTAAGTACTAAATTAAGTGGGAAACAGATGACCAACGCACAATATTGCAGAGGAATGTCCCACATAATATTATGTGCATGCTACAAACCATGCTTTCACCCACATTTCCAGGTTTTGCCTAAAACCTTGCCTTAACCGCTGCACTATCTACCTACACCGTCCATCACTTTTTTCCCCCCCACGCGGAAGCTGTGACGTCACTCGTCACGAGGCGTATGTGCGAGCGTGCGAGCGGGCGACGGAGGCAGAGGACAGTGATGCAGACAGTGGCTGAAGCATGGGCCCTTACTCCATGACCAAATATGGGTGCGGATGTTCAATCACGCGCGGGGGCATCTCTCTCTCTGGATGTCTATGGGCTATATACTAGGCCTACTAAGTCTAGGGGCCTATAGGCGTAGCTCTCTGTCCAATTTCTCGTCCAATACTTTTTACTTTCTTTGTATGTTTTGTTGTTGTTGTTGTTGCTCTCTTTGTTTGTGTCTTTTTTGCCTGGCAGTCCTGTATCTGTATCTGTCTTTGTCTTTCTTTCTCTCTCTGTCTCTCAATGTCTTTCTCTTTGTCTCTGTCTTTGTCTGTCTTTCTCTCTCTGTGTATGTTTCTCTCTTCTCTCTCTCCCTCCCCTCTTCCCCTTCATTCTCGCCTACTCTCTGTCTCTCCCTCTCTTTCGTCTTCTCTCTCCTCTCCGCTCTCTGCACTCTCTCTGCTCTCTCTCCCTCTCTCTCTACTCTCTCTCTCTCTCTCTCTCATCTCTCTCCTCCCTCTCTCTCTCTCCCCCCCCCCCCTCTCTCTCTTATGCTCTCTCTCTCTCTCTCTCTCTCTCTCTCCTCTCTCCTCTCTCTCTCTCTCTCTCTTCTCTCTCTCTCTCTCTTTCTCTCACCTGCCTAGCCACATCTATCCCTGCTGCCGCCACAAACGAGACAGCCTCCCCCTGTTACCTGTCCGCTCCGCTCCCCTCCATCCCCATCTCCCCTCCCGCATCCCCCTCCCTCCCCCTTCCATCCCATTTTGTTCTGGAGGCCGACCTAGCTTTCCTCTTGGGGTATGTTCTCTCCTTTTGAAGTGGGGTAGCACTGACGTCACTCGCAATGTCCACTTTAAAAAAAAATCTGGAATTCCCTCATGGGAATGCCCGGGTCCTGTCAGTTTAAGTAGCATCTCCACCTTTTGGAAATTCTGTGCTAGGAATTCCCTCTTTTCTATCCTTCTCTTTGTTTTTGCTTTCTTCTTTTTCTTCCCTGTCACCTCCTTTTTGTCTATTTTCTGCGGTCTTGGTCCATTCTCCTGCCTTTTTTTCTCCAGAAAGACTTAAAAGATAACAATTCTGTCCCACGCAGAAGTTTGTATGTGCTGGGCCTGACTTGTCAGGCGCTTAACGGCACTGCAACGCATTTTCGCTCATATGACAGACAACAATAGTTGCTGCCTGAGTGTTCGATGAAGAAGAAGAAGAAGACGCTGGGAAAGATATATTAAAGAAGGCATCCATTTGGTTTACGGGACGGGATAGCTCAGTGGTCAGAGCACTCGCTTTTCCCAAATCAAGTTAAGCAGCGTCGAGCGTGGTTACCACTTGGATGGGTGACCGTTTGCGCGCCTTGGCTTCAGAACAGTTCCCCCAGTTCACCCAGCTGTAAATGGGTACCTGCCCTCTTTAGAGTCAGGGAAGGTAAAGCAGCGAGGAAAAGGAGATGGGGGCTGCCCTCAATATGCTGGCCCCTAAAAAAGTGAGGTCTCTGATGCCTCGCTCCCTAGACCTTATAGGTGATGGGGGATCCCTTTACCTGGGTGACCGTTTTCCCCGCCTTGGCTTCAGTACAGTTCCCCCCAGTTCACCCAGCTGTCAATGGGTACCTGCCCTTTTTAGGGTCAGGGGAAAGGGAAGCAGCGAGGGAGAGGATGGGCGCCCCCCCCTCAATACGCTGGCCCTTAGAGGGAAGTGAGGTCTCGCTCCCCTACGACCTTAATATAGGTTTTGGACACCCTTTTCCTTTTACCATTTGATTAATTTTACATTACTACCTGGGTAGTGGACATATCTTTCTCGCAAGGGGGGGGAACAGAGATGTGGATACGTAAGTGACGTCAACAATAACTGACTCAGGTGGAAATTTATCATATGCCTTTACTCAACCCCCCCCCCCCCCCCCCCCTCCCACTCCCCTTTCCTTCCCTTATAAACTTCCTCTCGTCTCCCCGATTATTCAAACAGCAACGACTGTTATCTGTCATATGAGCACAAAATGCGTTGCACTTTCGTTAAACGCCTGACAAGTTAGGCCAGCGCGACCCGGACCTAGGCGTAGGTATTTTATTTATTTTTTATTTTATTTATTCTTTTTATATCAAGGGTAATGGAATAAGCACTCAAAGTGCTATTTTACATCCAGTCCCCGTGTGTAGAGTTTTTGTAAATTCTGTCATCTTTTCCCCACCGGCACACAATGTCCTACTCTTACGAAAAGCGGAACAGGATTTAACGTGTAGAAAAAAAAAAGTTATGTTTTAAGTCTTTCTGAAAAGAATTTGGACCAAACAGGCGAAAATAAACAAGAAGGATGTTGACAGGAAGAAAAGGAAAGGGGAAAGAAACAAAGAAAAGGGATAGAAAATGGGGGAAATTTCCCTGGCACAGAATTTCCAGAGGGTTTTATCTGACAGGGCCCCTGGCCTCCCCTGGAGGATTCCTTAAACTGCCCTTGGGGAAGACTGACCGTATGTCTCTCTGGTACAGAAAACAGTCTGAAGTCTGAACTCTCTCTCTCTCTCTCTTCTCTCTTCTCTCTCTCTCTCTCTTCTCTCTCTTCCCCTTCTCTCTCCTTCTCCTCCCTACTCTCTCTCTATTTTTCTCTCTTCCTCTTCCTCCCTAACGCTCTCTCTCTCTCTTTCTCCTCCTCCTTCCTACACACACACAAACACACACACATACACACACACATACACACACACACACTCTCTCTCTTATAATTATGTGTAACAAGTACGTGTACCATTTGACAATGTGTAGATGTTTATCTTTATAACTTATTAAGTTTGGTTGTGTTATTTTTCTTGGCTTTGTTGTTGTTGTTGTTCTTGTTGTTTGTCTGTTTTTCTCTTTTTTATCATCTTTTGTTGGTTTGGTTTTTTCTTCTCTTTTGTTTGTTTGTTTGTTTTGGTTAGGGTTTTTTGGTGGGGTGGGGGTAGGGGTGGGGGTATTTTTAGGATTTTCTTTTAATTGCTTGCTTTGGGGAGGGGGGAGGGTTGTTGGGGGTGAGCTGTTTTGAAAAGGGTTTATTTCCCTTGTTTTTATTGTGAGACTGTATAAGTATTGGGTTATTATTATTAAGATGTATCCTAACGGGCGGGGACTGGATGTAAAAAAGCACATGTGTGCTTATTCATTATCCTCGAAATAAAAGAATTTGTCATTGTCGATTGTCATTGTCTCTCTCTTCTCTCTCTCTTCTCTCTCTCTCTCTCTCTCTTCTCTCTCTCTCTCTCTCTCTCTCTCTCTCTCTTTCCTCCCTACACACACACTTTCTATCTATCTCCTCCCTACAAACCCTTCTCTCTCTAATCTCTCTCTCTCTCACCTCTTCTCCCTACACCCTCCTCTCTCTTCCTACCTACAACTTCTCTCTCTCCTGCTCCTCTACACACACACACACTCTCTCTCCTCCATCCTCCTCCCTATGCTCTCTCTCTCTCCTCTCCCTATACTCTCTCTCCTCCTCCTCCCTATACTCTCTCTCCTCTCCCTATATTCTCTCTCTCTCCTCCTATACTCTTTCTCCTCCTCCCTATAACTCTCTATCTCCTCCTCCCTATACTCTCTCTCTCCTCCTCCTAGTACTCTCTCTTCTCCTCTCCCTATACTCTCTCTCCTCCTCCTCCCTATTCTCTCTCTCTCTCCTCCTCCTCCCTATACTCTCTCTCCTCCTCTATACTCTCTCCTCCCTCCCTATACTCTCTTCTCCTCTCCTATACTCTCTCTCCGCCCCTCACTATATCTCTCTCTCCTCCTCCTCCCTATACTCTCTTCCTCCTCCCTAACTCTCTCTCCTCCTCCTCCTCCTCCTACCTCTACACACACACTCCACACTCTCTCTCCTCCTACATGCACTGTCTCTCTCTCCTCTCCTCCTACACTTTCTCTCTCCTACTCCTCGTACCTTCACTCTATCTCTCCCTCCTCCTCCCTACACAACACACACACACACACACACACACACACACACACACACACCCAACACACAACACCACTAATATCACTTTAAGTGAACAGACTTAAATTGAAGTACACACACACCTCTCTCTCTCTCTCTCTCTCTCTCTCTCTCTCTCTCTCTCTCTCTCTCCTCTCTGTATCGCTCTCCCCCCCCCCCCCCCCCATCCCCTACGCGACCCAGAGCCCCGATAGGCCTAGTTTAAACCCTTGGCTTTGCTTCGCTAATGCAGCAATCTGGAACATTCAGGTATGACCTCTGTCCAGCTTTTCTGCCTTGTACGTTTAGCTTTTGTTTTCTGGGAATGGTATGTATGCGTGTGTGTGTGTGAGTTTGTGTGTGTGTATGTGTGTGTGTGTGCGTGTGTGTGTGTGTGTGTGTGCTGTTGTGTTAAGTAGTGTGTGTGTCTGTGCATGTGTGTTATTTCAGTCAGTTACGTAGAAGATAAATGGACAAATAGATAAAGAAATAGATAGATGATGAGATGATAGATGGATATATAGATAGATACATACATACATACATACATACATACATACATACATCAT